>LR880967.1:30918965-30934460 GCA_904067115.1 Aegilops sharonensis
CGGTGATGACCGTAGTTTGAGGAGTTCATGTATTCACTAAGTGATAATGCTTTGGTCCGGTACTCTATTAAAAGGAAGCCTTAATATCCCTTAGTTTCCATTAGGACCCTGCTGCCACGGGAGGGTAGGACAAAAGATGCCATGCAAGTTCTTTTTCATAAGCATGTATGACTATATTTGGAATACATGCCTACATTATATTGATGAATTGGAGCTAGTTCTGTGTCACCCTATGTTATAACTATTGCATGATGAATGCAATCCGACATAATTATCCATCATTGATCCATCGCTTACGAGCTCGTTTCATATTGATCTTTGCTAAGTTACTTTTTCGTTGCCACTATTAAAATTTCTACAAAACTGCTACTGATACTTTTACCACTGTTACCGTTACTTCCATACTACTTTGCTACTAAATACTTTGCTGCAGATATTAAGTCTTTCAGGTGTGGTTGAACTGAAAACTCAGCTGCTAATACTTGAGAATATTCTTTGGCTCCCCTTGTGTCGAATCAATAAATTTGGGTTAAATACTCTACCCTCGAAAACTGTTACGATCCCCTATACTTGTGGGTTATCACCCAGCTTTGCAGAATTAGAAGCCTTCCTACTAGATGAGATGGCACGGGTGCAAGACGTCCACACCTCGTTGGCAGGTATGGCTGGCGTGAGCCATGTTGTATCAGGTAGCACTAAAACTGACGCTTGTCATGTTTGTGCCACACTCCTATTTATGCCGCACTCATACTGCACTATGAAACTTAGTTGTAGGTAGGTCCAACGTGACACGTGCCCTTGGCTATCAGTTTTCATGTGCGTGTGTGTTCGTGTTATTTGATGTGATCGATCCCGAGGGCGAATTTCCAACATTCATTTGGAAACAAAGTATAAAGATGAAACATATTGTCACACCTGCATCCGAGTGATGCAGTGGACAAGGAAAGAGTGGACCCACTCGTCAGACATGAAGGCCCACGGGCAGAGCCGCGTGTCTGTGGTTACTTAAGTGTGCTTGGTAGGCAGAGAGAGGCATACGTGTAGTGTGTGAACTATGTATCTCACCTAACCTTTCTCTGTATCTCAGCTCCTTCTGCTATACATCACCTTCTCTTTCTCAAGCAACAAGCTGAACTCGATTTACTTCCCCCGATCCACCCTTGTTTCGATCCTAGCATCCTTGGGTTCGTTACACATATTTGTACGTCCAACTTGATCCTGCAGTTCCGTGACTCCTGTTGATCCAGACATTAATATTTGGGTGGTTGTTGTTGATCTTGTGGACTGGAGTAGCAAGGCTGCAGGCAAGATAGGACAGGCAAGTTATATTGTTTTTCTTGTAGTAGTCAGATAAGAAGCAGACTTTGGTATTTAATTGTTGCTGTTGATCTTGTGTTTGAGCCTCATTCTTTTCTTTTCTATTTCTCGGCGATTTGGTTTTGACACAACGCATTCAAACTTATGTTTCATGAATCATTCTATTCTGAAATAGTACAATTCAATATTTATCTACCTGTGTTTGACTGAAATCCAGTCCAATTCATGGTGAGATGAATAAACCCATTCCTTTCATCTCTCAGACCAAACATCAAAATATAACCATTCCATTCCTTCGAATTGCCACTACCAAACACAAAGACTGAACCGACACATTCTAGTAGAATGGAACCATGGCATTCCATTCCACTTCGTTCCCGAACCAAACACAACCAAAGTGTGTAGCTTCACCTTTTGATTGATGAACATTTTCAAATCTCAAATTATGTTGGCCTTTCTCTGAGAGTTTACATGAATTGTGTCGAACTGGTCAAGATGTCGTCATATCCCCAAGCGGCTCAGTGAATAAGTCACTCTTTGTGCATAGTGCATTCATTCATGCCCTCTCCAAAACCAGTCTTTGTCGCGTTAAACAAAATAATTTGTCTGTTTAGTTCGGAACCAAAACTTACAAAACAAATCGATAGTGTGAGATACATGTATTGATTATCGTATGACCTCAACACTGTGGCATCATACATCAGTTGTCTTGATAGGGACCTATACTACGAAATCATTCTTTTCTCTTTGGGAGAGAAGACGTCCAGTCTATCTTTTTTGTCATATACTAGTAGGAAAAATATTGATCTATTTTCCCTTAAAAATAACTTTTGATCTATTCACCAATCATGTTAGTACAAAAAAAAGTAGAAGTAACATAAATTACATCCAGGTCCGCAAGGCCAACTATCGACAACTACAACCATTGGTGTGAGCCAAAGGCGCAGCGCGGTCATCGTCCCTCCCTCACCGGAACCAAGGAATGCTTGTTGTAATAAATAGTTGCGAAAATCGACCTGCTAACACCACACTGGATCAGTGCACCAGAATAACAACCGTCACTGATGAGATCCGCTAGAGACATGTAAACGCATCAATGTAGATGAACCAAAACTGGCTCAACAGGGATGCCTCGAAGACAATCACCGACCAAGTCCGGTGAGATCTGCTGAAGAGTCATCTCAACAGATAATTTTATTTTAGCTATCTGTGTAGCACAAACTCAACTAGTACTAATAATTTACAACAAAAGTCGAGTAGTTCAATTAACCCACCACGCAAGCCATGCAATGCCAAGTCTCCTTGCTCGTCGTGGCCCTCTCCGTCATCCCATGCATTGTCTCCACACTATCATAGTGATGTGATCCCGTCCGTTTGGCTCCTCTCTTCCCGCCCTCATACGGAGACTGTGGCTTTACGGCTCATCCACCATTCTCTCCTACGATTTGGCATCCTCCTCTACTATGGCCGCCGAGCAGATGCCTGATTTTGCTTTGCGGCTCTGACCCACATTGCCGAGCTTGGCATCCCAGGGTACGTCCTCGTCGCCAATGATCTCACCTCCTTTTCTCACTGCCACCGTGTCGTGGAGTAGAGCTTGGCGACATGCGAAACCACGAGAAGGGGCAAATGATGGGCGTCAACCATGAGGAATCGAGAGTGTGATCGACTACGAGAATGAATTTTTTGTCTACATGTCACCCATTAGGCACCGGTAAACCGGTAGGCCACTGGGGATGGGGGCAAAAAGGAAACCTTCCAGCCTGGATAAACTATCAGAGATCTCACGCGCCTGGCCGTGCTCAATCACCATGTCTCCAAGGCGCCTCTAGGGCGGTCATCTACGGTGGAGCAACGTTCTTCTTGAGGTTATGGCACTAGCATCCGGGCTGGCCACGGGTACTACGGCAGGAGACAACAGCGTCCTGACCACGTTGACTCTATCCACTCCGGACAAGAATCGGAGAGTGAATAATCAGTTTCTTTACCCTTCTTTAAATGCACCATCCGAGGTTAGACTATTTAAGATTGTCACTTATGTGTCCATGTTATCATTTACTACTATGATCTATATTGTACCATGGTGTAGGTGCATTTATTTAGTTGATTTACTCATAGGGTATCTCTGCAGCATAGAACAATGCCCTATAGAGGCCTATATATATTTCTAAAGGGAACAGCCATGTTCAATAGTATGACCTTTTTATTGTTAAAGGTGTGTAGTTTAAGGCTCGATCATGGTGAGCCAGGAAGAGGAAGAGAGAGAACCTCTCAGAGCAATGGGGGTAGGATCATGGAGGAATGTCCAGAGCTGAATTTCTCCTCTAGTATCATGAGTGAGCCAGGAAGAGGAAGAAAAGAGGGTCTCAGAGCGGTGGTCATGGGAACATGGAGGAAAGAAAGAAATCAATCCCTCTAGAAATAGAGGCTGTGATTTGTTTCGCTTTTTCCCAATGCCTCCCATGCCTATTGTTCTCGGATGCTCCTTCCTCTTCCTTTAGACTTGCACAATATTTTTTTGTTTTGAGAATGCACAATATTTATTTCTGGGACAAACATATATCGAATCATATGCTTAGATAAATATGAATTTGAAGATGAGCCCAGAGGAGAAAAACACATAGGGTCTACAGGCAGACAAGCATTGACCATGGGTACAGAGGAAAAGATAAACAGTTCCATCTAAAATTAGAGGTTCAGGTTTTTTCCTGTCTTGTTTTCTTGGAGAATTTCCATTATGGACAACCAATAGACAACTTCATGGTTTAACTGATCTCTTTGCTTACATGATTTATTGGTTCATTGAATAATTTGAAGGTTCAGTTGGTCTTCCCTTTTTTATGATATGGAAAGTAAGTGCCAGGTTTTTTATATTCAGTGGCATGGCATCCCTCCTGCATATACTATCCTTAGATCAATATATCAAGTTAGTAGCTATGAACTAGTGACCACATTGGCTCATGAATGGTGACACCCTATCTTGCTAAGATATGGAATAGAGAAATAAGTTATATATGAGGGATAAGATGAGTAAGTCCTTTTGGAGACCAGCTCAATGGAGGCCGGAATTTTGAAAAGTTAAAGTTCCGAAAAAATCTGAAAAAAGTATACATGTATACAAGGATGTAATGTATGTGTGTGTAAAATTCCAATATGAAATACAAAAAAACAAATCATGGACTTTGACCAATGAACCATACATGTGCTAGAAAGCTACATGTTTTTTCTTTTTTGCACAGCCCTCATTCCAACGTGCTTCTTCATGAAAATTCAAACACATGTACATAATGCCTCTAGGTATGTGTGTATTTTGTTTCAATTTTTTTGAAATGTAAAAGTATGAATTTTATTTTTTATTAAAAAGATTAGTCTCTATGGAGCTTGTCCTCCATTCAGGTTTTTCAGGATAAGACCCATTATCTGGGGAAACAAAAATTATTTTCTTTGTTCTGCAAGGATTTATAACCCATAATGCCACTAATCCATTATTTCTTAAAAAAAATCAGTTTAATTTTTCCTTCGTACTTCTTATTATAGTTTTTTACAGTCAAAGATTAACGAAGGAAGAAGATGAACGGCGACCGCTGATTTTCAATTTAATGGTTCCAAACAAATTTGATGAATAGTCGCCCCCCTAAGTATACACGTGTGCTTTACCCCTAAAACCACAACCGAGTAGCAACGCGATACAATATGCACGACAGCTAACAACAATGGCCGCCGTTGCACTCTTCCTAGTTATCCTTTCTGCTTAGGCCGCATCGGAGGAGGCAATGACACACATTGACATGTAATGCAGGCCGAGCCTGATGTCGGTGTAGGTGTCACCCACACCGTGGAGCAACACCTCTCTATTTCTTGGATGTTCTGCAGAGAAGCAATCGCACAAACATGTTAATAGCTGCCACTACCAAGTTATCACCCCAAAGAACACAATCCAGCAACCCGAACCGTGCATCATTGAGAACCTGAGCTAAAGTTATACTTTATTACTGAAAGGTAAGGTAATACTATAAGTTGGCGAACTGCACACTATGGGGCTGGTTCCTCCACAAGCCACACACATTCCTTAAATCCAGTATGTACATCATCTTCTACTTGCCTGCTGAAACAAGTCAGGAAAACATAAATCCAAACTTCAATTTCCAGCCCAGAAAACTGAAGCTCCTGATGTAAAACTGACTTCACACATTTATGCTCCCTCATGCAAAAGGAAGGATTAAGCTGATTGAGCTGTCCTAAATCCGACACAATCAAATCAAATGCTCCCCTATCAATGATACTTACTACTAATAAACAAGTTAAGCCTGGTAGAACTGAGTATTAATTAGTCAGGCCATAAAAGTTGAGCAAGTCACGATGCAAAACGGTTCAAGTATCTCCAGAGTCCGGGCCAGTTAAACCAACTTGCATTTCAAAAGGAGGTGAACTCATTTGGATCAATCAATCTTCACTTTGTTACATCTTTTGTCATATCTAGAGTAGAGGGCATAGTCAAAGAAGTGGAGAAGACGGATACATACAGAAAGTTGACAAGGCCACACGGGACTTCATTCTCTTCATTAGGTATCTTCTCATGTGTATAATACAACGAAACAGAGTAAATGGTAGATCTCCCCGTCAAGAACTTACACTGGTAGGACATTAGACTAGCTAGACATGCTGCTCCCTATTCCGTTTTCTCTAGTCCATGTTGTCCATGCTGACAAGTATCAGAAGTGGATTTTGTTTCACAGCTTGCCGTATTGTCCCTCGATTCCTTTTCGTAGGGAGGAGTTGTATAGTGCCTAAACACAAGGGCTATGCCGCAGGCAAAAGCACCAATCATAAATTCCACACCGGTGCTGTGAAGAGTGAAGACACATCAATCAGAAATAACTATATGAGCAAAAGAATATACTGGAAACACATTGAAACTCAAAAGGGGCCCTATGCCTTCAGTCCCCTCCAATACATCAAGTACGAATGCAAATCTTGGCAAATCCAGTAATAAATATAATTATATGAACAAAAGGATCAAATGACAGCAAAATGAAAATGGCTAAAGTGTGAAATATGTATCTCTCTCCTACTCCCAAGTTCAAATAAGTGTCGAGAATATTGACTACATCATACATAAATTGGAATGGTGCCAGCTTTCTGATATGATGTATATGATGAAGTGGTGGCCTATATGAGCAAACCAAGCAGCCGGACAGAGAGATCAGTTAACAGAAATATTGGATTTCCTACGCCTCTCCCTTCTACTCATGAATTCCAGTAAATTATCTCTAAAACAATCAAGTGGTTGTGCGCCTAACTCTAATAAATTCCTTCCTGCGCCCGCCGAACAAAAGCACGACAAAACCTTACTTTCAAATATCTAACAACTATCCACAAAACCCGTGATCTGTCAACCACCGCTCCTATAACCAAACGCCCGCCTCAAAGTTGATAGAGAAGGATGATGTACGTACCAGCCGGCAAAGTCTTCCTTGCTGAATTCAAACCTCCTGCTAGCGTCATAATTCCGCTGCAAATCAGAGTTGAATAAAATTATCAAACTTGTTTCGCTTAAATGTAAGCAAGAGAAGGCATACATACAATATAGCAGAGAGACCAACAAAGACCATATATTAACCCAAAGCTACTCTTACTGAGCTGTTTTCCCTGGTCAGGTAAATATCAATAGTGAACAAGATCAGCCCATAACTTTTGCACTGGACACAAAGCGAAAAGAACTTTTTTCCTTAAAACAACTCAAACTAGATGCACAGCTCAGTCTGTAAACGCAGCCAACATCTTTCTTGTACCCGACAAGGTAAAAGGACTGAGATATTTACACACGGCAAAAACAATCTAATCATGTGACGGCCGAGGAAAGAGGACAGACTGGCTACTCCTAACGAAATACAAGTTGTTTCATACTCCCTCCATTTGTAGAGGTTATCTATGGACTACATAGAGAGCAAAATAAGTGAATCTACACTCTAAAATGCATCCATATACATCCGTATATGGTCCATAATGTTTAGGAACGGAGGGAGTGCATGAAAAGTGGAACAAATACAACGAGCCGACAGGAGCACAATTTACTGCAGCCTTATAGAGGTACAAGATCTCCTCTGATCTCAAACATGAATGCCTCAGATTTAGATTTATGCAGACCAGCGCTCTCCCCAATCAGCAAATGTCCATGCCACTCGGTCACCCTAACCCTAGGCAGATTCACTCAAACTAACTCGTGGATTCAGACTTGAATATGGTCGAATTATGCGAAGAAAATTAATGATGCGCCATCGGTAACCCTAATGGCCTAATTGACAGTGACAGTAGCACCTGGGCACGCCAAATCACGCTGAAAATCAGTGGGATAAAAAGATTAATCTTGATTATCGGCAGGTACATACCGTCGTGGTGATGTTGAATGCTGGGTTGCGGCGGCCGACCTTGCCGCAGAAGCGCGCGGCCGGCGACGGCTGCCGGAGAGCGAGTCCAACGGCAGATCGAAGCATCGCCATGGCCGAATGTCTCGTGCGCCCCAATTGAGGGCTGGAGGAAGATGCGGCGGCGGGGACGGGTTCAGGGTTGCTCGGGGTCTCGTCGCAGAAAGGCCTAGCAACCTATTATGGGCCGGAATATGATTGAAGCCCACCCGCTTCACGGATTCAGAGTCCGTCTAAGAATCATCCCAAATAAACAAAGACCCCTTAGCTTGCGAACGTTCGTCACGAGAGGGCATTTGCGAACGTTTTGTTGGCACTTTAGTTGTGTATATATGGGGTGACAGTTTTTCAGAGCAGACAACAAAACTGCCAGCTAAACCCTGTGCACCTGTAGGCTAAATATTTCCGATAAAAAAGTACTAGGGCAACTCCAACGTTGATCACCATACCGCTTGCATATGTCCGGACGCGGTCCGGGCGTCCAAAATCTTGCAAACCGACATCAGGCTGAAGGGGGGTTTGGTAGAGTCTTGATGTCCATGACGTTGGACTTTGACAACATGGACTCACCCAAAATCAAGATAAAGCTCGCACATTCTCACAATCTTGCACGTCCACCATGGTGAAAGCACGATCTAATTGTGTAGTCTCTGTATCATGCACGCCACCATCATATTTTTCCCACTAGGGTTCTCACTGTGGTGATTAAGAGTTTCCCAGTGAAAGCGGTCACACAAAGTGCTCTCCACTAGTCCTCTATCAATTGCAAAGGTGAGGTACAAAGGATATTAATATCATCTCTACATCCCAACCTTTATAATGATAGTAATATGCTCCATGACCATACGAGGCGGAATTGCTGAGCGGGACCCCTTCACAACATTCACGGAGGCTACTATACTAAATCAAACATTTAACATAGGGTCTCATATCTCTATAAGTGCTCAACACCTATCCATACTACGGTTCATCCATTATCCCCTAGAACTAAGCACTCACACATCAAGATAGCAATCATCATACGAATGGGGGGTGACAAACATGAATGATAGATTCGTGAATACACTACTACAGGCCTGTGTAGCACCGACCGGCAAAATAGTATCTTCACAGACGCGCTTCTGGCCTGTCAATAACTAGGGGTTAGTGATGAAAATCGTGTACTGAACGCGGGCTCACTGATGTACAGGTAGATCGTGATGACATATATTTGCTTTAGCAGGTTGGGTTTGCACCGCTAGCTGCTTGCTAGATAGCAGTGCATCCCCAAGTTACTAAAGCACAAAACTTGGATAGAGCAGAATACACATGCACATCACGTCCATTTCATAAAAGCATACCACATGTTTAGAGATATCATAGCCACCAAGAAAGTGAAACGCAGAATTATCTAGACTACTACGAAAATGGTCGAAAGTAGAGATATTAGAGTAAGGGGCAAACTCACAACTGCTTCCAAATTGCCAAGAAGGCATAACTCAAACTGCAGTCGTTGTGCAATTTGGTTGGAACTTTTGTGGAGTGTGCCTAAAATAGAGTAGGATAGCATACGTGACATTTTAGTTGCACTGCACAAAACACTCCTACGAGAAAAAGGTTTTATGCGATACACTAAAATGTCACAAATAACATCGATGTTTGTCCATAAGTTGTTGGCACAAACATAGAACAAGTTTATTTGCTATACTTGATAGGCAAACACAGTAACAAAAGTAGTAGTACAAAGTGTAGTATCGAAATGCTAGCATTCAAGAAATTTCATAAGCCGGTTTGTTTAAGTTGTGCAGGAAAATCATGTGGACAAAATTACTAAGACGTATATTTTTAGTTTTCAATCATTAGTGAAACAAATAAAACCTTCATATTCATACCTTTCATCATCGTTCATACGAATAAAACCGTCATACTCATGACTTTCATCATCGTTGATACAGAAAAACCTGCGTAGTGAGGCTGTAAGGTTCTAAATCTAGTCTTGGTGTGCACAAATAACATGATATCTTGCATAGTAAACTAACATACAACTTCATAGCCCAACAATAATGACTCATCCTCAGCGATAAGATGCTTAGCAAACTTCAAAATTTAACACTATAAAAAGGAATAGAGCTCACCATCATGCCTCCGGCCGCGGCTGAAGAATTATGAACCGCAAATCAGGTCTCTGACCGTGCACATATGTGCGGGAGACCCGACGTCTGACGACTGGGGCGGAACACAACTGCCGGAACTGACGGACGATACAATGAAGGTAGTCACAACGTTGGGAGATGGAGGACCTGCGTCTCACGATGCTGACCGTGGCGACGGACTCTCTCTGACAGACAGAGCCATCGGAAAGGGGAAGTAAAAATGGAAAGAATACCGTTTGTGGGAAGGGTGATGGCCACGAGAGAGTAATGTTGGAAACGGTGAAGAGAGAGTAGTGTTAGGGACGGGCAGCGAGGCTTTCGATTGTGGAGACGCAATGAACGTATGGACATAACATGTCATGAAAAACACAATACTGGACAGCGGGGAAAATTAGTGATCTGATTTGAATGAACTATACAGACAGGTCAATTTTAGCACGGGACAAGCTACCATTTACCGGTCAATTTTAGACCCCGTATGTTATAACCATATTTCCTAGACCAAAATTTAATATTATTAATCCCATTGTCGAGGCCGCTCAGTGTAAATGCACATCACTGACGCATGGTCAGTGGCCGGTCAGTGATGAGGGGTCGGTGTTGTTAGGATCTATAGTAGTGATACACGTAGAAATCCTTTAGGGTTTGTTATTATAGTGGTATGGAGATTGATGATAATGGAGATGATGATGGAGATGGTTGATGCTGGTGTCTCCTTGTATGAGGTACTGGCGATGGAGATGCCCTTTTTATCGATTCCCCCTCTGGATCCCTTCTGAGGCTAGGATTCTTCATTCTAGAAAGGTTTCTGGTGGTTGTGGACGTCCAAGTCTCTATCCGATCGTGTGGGGTGGAAATACTGGTTCGGGGGGCTGCGGCGGTGGCTGGTATGACCGGCAGTATGAGCATGCGCGAAGGTACGGAAAGTCGTCGATCACTTTGGACCCTTCTACTGTGTTTCTTTCTTGTCCCTTTTGCTTCATCATTTATGATAGCATGTTATCATGAGTTTTAACATGGTTTTTACACCATACTCTCAGTATTCTCTCCTTATGCCTCAAAGTATCTTTGTGGGTAGAATCCTGGTAGAAACAAACAAAAAAGGTGTGTGAACACGGTAAAATCTAACGATCCCTACCACTCATCAACTCCCCCAAGCTTAACCATTCTTGAAGTAGTTGCATCACTCGATGTCTGGATTTGGCACACTTTCTCTGGCATGCCTGGGTCTCACACTGACATCAACGCGTTGCAATGGTCTACATTGTTTGCAAGGTTTTTGCGGGCGACCGAAGTTCCTACATGCAACTATACAATCAACGATCATGATTACAACATGGGGTACTATCTTTGTGATGATTTATATCCTCCATGGGTGACCTTCATTAAGACAGTCTCTAAGCTAACGGGTAACATAAAATTCCCTTTGCCCCAAAGTAAGGAGCTAAAAAGGATGTGGAGAGGACATTTGGAATGCTCCAAGCCCATTTGCAGTTGTTTGTGAACCTGCTAATACAGGATGTAGAGACATTGTGGGAGGTGATAAAAACTTGGGTAATTATGCACAATATAATTGTGGAGGAGGATGGAGAGGGAGTTCTCCAAGGTCTGCATTTTAAGGGATGGGTGTTCCTATCGTGCTTCCAGAGCAGAATCTGGCGATGTTTGAGGATTTTGTTCAAATGCATCAGTAGATTCACCATAGATGAACCCATGAGTAGCTTCAGATCGATCTAATTAATCTACTATGGGCTTTTAGTGTGGAACATGTGTGAGAATAAGTTGGATTCAAATATGAACTAGTTTATTTCAAAACTTTATTTTTTGGATTGTAATATTAATATTGAACTATTGTTCATTACAATATTTATCTTTCCATTACCAAAGAATTGTGCTATTTATTTTGCTTATTTTCAGTACTTGAGGTATATTAATAAAACTGAGCGATGAACATTCCGTTCCTAGGGTTGGATGATCAGCGCCCTACCCGCTCGTGGACATTTGGTGCCATCTGGTGATTCTTGTTGGAGTTGCACTTAGCCACCTCACGTTTTTTTTGGAAAGGAGGACCACCCCCGCCTCTCCATCAATATGATGTGCCTCTGGTCACCTCAAGTTTGGCTGTCTGATCGTCCACCTCCTTTGCCGCTCCCTCACGGCATATGATGTATTGTGTAATATCTCAATGTACGCCCACTTACAACATCTCTTGTTTCGGTCGTCATAATATCGTCGGCAACCAACGTGCCGCGCTGGCCACGGCCGTGACCCGACGAGATCCACGGTGTCTCGTCCCTTTAGCATTGATGCTCCCCCAATAGAAGTGAGGGTGAACATTTGCATGTCAACGTGGAGGTCAGCAACACCGGCAACCCTTCCCTTGCAGCATAAGTGGTACCTCTCTTGGTGCATCAGGGGTGACCTTGCAACACCAGCGGCGCCACCTGACACCGCCTCCCCGCAGCATGACTCACAACGCGTTGGCGCCATCCCTATCATGCCTCACGGGCGGCGCCACACCCCCTGCAACAACGGTTCACAACACCGGTGCAGCATCGCCGCCCACCTGTCGTCGCAGTGCTTGCAACACGAGAGCTCGACGTCGCATCACTGGCTAGCACGCCTTCCCGTGCACCAATCCTTGCCAATGATGCCATGCGCCCCTAGAACATCCTGGCCACCATCAGAATATTGCCCCGGCTGTGGTGCTCACAACCACTGGTGGAGCTATGTTGAGGCCCGGGGGGCCCCTGCCCCCAGCCTTGTGCCAACCTCTCAAGGAATTTTTTGTGTGAGGCTTAGATGAGATAATTTGTATCAATTTACACCTCAAAATACTCATGTTTTTGCATGGGCCCCCCAACAATTTGTATCAAGCTCCGCCACTGCTCACAACATGGGTGCTTGTCGTGGCTCAACCGCATCGCGCTTTCCTCGAAGCATCGACGTCGCCACTCGAAGCATTGCCTTCGCCCCTCGTGGCACCGCTGCGAGCATTGCATCACTGGCGGGCGCCCATTGCAGCATCCCTCGTGGTCACTCCTCTCAATTTGTGTGACGATGGTGCTGCATCTGGCGCATGTGGGAGTGTGGCACGCGGGCGAGATTAAGATTAATATTAATTAAAAAAATACAATGTTTGTTTGGCAAATATGCATCATATCCATGTTAAAAAAAACCCTCACAACCAACGAGGAAATCGTTGGACTGCGACGGTGCCCTTCAGGTCCACGGTGTCATAGGGCTCGTCGTGACCGTGAGCATCCTAAACGGAGCAGGAATGCACGCTTACCATCTTTCGCTAGTACCACCAGCATCATCTGGGGAGGAAGAATGGAGAAGCGTTCTGCTTCCCCAGCATCACCTCACCGGTTAATTACTCTGTTATACAATAATAAGGGTGTTGCAGATAAATGCACGTATATAGAATAAAATAAAAGGCATGTAATGCTGCCGAACAACACCTCTCTCATGCTGAGGCTCAAGTCAGAAAAGCAAGCATGTCCAATCGTAAAAAAAGAAATAAGAAAAAAAAAGAGCATGGCAGCAACGAGTTCCGTGCCAAACAATTAATTCTACCAGAACTGGCATCTTAAATCTTCCCAGATGAAGATAGAACAAACGCACTTGTTCATTTACTTATCATGAGGATTATGATCCTAGTCAAACAAAGTGGGAGGTATATGAGCATTCATCGCATTAAAATTCAAGTCGCCAAGCAAGAAAGATCTCGAGATGTAACGCAGAGGCAGAGCCATATCGCTGTACAATCTAAACTCCATGTAATGCTATCGGCTTTTCTACTTACTGACATGCTGATATGCTGTAACAGTCAACCTATATGAGTTTGTAAAACCAATGGAGGCTAGTGCCACTGGCCGCAACGCATTCGGGGACACCAAAACTGTGATGTAGTAGCAGCAAAAACAGAATGCGTCGCTTGGTCTCGAACTATCTCTATCAATCTTCAAATCTGCCGCTTCTTTTATCTTCCAAAACAGAACCTATCTTGATCTTCTCGTGGCCTTCGAGCTTGCCTAGTCTGATAAGAGCCATCCCTTGAAGATAGAATGCAGTCGGCCAATCAGGTGAAATCTTCGCAGCTTTCCTCGCATCCTCAAGACCATCTTCTAGCTTTCCTAGGACCACATTGGCTAAACTTCGTCTGGCCAGGACGGTGTGGGAGTCTACTGCACCATTGTCAACAATCTGCACAAGATATTCAAAAGCAGAGATAAGCATCCTGAAAGTAGACACCAACTTTTGGTATCTTAGTTTAGCAACAAAACCACCTAACCGGACCACTACAGTTCACCCTGAAATATGTCTGCATGCTGCTTGAAAGATAATAACCCAACAGACATAAACTCAGTGCAGATGGTATTTTCTTAACACAAATACCTATTTGAAGTCAAAGCAATCCAAGACTAATAGTAAACACAGAAACAGATGCAATTATTTAATTGGACAGCAGAGTCTAGAATATAGATGCAGGAAGGAAAATGGATTCACACATTAGATATGGTTTTTTTTTCAAACATACCACTGAATATAACTTGACTACAAGAGAATATTGCTTCGACCGGAACGCACTATCACCATGATTCTTGGCATTAATAATATCAACTGGTTGGCCAGACCATAGCTCCGAAGGCTCCTGTATGTTCAGAGTTTTCAAAAGCATATGTAAGTTGTATTCCCTCCGTTCGGAATTACTCGTCCAAGAAATGAATGTATCTAGATGTATTTTAGTTGTAGATACATCCATTTTTGTGACAAGTAATTCCGAACGGAGGGAGTAGATCATAAGGCGTTACAGAAACATTTAAGGACAAAAGTAACAAAACATGGGAAACTGGAACTGTGACATAGACCAAATAAAATGGAGATAACAATATTACATGCTGTACTTCAGGACTTCTGCATTTTAAAATTTGTTGAAAACTAGCAGCAAACGTTCTATTGTAGTTTCAGGGCTAGAGGAGTAAAATAATTAGCATGGTTAACACAGTTGACACTTAAATCTGAGCTTAAAGTTTTGGTAAGAAATTCCTCATTTGTCCAACTTCAATTAAAAGTGCACATACCAAGTGTTCAAATAGTGTCATAAAGAATTGGCAACCTTAATGGCTAAAGCAAACCATCAGACCAAAACAAACACAATGTCTGCATTCTCATTTTTGTCCCATGTTCAACATGTCCTTTTTATTTTTTATACAACACAACTAAAATTTTGCAGGTTGAGAATAATGATATGTATGTCACATCACATCGGCATGACAGAAATGTTACGACTTAAAACAACATATTTTTGAACTGCCAAATAGTTTTACCTTGCAGCCTATCATCTCATCTTCTGAGTAGGCATCACTTTCCAATGCATCATGTAATTCATTAATCTTTCCACTGGCATATGCTTTACCAATATCAGAAACCTGCAAGCACAGGTACTTAAGTCAGCCCATATTTCAAATTGTGATGTAATAGCTCCAGTCGCACAGATACAAACTTTCTGAATACAATAACCTGATCTATAGTTTCCTTGCAAAGTACTCCTTTCGTCCCATAATATAAGAGTGTTTTTGACACTACACCAGTGTAAAAAACACTCTTATATTATG
>LR880967.1:30948352-30969746 GCA_904067115.1 Aegilops sharonensis
AGTCCTTGACATCGTGGTTCATCCGATGAGATCATCGTGGAACATGTGGGAGCCAACATGGGTATCCAGATCCCGCTGTTGGTTATTGACCGGAGAACGTCTCGGTCATGTCTGCATGGTTCTCGAACCCGTAGGGTCTACTCACTTAAGGTTCGGTGATGCTAGAGTTGTTATGGGAAATAGTATGTGGTTACCGAAGGTTGTTCGGAGTCCCGGATGAGATCCCGGACATGACGAGGAGCTCTGGAATGGTCCGGAGGTGAAGATCGGTATATTGGACGAAGGGTATTGGAGTCCGGAATTGTTCCGGGGGTACCAGGTGATGACCAGCGTGTCCGAAAGGGGTTTCGGAGGCCCCGGCAAGCTTTGTGGGGCCTTATGGGCCAAGGGGAGAGGGAACATCAGCCCACTAAGGGGCTAAGCGCCCCTCCCACCCCATCTCACGTAACCTGGAGAGGTGGGGGCGCCACCTGTCGTGGTTCTAAGTCTAACAGTAGAATAGGGGGTAGGTATGGAGAGGCAAGTTCCTAGCTATGGAGTAATTGTATACGCAAGGGATTTACGAGTTCAGGCCCTTCTCGGAGGAAGTAATAGCCCTACGTCTCGGAGCCCGGAGGCAGTCGACTGGATTATATGCGTATGTGTTACAGGGGTGCGAACCCTTCTACCTATGGAGGGGGTGGCTTATATAGAGTGCGCCAGGACCCCAGCCAGCCCACGTAGCAGAGGGTTTAAGGTGCGTTAAGGCTAGGCGTTACTGGTAATGCCTTACATAAAGTGTCATTAAGATCATAAAGACTATTTAACTACAGACCGTTTGGGCACCGAGTGGCTCTTGGACTCCTGGTGGTCGAGTAGGTCTTCATAGTCGAGTGTCTTTGAGTCTGTCGAGTGGAAACCAACCAGGTCGACTGGAAGGCCGCTTCTCTTGCGAGTGTCCTTGTGGAGGGTACCTTTGGGCAGGTCTATGACCCTACCCCAGGTACATGACTTCATCATTAGCCCCCGAATGGATCGAGGTTTGAGTGAGGAAGGAGTTGATAATCTTTCCGACCTGTTCTTCGTGATGCGAGTGTGTCTTACTCTGGATCAACGACCTTTTAGTGATGGCATCAACTTCTCTTTCAGTCGCCTTGATCCATTCTTTACGTTTTGTCGAGTGAACTATGTGAACTTGAGGATTTCCGAGCGACGGATCGGAGGAAATCTGCTATCTGACAGGTTGCTCCGCAGTTAGCGGATTTCGCGGGATCCGACTTTTGGGAAGCGCGCGAAGCGGAGAAAACTGCGGCACTCGGATGGGATAAGATGATGACGCCTCGATCTTCGCGCCGCCTTTTTTGCCACGTATTGCGTGCGCGCCTGTTGCGGGATTGCGATGGGATTGCCTGGGCCTACCGGTCAGCCACTCGGAAGCGGCCCCATATAAAGCGTCGGACCGGGTATTTTGAACAGCGCGACCCCAATCTTCTCCTCCCTCCGTCTCCAAACTTTCTCGCTGCGCTCTTTTCCTGTCCAGCGCCGCAACCCGGTACTTGCTTCACCGGCGACCATGGTGAAGGAGAAGACTGCAGCCCTGGAACGGGTGAAGAAGGCGGCGGCGAAGGCCAAGGGGAGAGCGCCCAGTCGGGGCGGATCCTCTTCGCGGTCCAAACTGCCGCAAGGCTGGGTCCAAGGAGATTGGATCCGCTCGACCATCACCGAGAAGGATCTCGCCGATCTGGCCAATGAAGGACTGATCCCCCATGGGTCGGCGAGGCTTCTGGGAACGGAGTGGCAACCACAGCCTGAAGAGGGTGAGTGTGTCCTCCTGGCCACCCATGTAGATCGGGGGTTTTCTCTGCCGCCAAATCCTTTTTTCCGGGGGTTTCTGAACTTTTTTGGAGCGCAACTCCATCATTTCACTCCCAACTCCATTGTCTATCTTGCTGCTTTCATTTCGTTATGCGAGAACTTCTTGGGTTGTCGACCGCACTTGGGTCTCTTCAAGCACATATTCACCTGTCGCTCTCAGACGATGAAGAAAACGAACCCGAATGACGAGAGGACCCAAGTAACCCAGATGTGTGGGGGACTCGGGGTCCAGATGAGGGGGAAGAGCGCCTTTCCGGCTATGACTCTCCCTGACTCGGTTAGAGGGTGGCAGTCGACCAGGTTCTACTTCCAAGACCAGCCGACGCCGGGGCAGTCGACTGGGCTCCCTCCTTTCTCCATGAGTCGGGTGAACAAGCCATCTTCCCTGAAGGTGTTACCAGAGGAGAAGGCCCAAGTAAAATTGCTGATGGAGCGCGTAGTCCAGCTCATTCGCGACGGGGTGACCGGCATGGATCTCCTGGAGGTTTTCCTCCGACGGCGTATTCAGCCACTCCAATACCGAGGTCATCCGATGTGGATGTACTCTGGTACGGATGATACCACTCGGGTCCATCCAGAGGAGGTCGATGATGCCACGCTGGAGAAGTGGATGACTGCCATCACAGGAAACAAAGACAACCCTCGCGGAGCTAGGAGGATTCCACCACTCGACCAGAGTTACGAACCAGACAAGGTATAACCACTTATCTCCGACTGTGATTCTGCTGCATTCATTCTGTTTTGATGCCAGTTCGTCGACTGACTTTCGCCTTGTTTTGTTGTCTTCTAGGTCACCACTGAGATGTACTCGATGCCCAACGGGGCGCAGGAAACTGTCAAAGAAGAAGAAGGAAGTGGAGGTGAAAGTTAGGAGGAATGGGAGTCCAATGGCGAGGAGGATGAGGGGGATGACAGCTCTGATGAAGAGGAGGAGGAGGAGGAAGAGGAAGAGGAGGAAGACGTCGATCCTCCTCGCTCGGAGGGAAGGTCCAAGTTGACGCATGACCCGGCGGCCGGGCGCGGTAAAGCTGTTGTGCCCACTGGGCAGCCGACGAAGCGACCTAGGACAACTTCCCCTGCTCCGACTGAGAAACCACCTAGGCAACCTCGAGCCACGTCGTCAAAGCCGGCGAAGGCCCTGCCCAAGATGCGGATGGTCATCCCCACCATCTCCGGGTAACCAACAGAACCTTGTATTTCCTTATTCAACATGAGTGAACCTTTGGTCGACTTGATGACTGATCAGCCGATGCTTGAAATCTACAGTGCCGCTACCTCCGAGACTTCAGCCAAGCACGAAGATCAGGAAATGGAGGATGCTGCCACCTCCAACCTTGGTATGATCTCTGAGGTTTCGTTGCTTGCTTTGTTAGGATATGCTACCTGAAACCGCTTCCTTCTGGAGATTTCCATATTTGTACACCCACTGGGTAGGTGTGTCGATTGAACTTTTGTGGGGGCACGCTGAGTGCACCCACTGGGTGTAGTCCCCGAGACTATGGTCGACTGCGTGCAGTCGGCTATAGTCTTTATGCTGTGAACTTCTTCACTCGACCTGGGCGGACCAAGTCAAATGGAACCGTAAACCGGTGGGGGCACGCTAAGTGCACCCACTGGGTGTAGTCCCCGAGACTATGGTCGACTGCGTGCAGTCGACTATAGTCTAAAGAACTGTTTTTTTTACTGCGGCTGACCGCTGACAATTAGCCATGGTTTTAGAACCATAACCTTTTTGCCTCTTTTGGTCGACTGGTCGAACCAAATTGGTAAAACCAGTGGGGGCACGCTGAGTGCACCCGCTGGGTGTAGTCCCTGAGACTACTGTCGAATGTTTTGATTCGACCTAGTCTTAGAAATGCTACTATTTTTCCTTAATCACTCGTAAGTGATCTGTCTTTGATGTCTTTCGTTGGTTGACTCTTTGTAGAAATATTGCGAGCTTGTGGCTCGCTATACTGAGTTAGAGAACAAGCAAATCCAGCTCAACCTCGATTTGAAGCTTGCTCAGGAGAATTTGTAGAACGCAAAGGATGAAGCAAAAGGTATGGCTGGTGAGAATTTTTTACGACTGCCTTTGTTTTTCTGTTCATTCTCAACTCTGTTCTCATTCTTGCTTTGCAGATAAACTGGAAGAGACTTTGAAGAAGAAGGACCTTGACCTTGCAGAGGCACAGAAGGCGGCTTTGGAGAAAACAAAGCTCGCTGAAGAGAAGCTTGCCTTAGTCGACAAACTTGAAGATGAAAATGCCAAGCTGAAAGCCGCTCTTGACGCGGCTAACAAGGAAGTTAGTCGACCGAAGAACGACAAGATTGTTCTGTCTGACAAGGCTGGCCAACTGGCGGGGAAGCAAAACGACCTGGAGATTTATCTTGGAGGGCTCGCCAAGAAGCTGTTTCTCATGCTTGAAAGTAATCTCTTTTACCCGACTGTCTTGCTCTCACCAGCTCATCACATGATCGTTATTTTGAGTCTGAGCTGTGTTTTCAGAATTCTGGCAAAACTTTGAAGAAGAAACCAGTCGAGTGGAAACCAGTTTGGACCCCATCAACTCTCCTATGAAGGACGAAGCTGCTATGAATGTGCTGCGACTGGAGTCTCGCGTTGCTAGCGTGGTGGATTATCTTGCTTGACTGAAAGTTGAAGTGTCGCGGATCGACTCAACTCTCTGGCCAGAACAGACTCTTCAGAATGACCTTGAATCCCTGATGACCCGACTGAATGAGATTCCAAGTCGAGTGCAAGAATGGAAAAAGTCTTCTGCCAGGTGTGGTGCTGATGTTTCTCTATCTCTGGTTCGTGTCCACTGCAAAGAAGCGCAAGAGGACAAGCTGGTGTCTCTCAAGGTTGCCAATACCAGGAAGCACGACTTTAGATCTTTCATGGAGACTTTCATCGCTGCTGCTACCCGTATTGCCGATGGAATCGACCTCGACCAGTTTGTTGCACCTTCCAGTCCTCCGCCGGAGGAGTAAAAAACTTCTAAGTCCCACCTTAAATTTGCCTCGGAATGCCGAGTGGTTTTTGTAACCGATAAACTTTAACAGGCTTAACGCCTTAGCACCTTTGGATCCGTAGGACGTTTATCCGAACTTGATTTATCCTTTAACATGCTTTGTTTGTCTTCGAGAGAACTTTATTCCTCATTCGGAAGATATTCCGCTGAAACTCCAGTCGACTTGTGCTTCATCTATCCTGCAGGTAGAGATGGAACACAGATTGCGACTGACCTCGTCGTCCTTGCGGATTGGGATGAACCGCACGTCGTACTTGTGGCCAAGCTCCGAAGGAGGAGGTAGCAGTCGACCTGCACCTCGTCGTCCTTGCGGATTGGGATGAATTCCTTACTTAGGCGAGCACTGGGCTGCAGCTAAGCCTCCGAGTGGGAGGTTTGCTCTCCATTCGGTAGGATTTTTATTACTTAGGCGAGCACTGGGCTGCAGCTAAGCCTCCGAGTGGGAGGTTTGCTCTCCACTCAGTAGGATTTCTATTACTTAGGCGAGCACTGGGCTGTAGCTAAGCCTCCAAGTGGGAGGTTTGCTTTCACTTGGTAGGAATTCTATTACTTAGGCGAGCGCTGGGCTGCAGCTAAGCCCCCGAGTGGGAGGTTTGCTCTCTACTCGGTAGGATTTCTATTACTTAGGCGAGCGCTAGGCTGCAGCTAATTAAGCCCCCGAGTGGGAGGTTTTCTCTCCACTCGGTAGGATTTTTATGGCGTAACTTTGAAGGAGGAGGTAACAGTCGACCTGCACCTCGTCGTCCTTGCGATTTCCATTATTTTGGATGTTAAGGCGAATCCTTGGGCTGTTGTAAGCCCCCGAGTGGGAGGCTGGCTCACCACTTGGTAGCATTTGAATACTTAGGCGAGTACTTGGACTGCAGCTAAGCCTCCGAGTGGGAGGCTGGCTCGCCACTCGGTAGGATTTTGAATACTTAGGCGAGTACTTGAACTGCAGCTAAGCCTCCGAGTGGGAGGCTGGCTCGCCACTCGGTAGGATTTTGAATACTTAGGCGAGTACTTGGCTGCAGCTAAGCCTCCGAGTGGGAGGCTGGCTCGCCACTCGGTAGGATTTTGAATACTTAGGAGAGTACTTGGACTGCAGCTAAGCCCCCGAGTGGGAGACTGGCTCGCCACTCAGTAGGACTTTGAATACTTAGGCGAAGCGGATTCGCAGCTTAGCCCCCGAGTGAGAGACTGGCTCGCACTCGGAAATGATTTTTTTACAAACTTAGGCGAATCAGATTCGCAACTAAGCCACCCACTGGGGGAAATTTCAACAAAAAGTAATAACAATCACTGGGAAAATTATAACATTCTTGTCTTAGATAAACAAACTACAAAAGTACTTTTATTACATCTCAACCGAGTGAGTATTAAGTGTAAAAGGGGCGGAGCAGCTCCGCGTTCCAAGCTCGAGGCTCGTCGATCTAGCGATAACGTTGTAGAGATGATATGCTCCGTTGTGGAGAACTCTTGTGACGATGAAGGGACCTTCCCAAGTGGGAGCCAGCTTGTGTGGTTTCTGTTGATCCACTCGGAGGACCAAATCTCCCTCTTGGAAGGCTCGACTCTTCACATTTCTGGCATGGAATCGACGCAAATCTTGCTGATAGATAGTCGAGCGGATCAGGGCCATTTCTCTCTCCTCTTCCAAGAGGTCAACTGCATCTTGCCGGGCTTGTTCCGCTTCTTCTTCAGAGTATAGCTCGACTCGAGGCGCATTGTGAAGCAGATCACTCGGCAGAACTGCTTCAGCTCCATAGACCAGGAAGAATGGAGTTCTCCCAGTCGACCGATTAGGAGGGGTCCTCAATCCCCAGAGAACTGATGGAAGTTCATCAACCCAAGCTCCTGCTGCGTGTTTGAGATCACGCATCAGTCGTGGTTTCAGCCCTTTGAGAATGAGGCCGTTTGCACGTTCTGCTTGTCCATTCGACTGAGGATGAGCCACTGAAGCATAGTCGACCCGCGTGCCTTGAGAGGCGCAGAAGGCTTTGAACTTTTCATTATCGAAGTTTGACCCATTGTCGGTGATATGCTATGCGGAACACCATATCTGAATATTAACTCTCTGATGAAACTGATAGCAATGCATGCATCGAGGTTCTTGATGGGCTTGGCTTCGATCCACTTGGTGAACTTGTCGACCACTACAAGCAAATGAGTGAAGCCGCTTCTGCCAGTTCTCAACGGTCCAATCATGTCCAATCCCCAAACAGGGAAGGGCCAGACGAGTGGAATGGTCTTCAAGGCTGAGGCGGGCTTGTGCGACATGTTGGAATAGAACTGACATCCTTCACACTTGTCAACTATTTCTTTTGCCATTTCATTTGCTTTCGTCCAGTAAAATCCCGCTCGGTATGCTTTAGCCACAATGGTCCGAGAGGACGCATGATGGCCACAGGTCCCCGAGTGGATATCCTCAAGAATTATCTGACCTTCTTCTGGCGTGATACACTTCTGGCCGACTCCAGTCACGCTTTCTCTGAACAACTGTCCCTTGATCACTGTAAAGGCCTTGGATCGTCGGACGATCTGTCGAGCCTCTTTTTCATTCTCTGGGAGCTCTTTCCTTAGGATATATGCGATGTACGGCACCGTCCAGTCGGGAGTGATGACAACAACTTCCATAATTAGGTCGACCACGGCTGGGACCTCAACTTCGGTCGGATCATTGGCACTCTTTTGTTGCGGGACTTCTTCTGTGAAAGGATCCTCCTGCACTGATGGCGCATGAATGTGCTCCAAAAATACATTACTAGGAATGGCTTCCCTCTTAGATCCTATCTTCGCCAAATCATCCGCAGCTTGATTTTTCAGTCGGGGTATATGATGAAGCTCTAACCCCTCGAATTTCTTCTCCAGCTTTCTCACTGCATTACAATAACCTGTCATAGCTGGGCTTCTGACATCCCACTCCTTCATCACTTGATTAACAACCAGATCCGAGTCGCCGTAGACCATAAGGCGACGGACGCTGAGTGAAATGGCCATGCGCAACCCATACAGGAGTGCTTCATATTCTGCTTCGTTGTTCGAAGAATCAAAGTGAATCTGGAGAACATATTTGAGCCTATCTCCTCGGGGGAAAACCAATACAACCCCTGCACCAGAACCGTTCAGCATCTTGGAACCGTCGAAAAACATAGTCCAGTGTTTCGAGTGAACTTGAGTTGGAAGCTGCTGTTCAGTCCACTCGGCGAGGAAATCTGCTATTGCTTGGGACTTGATGGCTTTCTTTGCCTCGAATTTGATATCAAGGGGAAGGAGTTCAATCGCCCATTTTGCCACTCGACCAGTTGCATCTCTGTTATGAAGAATTTACGACAATGGGGCGTAGCTGACGACTGTAATGGAATGATCGGAGAAATAATGAGCAACCTTCTTCGTGGTCATATAGATCCCATAAAAAAGCTTCTGATAGTGAGGATATCTTTGCTTTGATGGGGTCAGCACTTCAGAAAGATAATAAACTGGGCGTTGAACTTTGAAGCCTTTTCCTTCTTCTTCCCGCTCGACCGTAAGTACGATACTGACGACTTGTCCAGTGGCTGCAATGTAAAGCAACAAAGGCTCTTTGCTGAATGGGGCAGCAAGCACCGGCTGGGTGGAGAGCAGAGCTTTGAGCTCTGCAAACGCTGCATCAGCTTCTAGAGTCCACTCGAACTTGTCTGACTTCTTCATCGGTCGGTAAAGAGGCAATGCCTTTTCACCGAGGCGAGAGATGAATCGACTTAAAGCGGCCAAGCATCCAGTAAGTTTCTGGACATCGTGCACACGCACATGGCGCTTCATTCGGAGTATGGGTGCCAACCTTTTCGGGGTTAGCATCGATTCCTCGCTCAGAAACGAGAAAACCGAGTAACTTTCCACCAGGAACTCCAAATGTACACTTTGATGGGTTAAGCTTGATATCATACCTCCTGAGATTGGCAAACATTTCAGCAAGGTCAGTCAACAGGTCGGAACCTTTTCGTGACTTGACCACTATATCATCCATGTACGCTTCCACATTCCGACTGATTTGAGTGAGAAAACACTTCTGAATCATCCTCATGAATGTGGCTCCGGCATTCTTGAGACCGAATGGCATGGTGACATAACAGAAGCACCCGAGTGGAGTGATGAACGCTGTTTTAATCTCATCGGGTCCATACAGACGGATCTGATGGTACCCGGAATAGGCGTCTAAAAAAGACAACCTCTCACATCCCGCAGTTGAGTCGACTGTTTGGTCTATGCGAGGAAGAGGGAAATGATCTTTCAGGCAAGCCCAATTGATATGCTTGAAATCGATGCATATGCGCAACGACATGTCCTTCTTGGGGATCATGACGACATTGGCGAGCCACTCGGAGTGGTAGATCTCTCGGATGAACTCTGCTGCTAAGAGCCGAGCCACCTCCTCGCCAATGGCCTTTCTCTTCTGGACGGCGGACCGCCGAAGATACTCTTTAACCGGTTTGAATTTTGTGTCGACTCGTAGGCGATGCTCAGCCAGCCCCCTGGGAACACCCGGCATGTCAGCAGGCTTCCATGCAAAGATGTCCCAGTTCTCACGGAGGAACTGGATGAGCGCTTCTTCCTATTTTGAGTCGAGTGTTGTTGAGATGTTGGTCGGAGCAGCATTGGGCTCAGTCGGGTGAATGTGAACCTGCTTCGTCTCACCAGTCGACTGAAATGCTGACCCCGTAGCAGGCTTCTTAGCTCGCAACAAATCACTCGGATCTGCAGTTTTCTGATACTCTGGTAGCTCTACCACTGCCAACTGGGCATCAGCGATCTTAGAGCCTTTCTGGAAGCACTCTTCCGCCTTCTTCCGATTGCCCGTAACAGTGATCACGCCCTTGGGACCAGGCATCTTCAGTTTAAGATACACGTAACATGGTCGGGCCATGAAACGTTCATAAGATGGCCTTCCTAGAATAGCGTGATAAGCGCTCTGGAAATCCACAACCTCAAAGGTCAACTTTTCTTTCCGGAAATGCTTTGAATCACCAAAAACTACATCAAGAGCAATTTGGCCGAGTGACTCAGCCTTCTTTCCAGGAATGACTCCGTGGAAGCTCATGTTACTGGTACTGAGTCTGGACATCGGAATGCCCATCCCTTTCAACGTCTCCGCGTACAATATGTTCAGGCCACTACCACCGTCCATCAGGACTTTGGTAAGTCGAGTGCTCTCAACAACTGGGTCGACCACCAATGCTTGCCTCCCAGGGGTGGCAATGTGTGTCGGGTGATCAGACTTGTCGAATGTGATGGCGGTTTGGGACCACTTCAGATAATTGGGAGTCGCCGGAGCAACCAAGTTCACTTCCCGATTGATAACCTTCAATCAACTTTTGCTTTCAACGTCAGCAAAAATCATCAGGGTGGAATTGACCTGGGGATATCCATCATCACTGTCATCTTTGTCCTCAACTTTGTCTGTTTCCTTATCCTTATCCTTGAGCTGTTTCCCTTGGAACTGCTGAATCAAGAGCCGACACTGTCGAGTGGTATGTTTTGGGTAAATGAGTTTACCCTCTTCATCTTTCTTTGTATGAATATGACATGGCAAATCCAACACGTCGTTTCCATCCTAGTCTTTCATCTTCTTGGGGTTCCAAGGACCCTTGGGTTTCCCCTTGAACTTTCCTGGGGTCATGGCCAAGGCCTCTCCGGGAGCGGCTGGCTCGGCTTTGCGCTTATGCTTCCGACTGGAATTTTCTCCGCCGGCCTCATTGGCGGCCGATTTGTATTTACCACTCCGGAGCCGATCCTCTTCTTCACCATTTGCATACTTGGTAGCAATCTCCATCATCCGACTCAGGGTCATATCTCCGGTTCGACCAAATTTCAAACTCAACTCTCTGTTCTTGACACCTTCTTTGAAGGCACAGACTGCCTGGTGGTCAGATACATTCTTGACTGTGTGGTGCAAAGTGATCCACCTCTGGATATAATCTCTTAAAGTTTCACTCGACTTTTGCACACACGACTGCAACTCCGTCAATCCTGCTGGTCGTTTGCAAGTTCCTTCAAATGTCCTGACAAACACTCGGGCAAGATCTTCCCAAGTGTAAATACTGCTGGGCGCTAACTGATTCAACCACGCCCTGGCTGAACCCTCCAACATAAGAGGCAAATGCTTCATGGCTACCTCATCGTTGCCACCGCCGATCTAAATAGCCACTCGGTAATCTTCAAGCCAAGTGTCAGGCTTGGATTCACGAGTGAACTTACTGACTCCAGTCGCCAACCTGAAGTTGGGAGGAATCACTGCGGCTCTGATGGCTCTGCTGAAACACTCTGGCCCCGAGACATGAACTCTGCTGCTGGAGGGAACATCTCTATCATGGCCCTCTCGGTGAGCTCTGTTCCTGTCGACCAAACCTTGAACGATAATAGATCTCGCATCAAAGCCTGGTTCCTTGGGGTCGACTGGAACTCTTCGCCCAACACTGTGCTGGCGTTTGTCGTCCTGCTGCCGAGGAGCGTATGATCCACCCCTTGGGGGAGAAGTGGGCACTCGACGTCGATCGTTGCGATCGAATCGGTGCTCATACTGCTCGCGGCCGTTGTACTGATCATCACGCCGGCTCCCACGTTCCTCACGCCTCGGGGGCGATCTCGGACTATGGGCAGACTAGACTGAATTCGCAGCGACGGATCGGCTGTGAATCCTGTTCCGCGACTGTGATACAACTGAGTTTTGATCTCTTGCCGCCCAGAGCAGATCTCTGATTTGCAGCAAACCTCTACCCGCCTCCGACTGGGAAGGCTAAATTGACTCTGCTATATGGGCGACAACTGCTAAATTCTGAATCGGAGTTCGATATACCTGAGTTGGCGGTTGAAAGAGCTGACGTCGACTGGATTCTGGAACCCTTGGTCGCGCGCGCTCGTTGAGTACTCGCTGAAGGTTCTCCAGTCGAGTGCGCTCAGCCAGATTGGCCAAGCGCGCATCCTCCAAGGCACGAGCCTCGGGGGTTTCTCCAATGATAGGAGTGTGAAGTGCATCCACGTTCCGACGGCGAAGCTCCTCCCTCTAGAGCGAAGTGAGGGGCTCGGGCAGGTACTCTTCGCGGGCTTGATCCGGATCACCTCCACCGTCACCTCCGTTGGTGCAGGTGAATCCGGGCGGACTGCATGGTCCATCGACCATCAGAACCTCTGCCGCCGGGTCACTGCTATCACATTCGGACGCAGTCTCTGCGGAGCCAGTTGACAGGTCGATTAGGCCGTAGAGAGATTCGTCGGGCTCGATCGCCGCGACTTGGGGGGTGGCCGACTGGCGGGCCACTGCATGCCTCACCCACCGCTGAATCCTCGATCAACCGGAACGCTTGCACTGGTAGGAGACTGGGAGCGAAGACGGTATAGGAGCCGACCCATACTGGGTCGATGGTTGCCGCAGGAGGACGCCGCGGACACACGCGCGAAAGTGCGTCGCCCCGCGGACGAGGAGCGCGTCCACGTCGAGTGGAGCCTCCTGAAGCCAAGCGGAGTCGTCGGCGACGAACGTGAGCGTCAAACAGAACTCCACCTGAAACCATGATGTAGGAGATCGAAAGAATCCCAACTTCTCCAACAAATCGCTAGAACACCTACCCCAAGGTGGGTGCCAACTGTCGTGGTTCTAATTCTGACAGTAGAATTGGGGGTAGGTATGGAGAGGCAAGTTCCTAGCTATGGAGTAGTTGTATACGCAAGAGATTTACGAGTTCAGGCCCTTCTCGGAGGAAGTAATAGCCCTACGTCTCGGAGCCCGGAGGCGGTCGACTGGATTATATGCGTATGTGTTACAGGGGTGCGAACCCTTCTACCTCTGGAGGGGGGTGGCTTATATAGAGTGCGCCAGGACCCCAGCCAGCCCAGGTAGCAGAGGGTTTAAGGTGCGTTAAGGCTAGGCGTTACTGGTAACGCCTTACATAAAGTGTCATTAAGATCATAAAGACTATTTAACTACAGACCGTTTGGGCACCGAGTGGCTCTTGGACTCCTGGTGGTCGAGTAGGTCTTCATAGTCGAGTGTCTTTGAGTCTGTCGAGTGGAAACCTACCAGGTCGACTGGAAGGCCGCTTCTCTTGCGAATGTCCTTGTGGAGGGTACCTTTGGGTAGGTCTATGACCCTACCCCAGGTACATGACTTCATCGCCACCCCTAGGGAAGCCACCCCTCCCGGCTTGGGGTGCAAGTTTCCTAGGGGGTGGGGGCGCCCAAACCCATCTAGGGTTTCCCCTATGGCCGCCGCCCCTCCCCTAGGGAACCCTAGGGCGCCTCCCCCTCCTCCCTTCCCCCTATATATAGTGAGAGAGAGGGCAGCCGCACCCTTCCCCTGGCGCAGCCCTCTCCTTCCTCCAACACCTCCTCCTCCTCCGTAGTGCTTGGCGAAGCCCTGCCGGAGAACCACGAGCTTCATCACCACCATGCCGTCGTGCTGTCGGAGTTCTCCCTCAACTTCTCATCTCCCCTTGCTGGATCAAGAAGGAGGAGACGTCCTCGGGCTGTACGTGTGTTGAACGCGGAGGCACCGTTGTTCGGTGCTTAGATCGGAATCAACCGCGATCTGAATCGCTGCGAGTACGACTCCTTCATCTGCGTTCTTATAACGCTTCCGCTTAGCGATCTTCAGGGGTATGAAGATGCTCATCCTCTCCTTCCCCTCGTTGCTAGATTACTCCATAGATTGATCTTGGTGTTGCGTAGAAAATTTTGTATTTCTGCTACGTTCCCCAACAGTGGCATCATGAGCTAGGTCTATGCGTAGTTTCTATGCACGAGTACAACACAAGTTGTTGTGGGCGTTGATTTTGTTCAATATGCTTACTGTTACTAGTCCAATCTTGTTTCGATGGTATTGTGGGATGAAGCGGCCCGGACCGAGCTTACACGTACACTTACGTGAGACAGGTTCCACCGACTGACATGGACTTGTTGCATAAGGTGGTTAGCGGGTGCCAGTCTCTCCCACTTTAGTCGGATCGGATTCGATGAAAAGGGTCCTTATGAAGGGTAAATAGCAATTGACATATCATGTTGTGGTTTTGCGTAGGTAAGAAACGTTCTTGCTAGAAACCCATAGCAGCCACGTAAAACATGCAAACAACAATTAGAGGACGTCTAACTTGTTTTTGCAGGGTATGCTATGTGATGTGATATGGCCAAAAGAATGTGATGAATGATATGTGATGTATGAGATTGATCATGTTCTTATATTAGGAATCATGACTTGCATGTCGATGAGTATGACAACCGGCAGGAGCCATAGGAGTTGTCTTAATTTATTGTATGACCTGCGTGTCAATGAACAACGCCATGTAATTACTTTACTTTATTGCTAAACCGTTAGCCATAGTAGTAGAAGTAATAGTTGGCGAGACAACTTCATGGAGACACGATGATAGAGATCATGATGATGGAGATCATGGTGTCATGCTGGTGACGATGATGATCATGGAGCCCCGAAGATGGAGATCAAAAGGAGCAAAATGATATTGGCCATATCATGTCACTTTTTGATTGCATGTGATGTTTATCATGTTTATGCATCTTATTTGCTTAGAACGACGGTAGTAAATAAGATGATCCCTCATAATAATTTCAAGAAAGTGTTCCCCCTAACTGTGCACCGTTGCGGAAGTTCGTTGTTTCGAAGCACCACGTGATGATCGGGTGTCATAGATTCTAACGTTCACATACAACGGGTGTAAGCCAGATTTACACATGCGAAACACTTAGGTTAACTTGACCAGCCTAGCATGTACAGACATGGCCTCGGAACACAAGAGACCGAAAGGTCGAGCATGAGTCGTATGGTAGATACGATCAACATGAAGATGTTCACCGATGATGACTAGTCTGTCTCACGTGATGATCGGACACGGCCTAGTTGACTCGGATCATGTAATCACTTAGATGACTAGAGGGATGTCTATCTGAGTGGGAGTTCATAAGATGAACTTAATTATCCTGAACATAGTCAAAAGGTTTTTGCAAATTATGTCGTAGCTCGCGCTTTAGTTCTACTGTTTTAGATATGTTCCTAGAGAAAATTTAGTTGAAAGTTGATAGTAGCAATTATGCGGACTGGGTCCGTAAACTGAGGGTTGTCCTCGTTGCTTCGTAGAAGGCTTATGTCCTTAATGCACCGCTCGGTGTGCTGAACCTCGAACATTGTCTGTGGATGTTGCGAACATTTGACATACACGTTTTGATAACTACGTGATAGTTCAGTTAAACAGTTTAGAGTTGAGGCACCAAAGACGATTTTCGAAACATCGCGGAACATATGAGATGTTTCGAGGGCTGAAATTGGGATTTCAGGCTTGTGCCCACGTCAGAGGTATAAGACCTCCGACGAGCTTCTTGGCCTACAAACTAAGGGAGAAAAGCTCAATCGTTGAGCTTGTACTCAGATTGTCTGGGTACAACAATCACTTGAATCGAGTGGGAGTTAATCTTCCAGATGAGATAGTGATGTTTCTCCAAAGTCATTGCCACCAAGCTACTAGAGCTTCGTGATGAACTATAACATATCAGGGATAGATATGATGATCCTTGAAGTATTCGCGATGTTTGACACCGCGAAAGTAGAAGTCAAGTAGGAGCATCAATTGTTGATGGTTAGTAAAACCAGTAGTTTCAAGAAGGGCAAGGGCAAGAAGGGATACTTCATGAAATGGCAAAACAGTTGCTGCTCTAGTGAAAACCCAAGGTTGAACCCAAACCTGAGACTAAGTGCTTCTGTAATTAGAGGAACAGACACTAAAGCAGAATTACCCTAGATACTTGGTAGATGAGAAGGCTGGCAAGGTCGATAGAAGTATATTGGATATACATTATGTTAATGTGTACTTTACTAGTACTTCTAGTAGCACCAGGGTATTAGATACCGGTTCGGTTGCTAAGTGTTAGCAACTGGAAATAAAAGCTACGGAATAAACGGAGACTAGCTAAAGGTGAGCTGACGATATGTGTTAGAAATGTTTCCAAGGTTGATGTGATCAAGAATCGCACGCTCCCTCTACCATCGAGATTGGTGTTAAACCTAAATAATTGTTATTTGGTGTTTGCGTTGAGCATAGACATGATTGGATTATGTCTATCGCAATACGGTTATTCATTTAAGGAGAATAATGGTTACTCTATATATTTGAATAATACCTTCAATGGTCTTGCACCTAAAATAAATGGTTTATTGAATCCCGATCGTAGTGATACACATGTTCATGCCAAAAGATATAAGATAGTAATGATAAGTACCACATACTTGTGGCACTGCCATTTGATTCATATTGGTATAAAACGCATGAAGAAGCTCCATGTTGATGGATCTTTGGACTCACTCGTTTTTGAAAAGTTTGAGACATGCAAACCATGTCTATTGGTGTATATGCATGAAGAAACTCCATGCAGATGGACCGTTTGGACTCACTTGATTTTGAATCACTTGAGACATGCAAATCGTACCATATGGGCAAGATGACTGAAAGCCTCATTTTCAGTGAAATGGAACAAGAAAGCAACTTGTTGGAAGTAATACATTTTGATGTGTGCAGTCCAATGAGTGCTGAGGCACGCAGTGGATATCGTTATGTTCTTACTTCACAGATGATTTGAGTAGATACTGAGTATATTTACTTGATGAAACACAAGTCTGAATTATTGAAAGGTTCAAGTGATTTCAGAGTGAAGTTGAAGATCTTCGTGACAAGAGGATAAAATGTCTGTGATGTGATCATAGAGATGGATATCTGAGTTGCGAGTTTGGTACACAATTGAGACATTGTGGAAATTGTTTCACAACTAACACCGCCTGGAACACCATAGTGTGATGGTGTGTCCAAACATCATAGATGCACCCTATTGGATATGGGGCATACCATGATATCTCTTATCGAATTACCATTATCGTTCATGGGTTAGGCATTAGAGACAACCACATTCATTTTAATAGGGCACCACATAGTTCAGTTGAGATGACACCGTAAGAACTATGGTTTAGAGAAACCTAAGCTGTCGTTTCTTGAAAGTTTGGGGCTGCGACGCTTATATGAAAAAGTTTCATCCTGATGAGCTCGAACCCAAAGCGGATAAATACATCTTCATAGGACACCCAAAACAGTTGGGTATACCTCCTATTTCAGATCCGGAAGCAAAAGTGATTGTTTCTAGAAACGGGTCCTTTCTCGAGGAAAAGTTTCTCTCGAAAGAATTGAGTGGGAGGATGGTGGAGACTTGATGAGGTTAATGAACCATCACTTCAACCAGAGTGTAGCAGGGCACAGGAAGTTGTTCATGTGGCACCTACACCAATTGAAGTGGAAGCTGATGATAGTGATCATAATGCTTCGGATCAAGTCACTGCCAAACCTCATAGGGTGACAAGGATACGTACTACTTCAGAGTGGTACAATAATCATGTCTTGAAGGTCATGTTGCTAGACAACAATGAACTTACGAGCTATGGAGAAGCGATGGTGGGCCCGGATTCCGACAAATGGCTCGAGGCCATAAAATCTGAGAGAGGATCCATGTATGAAAACAAAGTGTAGACTTTGGAAGAACTGCTTGATGGTCGTAAGGCTATTGGGTACAGATGGATTTTAAAAGGAAGATAGACAATGATGGTAAGTATCACCATTAAGAAAGCTCGACTTGTCGTTAAGATGTTTTCCGACAAGATTCAAGGAGTTGACTACGGTGAGGCTCTCTCACTCATAGCGGTGCTAAGAGTCTGTTGGAATTGGATTAGCAGTTACTGCATTATTTATGAAATCTTGCAGATAGGATGTCAAAACATTGTTTCCTCGACAATTTTCTTGAGGAAAGGTTGTATGTGATACAACCAGAAAGGTTTTGACAATCCTGAAAGACGCTAACAAGTATGCAAAGCTCCAGCAATCCTTCTAAGGACTGGAGTAAGCATCTCGGAGATGGAATGTACGCTTTGAAGAGATGATCAAAGATTTTGGGTTTATACAAAGTTTATGAGAAACATGTATTTCCAAAGAAGTGAGTGGGAGCACTATAGAATTTCTGATGAGTATATGTTGTTGACATATTGTTGATCAGAAATGATGTAGAATTTCTGGAAAGCATATAGGGTTATTTGAAAAGTGTTTTTCAATAAAAAACCTGGATTAAGCTGCTTGAACATTGAGCATCAAGATCTATGAGGATAGATCAAAAACCGCTAAATGGTACTCTCAAATGAGCACATACCTTGACATGATCTTGAAGGTGTTCAAGATGGATCAGTCAAAGAAGGAGTTCTTGCCTGAGTTGTAAGGTATGAAGTTAAGAGTTAAAGCTCGACCACAGCAGAAGAGAGAGAAAGGACGAAGGTCGTCCCCTATGCTTCGGACGTAGGCTCTATAGTATGCTATGCTGTGTAACGCACCGGAAGTGTGCCTTGCCATAAGTCTGGCAAGGGGGTACAAGAGTGATCCAAGAATGGATCATTGGATAGCGGTCAAAATTGTCCTTGGAGTAAATAAGGACATGTTTCTCGATTATGGAGGTGATAAAGAGTTCGGCGTAAAGGGTTACGTCGATGCAAGCTTTAACACCTATCCGAATGACTCTGAGTAGCAAACCGGATACGTATAGTGGAGAAACCATTTGGAATAGCTCCAAGTGGAGCGTGGAAGCAGCATTTACAATATGACCTAGAGATTTGCGAAGTACATACGGATCTGAATGTTGCAGACCCGTTGACTAAAACCTCTCTCACAAGCAAAACATGATCAAACCCCAGAACTCATTGAGTGTTAATCACATGATTATGTGAACTAGTTTAGTGACACTAGTAAACTCTTTGGATGTTGGTCACATGGCGATGTGACCTGTGAGCGTTAATCACATGGCGATGTGAACTAGATTATTGACTCTAGTGCAAGTGGGAGACTGTTGGAAATATGCCATAGAGGCAATAATAAATTAGTTATTATTATTATATTTCCTTGTTCATGATAATCGTTTATTATCCATGCTATAATTGTATTGATAGGAAACTCAGATACATGTGTGGGTACATAGACAACAACATGTCCCTAGTAAGCCTCTAGTTGACTAGCTCGTTGATCAATAGATGGTTACGGTTTCCTGACCATGGACATTGGATGTCGTTGATAACGGGATCACATCATTAGGAGAATGATGTGATGGACAAGACCCAATCCTAAGCCTAGCACAAAGATCGTGTAGTTCGTATGCTAAAGCTTTTCTAATGTTAAGTATCATTTCCTTAGACCATGAGATTGTGCAACTCCCGGATACCGTAGGAATGCTTTGGGTGTACCAAACGTCACAACATAACTAGGTGGCTATAAAGGTGCACTACGGGTATCTCCGAAAGTGTCTGTTGGGTTGGCACGAATCGAGACTGGGATTTGTCACTCCGTGTGACGGAGAGGTATCTCCGGGCCCACTCGGCAGGACATCATCATAATGTGCACAATGTGACCAAGGGGTAGATCACGGGAGGATGTGTTACTGAACGAGTAAAGAGACTTGCCGGTAACGAGATTGAACAAGGTATCGGCATACCGACGATCGAATCTCGGGCAAGTACAATACCGCTAGATAAAGGGAATTGCATACGGGATTGCTTGAATCCTTGACATCGTGGTTCATCCGATGAGATCATCGTGGAACATGTGGGAGCCAACATGGGTATCCAGATCCCGCTGTTGGTTATTGACCGGAGAACGTCTCGGTCATGTCTGCATGGTTCCCGAACCCGTAGGGTCTACACACTTAAGGTTCGGTGACGCTAGAGTTGTTATGGGAAATAGTATGTGGTTACCGAAGGTTGTTCGGAGTCCCGTATGAGATTCCGGACATGACGAGGAGCTCTGGAATGGTCCGGAGGTGAAGATCGGTATATTGGACGAAGGGTATTGGAGTCTGGAATTGTTCCGGGGGTATCAGGTGATGACCAGCGTGTCCGAAAGGGGTTTCGGAGGCCCCGGCAAGCTTTGGGGGGCCTTATGGGCCAAGGGGAGTGGGCACATCAGCCCACTAAGGGGCTGAGCGCCCCTCCCACCCCATCTCACGTAACCTGGAGAGGTGGGGGCGCCACCCCTAGGGCAGCCTCCCCTAGGGCAGCCACCTCTCCCGGCTTGGGGTGCAAGTTTCCTTGGGGGTGGGGGCGCCAAAACCCATCTAGGGTTTCCCCTATGGCCGCCGCCCCTCCCCTAGGGAACCCTAGGGCGCCTCCCCCTCCTCCCTTCCCCCTATATATAGTGAGAGAGAGAGAGGGCAGACGCACCCTTCCCCTGGCGCAGCCCTCTCCCTCCTCCAACACCTCCTCCTCCTCCGTAGTGCTTGGCAAAGCCCTGCCGGAGAACCACGAGCTTCATCACCACCATGCCGTCGTGATGTCGGAGTTCTCCCTCAACTTCTCCTCTCCCCTTGCTGGATCAAGAAGGAGGAGACGTCCCCGGGCTGTACGTGTGTTGAACGCGGAGGCACCGTTGTTCGGTGCTTAGATCAGAATCAACCGCGATCTGAATCGCTGCGAGTACGACTCCTTCATCCGCGTTCTTGTAACGCTTCTGCTTAGCGATCTTCAAGGGTATGAAGATGCTCATCCTCTCCTTCCCCTCGTTGCTAGATTACTCCATAGATTGATCTTGGTGTGGCGTAGAAAATTTTGAATTTCTGCGACGTTCCCCAACAAATTTGGTATGCCAATTTTTGGCATCAAACCAATTATGCTCTTAGTCCCGGTTGGTAACACCTACCGGGACTATAGGAATTTTTTTGTTTTTGAAAAAAAATTGATTTTTTTTTCGATTTTCAAAATTTTGAACTATTTGACAATTTAATTTCTAATCACCCCTCATCATTGCTCAAGTGTGGAGCACTCATTCCAATTCGTCTAACTTCCCGGCCGGTCTCACTACTCCAGCTTGAGCTCCCCCTAGTTTCCAAGTATGCACCTTATTGTTTTCCTGACAATAGTAAGCTGTCAATCCTATTAACCCTCAGGAGTTTAGCTTGAGCATGAAGTCACATGTTTCACCGTTTGAGTTTGAAACTATTATTCTAAAAAACAATAATTATTTAGTAACACTAATATTTTTTGAATAAGTAGTTTGACCAGATTTGACAAAGATTCAAAAAATAAAATAATTATTTAGTAACACTAATATTCTTGAACAATTATTTAGTAACACTAATATTTCTTGAATAAGTAGTTTGACCATAGTTTGACCACCGTTTGACCAGATTAACCAAAATAAAAAAAACTGAAATTTGAGCATAACTTTTTTTCCTTTCAGAATTTGAGGATTCTAAAAAATTGCAAAACGGCCTACGGCGGTCGAAATCGGATGCGGATTTTCGTGCTGAACATTTTGATATATTATACGTTTTTTGGACATCATATGCAAAAGATATAGTCGTTTTACTTTTTCATAACACTTCTTTTTGCAAAGCATGTCGAAATTTATGTTTTTAAATTTCCCTAACTAGTAGATGTAGTAACATAACTACATCTCGAAGGATTTTAATTTTTGAAGTTTTTATCATTTTTTTTTCAAAAC
>LR880967.1:30973689-31001045 GCA_904067115.1 Aegilops sharonensis
GGTATTTCCACCATTGGTACGCTGGACAACAAGGCACAATTAATCCCTTCTTGCATCTGTCACGGAATTGTTCAGATGCTAGCACAATGCCCTTGTCTTAACTAGGAGATTGTCGAAAGATGTTGATGTCTTGTGGCTGTTATGTGAGTCCTGATTAAAAAAAGAGAGAAAATATAACTAAAGCTCATCCTTTAGTCGTTGGATAATCTTAAGCGACCATAGTGCGCTATTTGCAAGATTAATTGTGATATAATATTTGAATTTCAAAACGAAGGAAAATGAACATGCATGAATAAGTTGAATGCACAAGATTGTGAATCAAATAGGAGAACAACATCTATCACCACGTTAGAGTTAGAATTGCTAGTATAAGAATGTAGAAAAGATCTTTATTTATTTGTATGGTGCTACATCTGATAGAAAATATAACGAAAGCTCATTCCTAGTCTCACAAGTGGATAGAAATGTATTTATTTATTTATATGATCCCACATATGAACTCATCACCAACTCCAACATTTATAGGTGCCTAGAAAAAAAATCTACTGTGCCTCACTGGACCTCACAATCGAGAGAAAAGGCTTGCCAGAATTGTAGAGCCCATTTCCAAGTTCGACAAGCTCGCCGGCATCAAGGTTGTAGATCATCCATAGGCGCCGTTGTCGGGCTGGTGCCGCTGCCGCTCCTGGATGGGAGTGCGTTGCGGTGGAGGCCCGGCGTCGAGTTCGTCACCGCGCCGGAGTAGTACCTCACTGGACGAGGCGGACCATATGGTCGTCAACTCCTTCCGCTACCTCGAGCCAAATGTGAGAAGTGAGCACCACGTCTTTATAGGTTTGATTAGCTGAACGTAATATTGCCAAACAAACATAGAACCGTGACTTTTGACCAGAAGAAGAAATTTTGACATGTCATGAAACAAAAAAATAAAAATAACTTTTACGTCTTAAGATAGTCAAATGGATTACAAATGTTGTAAAATTCAAATGTAAATGTATTGTTATAGCGTGCACCATTGTGCGGAGAGTCATATAACGGCTTTCTTATTGAGGCGGTACATTACATGGAAACAAAATGGCGTGCAAACACCATTGCCCCGACATTGCCGTCATTCTACCTAGACGATGATCATCTGCCATCGAACAAGACCTATGTTTTCAACCTCGTGTCTTGGCGCTCTGCATGGCATGGCTCGGCAAGCAGGTTCCTTGCTCTGTGCTCCTCACATCCTACGACACAACCGCCATCCTCAAAACTATTCAATTGGAAATTATGCAGCTCTCAACAACCTTTCCTCGGGAGTTGAGGTCCAACGACCAACGAGGCAGATAAGTTGTCCCAAGAACCACCTGACAAATGCAATATCATTTGAAGTGCAACCACGGGATAATTGTTCCTTTTTGCCATCAGCTGCAGGTGTTAACTCATAGGTCCACAGGTATGAAGGGAACTCATTTTTGCACTTGTAGCAAGACGGCTCAGAATTGCAGTGAAATGTGACAAATGAATAAAATTTTTCTTACAATCATCTTGATTTTAGGTTGGTTCTTGAGGCACTGTGAATGGAACTCGAGGGGCCAAGAAAATTACACCGGTGCACCCATGATCACAATGCCGCAATGGGTGGACCAACCAACCATCGCAAAGTGTGGAGAGTGTGAGGGACCAGCCTGCATGCGCGTCAAGATGAGATGGGCCTGGTGCAAAGGGAAGATGTGGAGAGGTGCAAAGAGAAGATGTGGAGAGGAGCACAAGAGGAATGTTTCTATGTGGACGCAGAAGGGAGAAGTCCAAAGAGGCTATGTCTGAAGGAAGGAGCTCAGACAAGAATATTGCAGATTTTGCAGCCAAGAATTTATCGAACCAAAAAAACAATTAGAGAGATTTTTCCTAGTTCCGTTGCCTACATTGAAAGTTTTGAGTCCCTTGTTGTTACATCAATCTGCATAATAAAATCAAGCGGTAGCTAAAAACTAGTTGTAAAATTGAGTTACCTTTGTTGTAAAATCAAACAGTAAGCTACTTGTTGAAGATCAGAAGGAGCAAAATAAGATTTGATTCAGTCTACTCCTGCTAACAGAGAATATATGCACATGAATAAGAGCGCAGGTTGTATATGCAGGAAGAATGTAATGTGATATTTACACATCTCGTCAAAGGATTCATACACAAAGAAATGGATCCTCGAGGCCAAAAAAATATACACATCACATCGGTCCGCTTCTTTGCCAAGTCGAGAAGCAATTGAATGTGAAATTACAGATCAAAGAAATTTCTAGCGGAATGATAAAAGAGATAAGAGTGCCACACGTAACAACATATTTATAAGAATTGTTGTAATCAAATAAGAGAGAGAAGCTCAATGAGATATGCAGGCAAAAGGCCTGAAATGAAATGGTACCTGCTGGTGTATTAAGCCATATTGATCAAAGATATATAGCCATGCAGTGCGAAGCTATATATCTAATCGTAGCAATGCAAGCCTAAAGTCAATTGGAATGTTTTGTTGATATTTGATCTGCATGACAACCAGGACAACAGGATGCACAAAAAGCAGTTGAAACATGCTGCTGCTACTGCACTCAAAATGTTGCAAGGAGAATATACTGTGGGAAACTTATGATACAGGTTACACAACAAGCATACTACCGTCAGTGCATAGTATTTCTGATTTTCCGACCAAACATCAGACTATGAATTTAACACAAAGCATGAAATATGATAGTAATACCACCAAAGTGAGGACACATGTATCAAAAGAAGCAGATACCAGACATGCTTCATAGATCACATTCGGAGAATATCCATTGCTCCAAACATATTAAGCTTTGTGGCGAATCTGCACCACTAAGAAAGGGTCCTCAAAGGAGTAATCGGTGCTTGTTTTGAAGCTCTAGGGCCTGCCTCCTTCAGGACCTGTGCTCCCGAGAAGCACCATTTCGCAGGAACTACTGACCATCTTGTTAGAAGCTTGCTGCGCTTTATGAGTCACCTCATCCCTTGAGAATGACGTGAAGCTCGGGTTAGCCATAGACACGGACGCAGTCCTCAGCACCCTCATGCTCCGGAAGAACGGCAACCTCCTCGAGCTCCCCTCGTAATTTTTGTAAGAGAACACCTTGATTCAAACCCACCATCTTCCTTGAGCTTGGCAAATAATAGAACAACAATTTTGTGATCCAACTCGTACTCCAGCAAGAGGGTGTGCCATCGAGGATGACGACATCTGTCGGTGTCAAAACCGGTGGATCTCGGGTAGGGGGTCCCGAACTGTGCGTCTAGGCGGATGGTAACAGGAGACAAGGGACACGATGTTTTTACCCAGGTTCGGGCCCTCTCGATGGAGGTGATACCCTACTCCTGCTTGATTAATATTGATGATATGGGTAGTACAAGAGTAGATCTATCACGAGATCAGAGAGGCTAAACCCTAGAAGCTAGCCTATGGTATGATTATTGTTCGTCCTACGGACTAAAACCCTTCGGTTTATATAGACAACGAATAGGGTTAGGGTTACACAGAGTCGGTTACAATGGTAGGAAATCTACATATTCGTATCGCCAAGCTTGCCTTCCACGCCAAGGAAAGTCCTATCCGGACACGGGACGAAGTCTTCAATCTTGTATCTTCATAGTCTAGGAATCCGGCCAAAGATGATAGTTCGGCTATCCGGACACCCCTAGTCCAGGACTCCCTCAGTAGCCCCTGAACCAGGCTTTAATGACACAAGTCCGGCGCGCATATTGTCTTCGGCATTGCAAGGCGGGTTCCTCCTCCGAATACTTCATAGAAGGTTTTGAACACAAGGATAGTGTCCGGCTCTGCAAAACAAGTTCCACATACTACCGTAGAGAGAATAATTTTTGCACAAATCTGCTGACGTACTCCGCGGCGTGACATCACACCACGGCCAGGCCTTTATACGAATCGTTTTTTACTGTCCCACCTCAGCGCGTTTAGCGAGGCTGTTTCCTTGGCACGTCTTATCAAAGCATAGATCGTGCCCCCTTATTCCGGGATTCTCATCAATACGGACGTGGGTAACCCGACCGTGCCCGTTGGCACGCCTCCTCTATCGAAGGCGAGTCCCAATCGACCACGGGGAGGGCTCTTGGTATTCAACCTCTTTATAATGAGACCAAGGCCCTCTTCTTTTCTCCACCCAAAATCGAATTCGCCTCGCGCTTCGAGTTCTAACACCCAAAGCTTCAGATTTAGGCGCTTCGGACCTTCGACGATGTCCGGCTCTGACCAGCTCGGCCGATGGATGTCTTCTTCCGTCACAGAAGAAGATGTGTTAAAGCTGCGAGACGCCAGGTATCTAACCGGCGAGATTTTGCATAGGCTGCCTGCTCCAGGGCAGGTCATTCCCACTCCCGAGCCCGGCGAGAGCGTGGTGTTCGTGTCTCACTTCCTTCGGGGTTTAGGCTTCCCGACGGATCCCTTTGTGCGGGGGCTCATGTTTTATTATGGGCTGGATTTCCATGACTTGAATCCGGAGTCCATCCTCCATATCTTGTCATTCATTGTCGTATGTGAAGCCTTCCTCCATATTACCCCTCACTTTGGATTGTAGCTCAAGACCTTCAAGGTGGAGCCGAAGACGATCGAGGGGCAACAAGCAGAATGCGGAGGGGCGGTCATAAGCAAGTGTGCTGATGCTCCCTGGCCCGAGGGCTCTTTTCAAGAGGAGCTTGGTTTGTGGCAACGGGAGTGGTTTTATATCACCACTCCCAGGGGCACCAAATGGGTGGCGCCACCCGTCTTCCGCTCAGGTCCACCACAGCGGCTGGCATCATGGGTCAACCGGGGGCTCGACTGGGGGCCGTCCAAGGACGTTCCTCTGTTGCAGGGACGTATTCGAGACCTCCAAGAAAGAGAGATCAATCTTGTCGTGGCGGTGCAAGTTATGCTGATTCGGCGCCTTCTGCCCTGCAAACGTCGCCCCCTCCGTCTGTGGGAATTTAATCCGGAGGGACCACGAGCTCTCCAACATTTTATGGGCACGACGCCCAAGGAGATGTACAAACTGTTCTTCGGAACACAAGAGAAGTGTCCGGACTTGACCGAGGACGCAGGTCTAAGCTGCAATCACCCAGATACTCAAGTAAGTAACCTTGTAACCGGACAGGCTGTTCATTCATTTATCATATATATGCCCTTTAAGGGAGCCGTTTCTTGAACAGGAGTGGATAGCCAAGGCAAAGTTGATAAGGTGTCCGGCTCCCCTCCCAGAGACCACGCCGGATCCCATGCTGACCAAGATGTTGAAGGCCGCGCCTTTTAAAGAAGGCGAAGGGGGGAGCAGGGAAGCAACTGCCTCCGCGAAGGAGGCTTTCAAGGAAGAGGGGATCAGGGATACTCCCCTTCAAGGGGAGAAGAGGACCGCCTCCGAAGACCCGGAAGCCAAGGCCTCAAAACGGGGAAAGAAGTCTTCGTCAGAAATTCCGGCGCCGGGAAGTACCCCAGCCGCACTATTTCCCCAAGGGGATCAGCCCTCCAGCAAGCCGTAAGTAAAAAGAAGGGGTCCTATGAATAAAGAACATCCCTGTATTTATTTCTGAAGATAACCGAAATTGTACCTTGTAGTTCGGATCTCAGCCCTTCTCAGCAGAGCTCGTCTTCGGGGGATCTTCGTCCGGACATGATAGAGAGCGAAACGCCTCCACCTATCGCGCCTTCCTGCGAGGCGGGCGACCCTGAAGTGTCGTCACAGAGAGTTTCCCCGAGTCCGGCGGGGCCGGACGGTCCGGCGCCAACTGGCGTGCGGTCGGAGGAGCTGAAGGACCTGCTCGGGCGAGCGTATATATGTCAGAAGATCACCGTGCGCTAATGGCTACGGTAATTGAAAGAATTGCATCCGCTGAGAGCGGATTGCATGAAGCCGCCAGAAGTTTACTGACGGGGTTTGAGGTACGGAAAAAATGATGTACCTTCTGACAGTTATGCATATAGAATGCGCCCTATATAAATAGTAGCCCCTGAGACTCGGTATGCTGTCACAACTAACAGCGTTCCGAGGATCATAATCTCAGTACTAACATGTCGCCATTCCTATGTAGGTGGCGGGGCGTCCGGTGGCTAGCCGGACTGATGAATTTGCCGAACTAAAGCGGCAACTTGACGAGGTGGATGCTGACATCACGCTTGTTAATAAGCGGCTTGACGAGTCACAAGGTATGCGACTTCTCCACGGACACCTGGTAAGGGAGCTTGACGCCCATGCCTTACAACATGTATGCTTAATGCAGATGGTGCCGCTGCTATGGAGAGCCTTCGGGCGGAGCTCGCCCGAGCCAAGGAGCAAGCCAGAAAAAGTGATGCGGCTGCTTTAAAGGCGGCCGCAGAGCTAAAAGCCGAACAGGCTGCTCACTGCCAAAGCAGGAAAGAGATGGCCGATATGGCCGTGAAATTGAAGAATGCTACTGACCGTTGCGAGCTTCTTGAAAAAGAAGATCGAGCGAAACAAGAGGACCTGAAAAAGGCCACCACCGAGGCCAAGGATACTCGCTCTGCGATGAGAGCTATGAAGGAGGAGCTATGTCAGGCCGAAGATATTGCGGCAGGAAAGCCCTTTCTGCTGCGGAGGAAATTCACAGATCCTAAGTACGCTCAATTGGACAGGCTGTGGGGTGCGCAGGATGCTTATCTGGACTTGGCGGCGAGTGCAGCAGACGCGGCCGAACACTTCCGAGGTCAAAAGGATCACGGAATGGAAGAGCTTTTTTGGTCGCAGTTCCATAGTCCGGAGCGTCCACTTTCGTTAACCGATCGTTTAGCCGAATGGGCTGAGCTGAACAGGTTATCCGGACTTGCCATGAAGGCTGTCGTGACTCATTTGTGGCCGAAAAGCCCCAAGCCGAAGAGTTATTTTGGCTTGATGCAACAGTTCCTTGGTGCGGTGCCACATATCGATGCAATGAAGCGGTCAGCATGCATAGAGGGAGTGCAGATGGCTCTTGCCCGTGTCAAGACATACTGGGCGGAGATGAAGGCCACCGACGTTGCATCCCAAGATTCGGACAGAAGCCGAGTACCTGCTGAGCACTATTTTGAGGAAGTCCTGCAGGGCGCTCGTTTAATAGAGACGCAGTGCTCGAAGGATATTATGTTTTAAATGACATGTATGATTTGTGAAAACAATGTTTCGATATAATATAAGAGCTTTTTACACTTGTGCATTCAAGTATTAAAACGCCTCCTGTGCAGTCGTTGATGTATATGTGTATATAAACTGAAAGATGGCAGTCTTCGGCTTCAGCCCCCACGCACATAGTGCGGGGGTGTTTGCAAAAAAGGTGCATTTTCACACTTAATCCAACGTCTTAGTCCTGTGAAGGAGGTGATTGCGTAGCAAACTAGGCAACCGGACTATATTGCTTTATCACTTTCACTTAGCCATAGGAGTTCGATGGTGGGGCTACTATATAGCCCCTGGGGGCACCGCGCTCTCCCGAATTCGGGCGCGTATGTGCCTGACCGGGAAGCGGCCCTTCGTCAATGCGGGGGAATTCCAAACATTCCGCTGGGTCATCGAGTGGTTGACCAGTCTCACGCTATATCATGACAGTCAGTTTTAGCTTTCTCCACTTAGGTGCTCAACCCAGCTCAACCGGGGCACAATCGCAGTGGTTCTCCTAGCGCTACCTTAGCGGATATAACGAAACGTAAGGTACCAAAACATGGGAGCCGGGCAAACCCAACATTTGACAAAGACATGATTCGGAGCTGATGCATATATGGCCTAACTCGAGATGCCGAAAACTCCCTAAGGTATTCGGTCTTTATGAAAATGGGCAGAATAATGCCCTAAGCCCATGGGGTCCAGGTATGCGCAAAGATTCTGGTGCGGCCGATGCCAAAACGCCAGCCTCCTCCTCGGTTATAGCAAGAAACCTGGGGATGTGTATCAACAAGAGACAGGAAGAAAGGTTTACGCATGGTCTTAATCTGAAAAGAATCCTTGCGACGGGTCCCTGCTGCACGTCTGCACCTGTGTCTCTGTTGTGCCGTATCTTGGACGGGTGTAGCACGGTGTTCATCTGTAAAAGAGAAGAACTTAGTTGAAAAGAAAAAATATCGTGCGAGAAATGTAATTTATATTAAATAAACAGAGTACGGTTCGAAAGGTGAATAAAATTGAGCTTTACTGTCTCTAATAGTACGTGCGTGCAGCCCCTTGTACGGGGGTATGCCGCTAGTAGGCGCCGGACTCGTCTAGCCGTGTCCGGGGTTCGAATGACCTATTCAAGTGCTTTGATTGGCGGAGCCGGATTGGTGTGGGGCTGTCAAGGCAGTCTCACGTTCTTCCATGCTCGAGTAACACTTAATACTCCCTTTTAAGTGTAAGAGATGCATAATGCGGTATTGCGTTAAAGCGGGCGAAAGCTTCACGCCCCAGTAGTGCTTGATAGCTACTTTCGAATGGGGCAATGTGGTAGGTTAACTTTTCGCGACGGAAGTTGTCGGATGAGCCGAACACAACTTCTAGCAGTAGGGAGCCCGTACAATGGGCATACAGGCCTGGCATTACCCCTTTAAAGGAGGTGTTGCTGTGGCGAATTTTGGTTGGGTTCATCCCCATGTTGCGGATTGTGTCCTGAAATAGCAGGTTTAAATCACTGCCGCTGTCCATTAGGACTTGCGGAAATTGAAGACCGTCGATTGTAGGTTCTAGTATCAAGGCAGTCCATCCTGCGTTCCGGATACTTTCGGAGTAGTCCTGATGGTCGAAGGTAATTGGTTTTGACAACCGGTGTTGGGACTCTCTGGGGTAGATTGTGCGGCGCGTAATTCAATGGGTGCCGCTCTGTTTTCCCCTTTTGTTACTTGAAGTAAGTTTACTGTTTTGACCTCTTGTGGGAAATTCTTTTGTTTTCCGGGGCTCTGCTTGTGGTGCTCGTCATCATCCTCACTTGGTGTGTCGGGCCCCTTGTGTTCGGCGTTGAGTCTGCCGGACTGCTTGAAGATCCAACAATCTCTGTGGGTATGGTTTGCAGGCTTCCCGGGAGTACTGTGGATTTGGCATATCTTGTCCAAGATTTTGTTTAAGTTGGATAGCTCATCTCTATTGTCCTTAAGGGGTAGTTTTTTATTGTTCTGCCGTGAGCTTTTGAATCCAGCGTTGACTGCCGCGCTCTTTGGACCGTTCCCCTTAATCCGGCGCTGGTCCTTGCTGCGTCGTGGTTTCCCATTCCCATCCCTGACTTCGGATGTACTTGGGTCGCTGGTACTACATCTTGCTAGTCAGCTATCCTCTCCCGCGCAAAAGCGGGTCATGAGGCTTGTTAGTGCGGCCATTGTTCTTGGCTTTTCCTGGACAAGGTGTCTGGCGAGCCATTCGTCTCGGACGTTGTGTTTAAAAGCTGCTAAGGCTTCGGCATCTGGACAGTCGACTATTTGGTTCTTTTTGGTGAGGAACCTGTTCCAGAATTTGCGGGCTGACTCTCCGGGTTGCTGAGTTATATGACTTAAATCGTCTGCTTCCGGAGGACGGACATAAGTCCCTTGAAAATTTGCCCGAAAAGCATCCTCGAGCTCTTCCCAACTTCCAATGGTATTTTCAGGGAGGCTTTTGAGCCAATGCCGGGCTGGCCCATTGAGCTTGAGGGGTAAGTATTTTATGGCGTGGAGATCATCTCCTCTAGCCATGTGTATGTGGAGGATGTAATCCTCAACCCAGACTCCAGGGTCTGTTGTTCCGTCGTATGCCTCTATGTTTACGGGTTTGAATCCCGCTGGGAATTCATGATCCAGCACCTCATCGGTGAAACACAGGGGGTGTGCGGCACCCCTATATTTGGGTGTGCCGTGATGTTCGGATATTTGGCGTGTTGCATCGCTTTGAAGAGCTTGCTTTCTCGGCCCATAGATGGACCTAACTGGACAATCCTTTTGATGTGAATCCTTATGCGGATCGCGTATCGGCTTGTGTGCGGCGCCATTTGCCGCTCTCTGTTTGCCGTGGGGTCGTCCATCCGACCGGGTGGCCTTCTTGCTTTTTGATTGTGGGGGCTCTACGGCCTCCTCATCAAATTCGGAAAGTAGTTTTCTCTTTGGGTAGCTCTTTGTTCGGCTACTGTCGCCATTTTTGTCTGTGGTGTTGAGTACTTTGCTCCATCTGATTCTGAGTGCATCTTCCGCTTTTTTGAGCTTCCGCTTCTTCTTTTTCAGGCTACGCGAGTGGCGACGAGCCTTTTGTGGAGGTTCTTCTGCTCCGACAATTTGTCCGGCGTGAGATCGTCCGGACTGTTATCTTCGTCGGGGACGGGTTGTTTATCCAAGTTGTCACTACAAGAAATATGTCAACTTATGACCACCACTGTTGGTCACTTAATGGTCACAAATTTCCATTTATGACCTTTTTGTGACCAAAAACATAAGGTCAAAAGCTGGGCGTCGTAAACTGACTATAGCGACCTTTCTTCTGGAATGGTCGCAAACGTTTATGACCAAAAAAAAGGTCGTAGATTTAACGACCAACTATTTTGGTCACTAGCAATCCGACCACACCACGTCAGATCCACCGTGGCAATCTGACGTGGCAGACTTACGACCAAATGAAAAGGTCGTAAAATAGAATCAGCCCGGTCCATTTCAGCCGTCTTGATGGGCCAAGCCCAATAATTCAGCCCATTTAATTTTTTTTCTCTTTATTTTGCTTATCTGCATGGGCCTGGCCCAATAATTTGGCCTTTTTATTTTCTGTTATGCAGCCTTTTATATTTTTTTTCTTACAGTCATTTCTTTTTTTAGGCCCAAGCCTTTTTGCTCTAATTCTTGTTTGGGCCTTGGCCTTTTTAGAGCCCAGGTTCTCATTTTGCATAACTATAAACAGAAAGGCCCAGGTGCACAAGTGATCCACAAGCCCAGGTGCACAAGTGATCGACATAACTTCACAGAAAATAAACAAAATGATCCACATAACTTCACAGAAAGGCCCAGGTTCACAAGTGATCACATAACTTCACAGGATCCATGTGCTCTAGTTTAAACAGCAAAATGCAACAAAATGCAATAGCTCTCAGCTCAGCTCCCAGGTTCACAGGTTCAAAATGCAACAACTACCTTAGCTCAAAGACAAAGAGGTTCATAGCACAGCCATCAAACTACCTTAGCTCCAAAGAGAGCCATCAAGTGGGCTAACTTCTCTTCCTGTTCTTGAGACTTCTTGCGCAGCAGCTCAAGTTCCTTGTCGCGTGCAGCTTCAGATTCTTCCGCCTTCATCTTGATTGCCGCCAATTCTTCTTGCACCAGTTCAGCTTGAAGCTCGGACCTCTCCAGCTTCTGCTCAAGGTCATGAACATGAGCAGCAACTTTGCCGGAGTTGTTCCTAGATGACTGGAGCCCAACATTCCTGAGGAATGTGCTTTCCTTGGCTTTGGTCTTGAGGACTTGTTCGACAATTTCAACAGCAGACTTCGGCTCTTCACCTTCTGGTACCGGCGCTTCCTTCATTTTTTCCATCTCAAGCTAGCATATGGAGGAAAATGATAGGCATTAGTGGGAGATCTATTTCACATTTTGCAAACCAAACCAAGCAAGAGAAACCAAACCAGCACACAAATGGATTATTTGAAGTAATCAAACCAGCACACAAAATCTATACAAGAAGATGATGACTAGTGACCTGGAGACATGCAATTGGAACAATATGATCACTTCATTAAGCCTAGAATGGTGGTTCTATATAAGATGGATTCCCAATGAGACGATCATCAAACTAACATTCAGATCAAATTTCATCATATCATAAAAAAATGCATCAAATAGCTACAGCAAGTTCTGATATCTTTGTTGAACTATCAAACAACATCAAAGCATGGAACATAGCATGTGTTCTTGACTGGCTCCGAGTCAAACAACATCAAATCATCAAAGCTTCAAAGCTGGCTGTGAATCAAACAGGGCAAAGCATGGAGTGACTTACTATAGCAGTCTTGACTGGCTCCGAAAACCCGTGCTTCTTGCTATTGTGGGTGGCCTTAAACAAGTCAATCGCAGACAGCTCCTCACCCTTACGCTCTTCTTTCTGAAATGTTTTTCAACAAAAATCAAAATGTTATTCAGCAAGAATCAGAAATGTTATTCAATGAGGAACCAAAGGTAAGGTCTCTAGAGAAGAGTTCTCACAGTGGCAAAAATGTGTGCTGTGTAGTGCCTGGAACCAGTTATTTGATTGTACATGACTTTTTGTCGATTCATCTTGTTCGACAAACAGGTTTTCTACAAAAAAGCATACCGTCAGCATGATCTAGCACTAGCATATCATGTGCAGAACATAAAGCATCAAACAAAGCAGAGACAAACCTTGTGTCTTGGGGTAGACCACATCTCCACCAGAGCTTGCCATTCACCATCCGTTAGATCAGGCATCGAAGAATTAATGCTGACTTTATTTGCGGCTACGGTATCAAAATACTTCTTCTTGATCTGATGGCGTCTGTTCTTTGAATATTTCTGCAGAATATCTTTGCACGAGGTCTTAATGGCCTCCGAGTCCGTGTTCATCTCAAAATTTGCCTACCAAGATAGCAAACAAGGTAGGAACAATATTAGTGATCATGCATAGGTGTAACAGAAAATAGATAGCACATTAACTATGAAACAAGTAGCTTACAACAACTTTTCCAATGTAGTTCTCCAATAGACTAGCAATTTTTTTTATAGCTTGAAGTGAGGAAGAACCGGAAGATGGCTTTTTGCAACGAGTCCACACTCAGAAGCAAGCTTTGCTGCCTGCAGAGGCTTCTCTGGACGAATCATCCCTTCGGCAATTTGGATAGGCACCTTGCTACCAAGCGACTTGGTGATCCTCTCTAGCCCTCTGCCCTTTCTAAGTCTAGTCTTGGGAGTCATTGCATCTGAAAATGAAACTGAACTCATAAATTAGAATAGAAATCGACAAATTGCAGGAATCAACAAAAGCATACATGATCATTCCATTTGGAAAATGCACTAGTAAAAGATAGCATTGCAAAGGTCAACTTGCCTGATTGAAGCACAAGCTGCTGTTCTTCTTCATTGATGACAACGTTCCTGTCAATAGAAGGTGCAACAGGGCTGAGGTCTGTGTGGACAGTGCCTGCTTCATCAATGCAGATGGTTCCTGCTTCATCTAGGCAGACAGTGCCATTTCCATCCATGCTGAGAGTGGTTCCTTCATCGATGGGCGGCAACTCATCACCCGTTTGCACCGAGGTCTGAGAGTCCATGAGCAGCATACTTTCCTGATGGTCCGTCGCAGTCGCCATCCTTTCTTTCTACCTTGTGACTCTATCAAGGGCAGGTTCATCAGGTTCCAGGATCCTCTTTTTTTGTCCCGGAGCTGGGGCCATCACCCTTCCTGGAGGCATTGCAGGAGATGTTTCTGAGCTCTTGTGCTTCTTGCTGACTGTCTTCTTAACACCAGGCCTCTTTGTCCTAGATTCCTTCAGTGCCTCGTATAAACAGCACGGAAAAAAGCATTAGATCACAAGAGAAATATGTGAGCACAAGGAATAACATAGAATAACAGAACCCCAACCCTCCAAGCAAGACAGAGTTTGCACCTTAACAATCCTGTTGACTACAACATCATCCACTTCCTCTCCATCAATAACTTCGTCCTCCTTAGGATTGTACTCTGGGTCATCATTGATAACTCCACTACCCTCTTGAACCTCATCACTTCTACCTTCTTGTACACCATTTGTTTTCCTAACCATCGACGCTATTGCATCGATGCCAAGGGACTGGAACATCCGATTGTTCCGCATGATATTTCTAGCCCTAACCTTCTCGTACTCGGTGAGAGGCTCTTCTTTGCATGATACAGGAAACATAACTATTAGGTGAATGTTTGGAATGCATGGACAGGCAGCCAAACATATCTTATGAAATTTTATTATCATTTAATCCTAGTTATTCAGGTAAGGAAGACTAACAGCACACAGGCACAATTAAGCCAGCTTATTCAGATTGCAGCAATACATTTCACTTAGCATATTAAGACACAGATTTTATGAAACTTGCCACAAGGAGCAAGTTGCATACCAACGGTTGGCCTCATGCTTGACCTTGTCCTCCTTGCCATGGATGATCTTGAGGTGGTGCTTGCAAAATAGAATAAACAACAATCAGATACAACAGGGATAAAGTAAAATGATGCACTTGTATCAATAAAGGAAAGCATTTGGACCATCATGCACATACATGTAATACATGTGAAACAAACTTGATGGATAAACAATACAGTGATCTAGTGTTATTAATTAAGAAAACATGTAAGTGCACCAAACAAGCATGCATGTACACTAGGAGCAAGTAAGCAAAGTGCATAAGTGCTACTAATACAAGCAAGCAAGCAAAGTGCTACTGATAGAAACAAGCAAGCAAAGTGCTACTGATAGAAACAAGCAAGCAATGAAGGAAAATGAAGAGAAGGAAGCAAGTACTATTGATACAAACCCTAATTAATAAGCAAGCAAGTAGATTCTTCTCCAAGTGCTAGTGATACAAGCAAGTAATGCTGATGGAAACCCTAATTAAGCATGTATGCCAGCAAGCAACATGTATGCTAGCAAGCAAGCAACATGAACTAGTGAATTGGTGTCATGTACACATGCTTAGACAGTCTGACAGGAAGCTAGACGAGTATATCATGAGGACCTTCAAAACAACTAGATGTTGCCACTGGTAAAGCATGAAACAACTATACTTGCAGCAGTACAAAAGCAGATGAAAAAACTATANCTTGATGGATAAACAATACAGTGATCTAGTGTTATTAATTAAGAAAACATGTAAGTGCACCAAACAAGCATGCATGTACACTAGGAGCAAGTAAGCAAAGTGCATAAGTGCTACTAATACAAGCAAGCAAGCAAAGTGCTACTGATAGAAACAAGCAAGCAAAGTGCTACTGATAGAAACAAGCAAGCAATGAAGGAAAATGAAGAGAAGGAAGCAAGTACTGTTGATACAAACCCTAATTAATAAGCAAGCAAGTAGATTCTTCTCCAAGTGCTAGTGACACAAGCAATTAATGCTGATGGAAACCCTAATTAAGCATGTATGCCAGCAAGCAACATGTATGCTAGCAAGCAAGCAACATGAACTAGTGAATTGGTGTCATGTACACATGCTTAGACAGTCTGACAGGAAGCTAGACGAGTATATCATGAGGACCTTCAAAACAACTAGATGTTGCCATTGGTAAAGCATGAAACAACTATACTTGCAGCAGTACAAAAGCAGATGAAAAAACTATACTCAACTATTGATTATGCTGTCTCTACACACCAAAAATGGCTACAGACTAGATGACACAAGTTAAGACATTTTGACAATTAGAATCAACCTTGTATATTACAGCAATCAAAATTATCTAGCACCAATCTAGTATATATTAAAACTAGTCATACTGCCTTAACACGGCAGGAATTCCAATACCACAATAAGTACTAAGCATTCTCGTGTTCACTGGAAAGAAGAACACAAGCTTCATGCACATATCGTGAAAGAAGAACACTACTACAAACCCCAGTAGTGCTACTGATAGCGAAGTGCTACAAGCAATCAAGTACATGTTCATACTAACCCAAGTTGCAAGCAAGCAAAGTGCATAATACAAGCAAGCAAGCATGGAAAGTGCTACTGATAGAAAGAAGCATAGTGCTACTGACAGTAACAAGCAAACAAGGAAGGAAATTGAAGGGAAACAAACAAGAAAGTACTGTTGATACAAACAAGGAAGCAAGTAGCTTCTTTTCGAAGTGCTGTTGGAAACCTAATTCACCATCTATGCTAGCTGAGTAATTGAACCATACACAAGCAAGTACTGATACAAGCACCATCAACCAGACATCATCCACTTCCCCATCCATCCCCATCTGCAGCCTCGCCGTGAGGGAGGGAGATCCGGCCGAAACCCCTGACAGAATCACACCTTGCTTGTCTCCCCCTGCAGCCTCGTTGGCTCCGCCCAGCTCTTCTTCTCCGACCCAGCCGAACCCTCTTCTCCACTCCAAGGCTGCTGTTGATCCCCTAAAATCATCCACTTCCCCATCCATCCCCATCCCTAGAATCATGAACCCTAAACCATGAAGCGGACCAAACGAACCACCAGGAGGTCCATGAACTAGAGGGAGATCATGAACTAGAGGACCAAACGAATCACGAACCACCCTGACCCCATGAACCCTAACCCTAACCCCATGAACTAGAGGGAGATCATCCCCACGCAACAATAAACGAACCACCCAAACCCTAGAATATCCTAACCCATGAGGGGGATCTACTAGAGGGGAGATGGATCCACCAGAGAGGAGGTGGATCCACAAGAGGAGGGGAGATGGATCAAGAGGAGAAGTACCTAGGGGGAGATGATGTTGACGATGCAGCGGTGGTCGTCGTCGATCGCGCCGTCGTCGATGTAGCCGTCGTCGTCGTTGATGTAGTCGATGTGGCCGTCGTCGTCGTCGATGTAGTCCGCGGCACGGAGGAGGGGAGGGAGTGGGAGCGGGGCGGCGCGGAGCAGGGATGTGCGGGGCGGAGCAGAGGAGGGGTGGCGCTATGGTGGAGAGGAGGGGCGGCGCTATGGTGGGGACGTGGGGAGTGGGAGCGGGGCGGCGCGGAGGGAGAAGCTAGGGTTCGTCGGGGAGAGGGGAGGGGAATGGGGAAATTTTGGGAGGGGAGGGGAGGGGATCCCGCGTGTTAGTGGGAGAGGGAGTGGTGGGTCCTGCCTGGTAGTGCGAGAGGGAGTGGAGGGAAATTTTGGGAGAGGGAAATTTTGGTGGAGGGAAAATTTTGGTGTGGGAGGGAAATCCTTTTGGGTTTGGGTGTAGAAAAAATAGGGTTTTTTTGTAAACTTTGTAGAAATCATGGTTAAAATCATACCGAGTAGCTCAAGAAAACGCCGGTATTGCAAGTTTAGTATTTTTGCTAGTTGGTAGGCCACATTTGATGATGTGACGCGGAGGTCTCCCATTTTTTGATTTTTTTTTAATTTTTTACGGTGTTTTGAAAAACCGGCCGATTTCGTCGCGGCGACCGTCCGTGGCTAGGGCTTGAGCCGTGCAAATCTGTTGTCGATTCTGTGATGGAATGCCTACCTGTGAAGCTAAAAAGCATTTTTAGTGAAAATAACGGGCAAGCCATGGAGGACCCGCAGTTCAAATTCCAGCCGGTTCCAGCTGAATCGGCCGAAGGTGGTCCGAATTGCCGGGAGTAGCTACGAGGGTCGGAAATGCATGCTTTTTGGCGACCGTCCGTAAAATAGGGTCTACTTTGAGATAGACATGGAATGGCGCCGTTTGGGGTGCCCCTCCTTGTAGCCGCTTCACGAAAAACGCATGTCTTTTGCATTCACAAAATAAAAAACGGTTTTTTTGTTAAACAAGTTGGAACCTCGCTTTGGCAACATTGTTTGCCATCACAAGACGGAGGCATGCGCCCAATTTGGGCATATTATCATAAGCTATTCAACGGATGCGGCCATATCATTGCTAGTTTGGCTTGAAAGGCATGAATCTTCATTCGTGGTAGGTCGTTTTTTAGAACATTTTTTCAAGAAAACGCCAGTATTGCAAGTTTAGTATTTTTGCTAGTTGGTAGGCCACATTTGATGATGTGACGCGGAGGTCTCCCATTTTTTTGATTTTTTTTGAATTTTTTATGGTGTTTTCAAAAACCGGCCGATTTCGTCGCGGCGACCGTCCGTGGCTAGGGTTTGAGCCGTGCAAATATGTTATCGATTCTGTGATGGAATGCCTACCTGTGAAGCTAAAAAGCATTTGTAGTGAAAATAACGGGCAAGCTATGGAGGACCCGCAGTTCAAATTCCAGCCGGTTCCAGCTGAACTGGCCAAAGGTGGTCCGAATTGCCGTGAGTAGCTACGAGGGTCGGAAATGCATGCTTTTTGGCGACCGTTCGTAAAATAGGGTCTACTTTGAGATACACATGGAATGGTGCCGTTTGGGGTGCCCCTCCTTGTAGCCGCTTCACGAAAAACGCATGTATTTTGCATTCAAAAAATGAAAAACGGTTTTTTTTGTTAAACAAGTTGGAACCTCGCTTTGGCAACATTGTTTGCCATCACAAGACGGAGGCATGCGCCCAATTTGGGCATATTATCAGAAACTATTCAACGGATGCGGCCATATCATTGCTAGTTTGGCTTGAAAGGCACGAATCTTCGTTCGTGGTAGGTCGTTTTTGAGAACACTTTTTCAAGAAAACGCTGGTATTGCAAGTTTAGTATTTTTGCTAGTTGGTAGGCCACATTTGATGATGTGACGCGGAGGTCTCCCATTTTTTTGATTTTTTTTGAATTTTTTACGGTGTTTTCAAAAACCGGCCGATTTCGTCGCGGCGACCGTCCGTGGCTAGGGTTTGAGCCGTGCAAATCTGTTGTCGATTCTGTGATGGAATGCCTACCTGTGAAGCTAAAAAGCATTTTTAGTGAAAATAACAGGCAAGCTATGGAGGACCCGCAGTTCAAATTCCCGCCGGTTCCAGCTGAATCGGCCGAAGGTGGTCCGAATTGCCGGGAGTAGCTACGAGGGTCAGAAATGCATGCTTTTTGGCGACCGTCCGTAAAATAGGGTTTACTTTGAGATAGACATGGAATGGCGCCGTTTGGGGTGCCCCTCCTTGTAGCCGCTTCACGAAAAACGCATGTCTTTTGCATTCAAAAAATGAAAAACGGTTTTTGAATTTTTACGGTGTTTTCAAAAATAGGCGGCTTTAGTCACGGCGGTCGTCCGTGGCTAGGGTTTGAGTCATGTTTTTAGCATTCAAAAAATGAAACTTATATTGTTTCATACAGGAGCATGCACAAAAACCCATAATTTTATCTTTCATCCATGAGCATGCATAAAAAATTTAAATTCCCATCAATTACCAAACTGAATATTCATTGTTAAAAACATGACTTGTTTAGATGACACTGTCATACAGCATCCATGAGCAAGCACAAAATTAAACCTGACATACTTAACATTGACATGTTCATATTACACTAACAAGCTTAAACCTAACATGCTGAACACCTTCTTAACATCTTCACTCCTCCTTCTTCTCCTTCATCAACCTGATGCGCTCAGAGTGGTGAATCCCAATGCGGATGTACTCCTCTAACACAATTGGCATGGTCCTGCCGCCAAGCTGTGGGATTGCAGGCGCCGCCACCATCGCGAGGTCTTCGTCTGCCACCACCATAGCAAGGTCGTCGTCCGCCACCACCATAGCAAGGTCGTCGTCCGCCACCACCATAGCAAGGTCGTCATCCGCCACCACCATAGTCGTCCGCCACCACCATAGCAAGGTCGTCATCCCCGCTGCTACTCCCATTGCCTGGCCAAATGCAACAAAGTGTGAACATGGTGTTGTCGTCGTGCAGGTAGAGGAAGCCAAAAGGACAGGAAGAAGAGAGGCAGAGAGCTTACTGGCATCGTCGTCGTGCTGGTAGTACATGCAGCACATGGTGTTGTCCAACATCTTCATGGTGAACATGGCGTCGCCGTCGTAGCGGAATACAAGGAAGTACCCGAGCTGTAGCTCATGGGCGCGGGCGAAATGCTCCCAGCCGGGCCCTAGGTACATGTGGCCTTCACCATCAAACACCACCAACACTTCCCACAGCCTGTGAAGCCCGTTGCTGGCCTCCCGCAGCTTCACTTTGTGGGGCTCACGACCGGCGAGCATCTTCGCAAACTTGTCAGGCAGCCTCTGCAGCGAGGGTCAAGTAGTGGTTAATTGTGGCAATCAAGCACTAGACAGCAGAGTGATGATAAAGAAATGAGTGATGATAAACATACCTGCCTACTGCAAGATTTCTCAATTATGATCTCGAAGAACTCGAAACCTGGCAAGCCAGCCATCTCACTTATCTGAAAAGCAGCATTGTAAATTAAACAAGCACATCAACATCAATAGCATAGTAAACTAACACTAAAACAAGCACATCAACATCAATAGCAACAGCAACATCATCAGGTGACCACCAACAGCAACAACACTAAAATCTACTATAAATTGACCAGAACCATATCTACTATAAATTGACCAGAACCATATCTATTATAAATGGACCAATAGTGTACAGCAAAACAACAGTTTCAATATTACACAAGAAAGAAGTCTCAGGTTTATCAAGCACATCAAAACAACAGTGTGACTGAAGAAAATTATAGCAGGAAATACTTCATGCATCATCAATAGAACCATACAGAATTTTTATGATGCCTCCAGTTTCTCAAGATAAAACTAGCATCATCCAACATGCTTTGGCATGCATCTCTTGATCGTCAAAATAAACCATACAAAATTCCACAAAAAAAATTCAGAGACCACAGCCCATGATTCTAGGCAAAAGAAACAACAATGTGTACAGAGACAAGCTTCTTTTCCACTTAATATTCAGAATATGCCAGATACACCCAAGGCAAAACATGCATTACAACTTATCTTAAGAGAATTAACTACTGTACAAATGCAGTTCATACTAGATCCACCAACAGAGCATACCTAGTATGCATAACAAATACTAGATTCTCAAACCCTAGAGCAGAAGAGAAAGGAGAGAGGATATGAAGCGGATGGCTTACCGCGGCGGAGTCCGAGAAGAAGTGGTCGCCGGCGGCGTAGGGCAAGCTGCGCGGGAGGCGTCGGACCAGCAGAGGCACCGGGGAGGCGTTGCCGTCACCCTAAAAAACATCCTAATCAAACCCTAATCCGGCGGCAAGAACCCTAATCTATCATAACAGTAGATAGGAAGAGGAAGCGGATTCATACACACGGTGACGGAGAGTCGGCGACGGAGAGAAAGTATGCGGCGGCGGTGGGAGAGGAAGAAGCCGGTGGCGGCGGAGAGGAGGAGTGGATAGGAGGAGTGGAGAGGGGGAGTGGGGAAAAGAGTGGATAGGAGGAGGAGCGGGCCCAATTGTCAGCGAGTTGTTTGATAAATTGAAAAGGCTGGGCATAGAGTACAAAACCAGCAACCTCTTCCTAGCCCAGTGGTAGAAACATAGTGAAACAAGCGTATGGTCGTGGGTTCGAGTCCCCGCTGGCGCATATCTTTTTGCTCACAATGAAATGGGTTAAAATAGCGCAAAATTCAGTTAAAATAGCGCAAAATTCAGTTAAAATTCAGTTGAAGCAAACTGGTCCACTTGTCAGCGAGTGGGTCGAGTGGCCCACTTGTCAGCGAGTGGGTCGAGTGGCCCACTTGTCAGCGAGGTATGTGTTAAATACTTGCCTGGTTTAACAATTTGAAAAGAGATGGCATAGAGTAGATGATCAGTAGCCTCTTCCTAGCCCAGTGGTACTAACAAAGTGAAACGAGCGCACGGTCGTGGGTTCGAGTCCCCGCTCGCGCATATTTTTTTTTGCAAAATTCAGTTGCTCTGACCAAAACATCTTCAGTTCAAAAAACCATGAATTAAACATCTTCAGTTCTGAAACTTGAACTAAACATCTTCAGTTCAAAACTACTAAATGATCACAAAAACAACCAAAAACTACATCTGCTACAACATGTGCTAAACAAAACTTGAACTAAACATATTCTGTCTGATCATTTTGCAATGTTTTGCATCACAACCAAAAACAGCATCTGCTACAGCATCACATCTTCAGTTCACCAAAAACAGCATCACATCACAACCAAAAACTACATCAGGATCATCTGCTACAACCATAAGTCTCATTGATATCCAAAATGCACAACCATCAGGATCACATCCAAAATGTGTTTTGCATCCAAAATGTGTTTTGCATCCAAAATGCTTACAAAATACTACAACCATCAGGATCACATCAAATGCTTACACAAGGAAATCAAATGTTTTGCATTTTGCATCAACATTTTGTCANGTCGAGTGGCCCACTTGTCAGCGAGTGGGTCGAGTGGCCCACTTGTCAGCGAGGTATGTGTTAAATACTTGCCTGGTTTAACAATTTGAAAAGAGATGGCATAGAGTAGATGATCAGTAGCCTCTTCCTAGCCCAGTGGTACAAACACAGTGAAACGAGCGCACGGTCGTGGGTTCGAGTCCCCGCTCGCGCATATTTTTTTGCAAAATTCAGTTGCTCTGACCAAAACATCTTCAGTTCAAAAAAACATGAATTAAACATCTTCAGTTCTGAAACTTGAACTAAACATCTTCAGTTCAAAACTACTAAATGATCACAAAAACAACCAAAAACTACATCTGCTACAACATGTGCTAAACAAAACTTGAACTAAACATATTCTGTCTGATCATTTTGCAATGTTTTGCATCACAACCAAAAACAGCATCTGCTACAGCATCACATCTTCAGTTCACCAAAAACAGCATCACATCACAACCAAAAACTACATCAGGATCATCTGCTACAACCATAAGTCTCATTGATATCCAAAATGCACAACCATCAGGATCACATCCAAAATGTGTTTTGCATCCAAAATGTGTTTTGCATCCAAAATGCTTACAAAATACTACAACCATCAGGATCACATCAAATGCTTACACAAGGAAATCAAATGTTTTGCATTTTGCATCAACATTTTGTCAGAGGATCACACCACTACAACCATCAGGACCTTCAAGCATTTTGCTACCTGGAGATAATTGTAGTACATCAGGATCACCATGCATATGCACAAGAAGGAAAACTACAGAGAGTTAAAAGGATCACCAAGGAGACCAAATTTACCTTCATGTCCATTCGCTACTCATCGTCGTCGATACGAAAACAAGGAACTCTATGCCCACTCCTGTTTTCCTCATCATCACTACAATATTGCAGCATAGTATGATCAGTCCGGTTTTCCTCATCCTCGCTTTCATGTCCATCCTGTACCACCTTTCTTCTTTTCTTGACTGTTGCAGCACCAACGATCACGCGTTCCCAGTCCCTTCGCACTCTGCTTTGCACCGGAACTTCCATAGAGTCATCATCAGCTTGCAACGGAACTTCCGTAGAGTCATCATCTTGGTATGTTAGTCCACCATCACCGGGGCCCTTTTCCACTTCAGTTTCAGTCACACTCCACAAGTGTCTGTGCTGAAAGTTTTGCACAACTCGCCATTTTCCATTCAAAAGAGTGTCTGGCAGATAAAACACCATTGTTGCTTGTGTTGTTAGAATAAAGGGATCACTCTTATACCAGCACCTTGCAGTGTTGATGCTTTTGAAGTGGCCATCATATTTGACAAAAGAGTCTCTCCTCTTCTTGCTACCAAGCTCAAACCAGTCACAGCGAAATAAGACAACCGAGCGATGGATGCCTCCACTAGAGTTGTACTTCAACTCTACGATGCTTCTCAACTGACCATAGAAGTCAATGATCTCACCATCATGTGACCCCTCAATGACGATTCCACTATTCTGTGTCTTCCTTTTTTCCTCGCGGTTAACGGTGTGGTACCGGACACCGTCAGCAATGCATGCTGAATACACTCTCACTCGCTTATTCGGTAAGCATGCCAAAGCAAATAGATCATCACTGACCTTCTTCTCCTCATGCAACTTTCCAATCTGCACAAATAAACCATTTAGCAAACAATGGTATTTAACAATGGGTGAATAACACAGAAAACATAAAACATGTGGCTGAAGATCTCACATGATTCTTAAACCAATTAGCAAACACCTTGGCAACCCTTTTTATCAACATTGATATTGCTTTCTTCCTGATTTAACTCTTCCGTGCATTTCCTACAATGCCAACAAAACATGTGAATTAAAACATTAGGCCGGTGCCAACCCAAGCAAAAAAAAAAATATATATATATATATAATGAGTGCACAAGATATAACGTACTCGATATATGGTAGAACCTCGGCGCAATTGCTGAGCACAAACCAAACCATCTTATCATACTCATCACCAGCCTCCAAGTATTGTGAGGCTCCAAGAAAGTTCACACCATGGTTGAAAACAGAGACATGACCACTTTGCGAATCAGACTGCTCTCTATTTCTGCCCGGCCGGTTCCATCTTGTTTCCACATCACCAAAGTATCTAGAGAAAAAAGTCAAGCACTCGTCAACGACATATGCTTCAGCAATAGAACCTTCAGGTCTTGCTGTGTTTCGCACATAACGCTTACAAGTAAGCAGCCTTCTTTCGATTGGGTACATCCAACCGTATTGCACAGGGCCTCTAAGCATTACCTCTTTGGGTAAGTGCACCGCCAAATGGACCATCACGGTGAAGAAAGCTGGAGGGAAAATCTTCTCGAGCTTGCAAAGAATAATTGGGATTTCTTTTTCAAGTCTTTCCAAGACAGTTAACTTGAGGGTTTTGCAGCACAGTTCTCTAAAGAAATTTCCCAGCTCAGCAACCGCTTCATATATATCCTTGTGCATGATTCCTCGGAGGCCCGCCGGTAAAATCCTTTGGAGGAGGATGTGACAATCATGGGTTTTCAGTACTGAAAGCTTGAATCCATCAGAAGTAACACACTTTGCTAGGTTAGCAGCATAACCATATGGAAATTTCACCGCTCTTAGGAATTCACAGAATGCAAGCTTTTGTTCTTTATTCATTGTATACCATGCTCGTGGAATTTCAAATGAATCTTCATCTTCATTGTGCTGTAGATGCAAATCTTCTCTTATGCCCATGTCCTCCAAATCAAGCCTAGAACTAACCGTGTCCTTTGTCTTCCCTTCAACGTTCAGAAACGTCCCTAGCAGATTCTCGCATATGTTTTTCTCAATGTGCATTACATCGAGATTATGCCTTAATTTCAGATCAGCCCAGTATGGCAGGTCCCACAAACAAGACCTCCGGTCCCAACATTGACCTTCCTCACGCTTTCTTTTCTTCGCCAGCTTTCCTGGTCTCACATCTTTCACCTTTTCAAGTTGCTGCTCCAGCTCTTCTTTAATGAATTCAGCTGGCTTGTCACGGGTTTCATTCTCACCATTAAAATCTTTGCTTCTTCGCCAGCGATGGTTTCGGGGAAGAAAGCAGCGGTGCCCAATATAGCATATCTTGCTCCTTATTCTCTTTGAGCAAGGGTCTTTGTCACAATGGACACAAGCCTGATAACCCGCTGTGATCCTCCCAGACAGAGTGTGCAGAGCCGGGAAATCATGGATGGACCATATGATCGCAGCACGTAGATTGAACTTTTCTTCTGGACTCAAGGCATCGTATGTAGGTACACCAGTCCAGAGCTGGAGCAGTTCTTCTACGAGGGGCTCCATAAAGACATCAAAATCCTTTCCTGGAGAATCTGGACCCGGGATAAGCAATGACATCATGAAGTTGGGCTGATCCATGCATGCCCATGGTGGCAGGTTGTACGGCACCACAAAAACTGGCCACATGCTATAAGACGTGCTCATGTTCCCAAAGGGATTAAACCCATCTGTGGCAATGCCAAGTTTTATGTTCCTTGGATCTGCAGCAAAATCAAAATGTATACGGTCAAACTCTTTCCATGCCTCTCCATCTGCTGGATGGCTCAGCTCATTGTCCACAGGTTGCCGCTTCAGCTTGTGCCACTGTACCTCACGCGATGATTTCTTCGAGATGAACATCCGTTGCAGCCTTGGTATCAAGGGAAAGTGCCTCAGTACCTTCTCCGGTATTGACTTATTCCCATCAGCATCTTTACACCTAGATGCATTGCATTTTGGACAGTTGTCATGATTTGCTAAATCCTTCCGAAAGAAGACACAGTTATTTGGGCACACATGTATTGATACATAACCTAACCCCAGCCTGCGGATTATGCTCAATGCTTCATCATAAGATCTGGGAACACAACTGTCAGGGAATTGCAAGCTCAAAAGACGGAGTATTGCGTTGAATGCGGCATTGCTAATCCGGTAGAAAGACTTGATGTGGAGTAACTTCACGGTGAAGGTAAATATTGAAAATTTACCCCCTTCATGAGTTGCGCGCTTCGCCTCCTCTAACACCTCAGCAAACAACGATTTCTGTCCATCAGCACGATCTTCAGCATCGTACAAATCCTTCAATAGGTCAGGAATCCTATCATCTTCATGCCCATCCTCTTCCTCCAAAACAGCATTATCTCGCAAAACCTTTTCCATGAAATCAATGCCAGCATCACCACCACCCATCATATGAGGGGCCTCTGTATCAGCTTCAAAATGTTGAGGTTGACTGTCCAAAGGTTCTCCATGATATATCCATCTATCATATGTGCTGGACATCCCATTAAGAAGCAGATGATCNTATCATCTTCATGCCCATCCTCTTCCTCCAAAACAGCATTATCTCGCAAAACCTTTTCCATGAAATCAATGCCAGCATCACCACCACCCATCATATGAGGGGCCTCTGTATCAGCTTCACGATATATCCATCTATCATATGTGCTGGACATCCCATTAAGAAGCAGATGATCTTCCACTCTTCCTTGAGCCATTCTTGGACGGTTGAGGCATTTATAACATGGGCAAAGAACGTGAGCATCGTTGGCAAAATTTGCCCGAACAAATGCCATGAAATCATCAACTCCTTTCATATGTTCTTTCGAAAACTTTCTAACTCCTTGTCTAATCCAGCTTCTATCCATCTGCCAAAGACAAAATTGTTGCAACTTAGCAAATCAATCTAAGTGCATCAACATTAATTAATGAAAATGGATGGAAGTAATGGAAGCTAAAATTCCAGAAAATAAGGTAGGCACCCAAGTTTATATGCTAACTGCCTAAGCACAACATTCAGCTATTTCCAATTCCTCACTACTTTAGTCCAGTTCACATGGTTTACAGATTTCACATGGGAGCAATAAAAAGTAGTTCAAATGGAAATACAGATTTCACATGGGAGAAAAGAAAAGCTAACTAAAACATGATGGTTCACAAAAAACAGAGGTGGTTAAACAACCAACAATAACAATATATGCTGCCACTAAGAACTATTTTGGTTAAACCACCAACAATAACACCACTGTCAATTTACATGAATGCCATTTCCAAGATTGCATCAAATCTACATCAATGAGAGTTTTCCTAGTTTACATCTAATCTACATCAATATTCAGGTCCTTTCACGGATTTGAGGCTGAAATTTCAGAGGTGTAACATCAAATCTACATCAACCCCAGGATCCTGTTTCAGGGAAAGACCAACTCGAGCTCTGTTCTATTGATTGCTGACAACATAATTTACCAGTAACAATTGACTGAATTCCAAAAGAATTCTTAACAATTTCATCAACAACAATTCTCCTAATAATTTCATCAACAGAAATTCTCTTCACAATTTCTACCAAATTCATCAATGACATTTCCAAGAGATTTTTCCAAGCTTACAACAAACCTACATCAAATCACTCTGAAGATTCTCCTAACAAATCTACATCAAATCATTGACATCAACAGAGAGGAGAGGGGG
>LR880967.1:31035085-31048731 GCA_904067115.1 Aegilops sharonensis
ATAAGCAATTAGTTTTCTTATCTTTATTTTGCATGCCGGCTGTGGCTTTTACTTTGCTGCTCTCTGTGAGCCGTTAGGGGACTATTGTGTAACGGAGTTACAGACCTTTGTTGGACCTATTTTATTTTAATAAATGTGGCCGTATGCATCTTTCTGATGCAGAGGCCGGGGCTGCGCCCCTTTTCCAAAAAAAAAAAAAAAAAAAAAAAAGCAACCAGTGGCGGCACATCTTCCGGCTGGGCCGATTGCAGGCTTGCAGCAGCCTTTCTCTTCCACCAGCCAAAAACCAGCGTAATACCTGGCTGGGTTCCAATAGAGCAAATGACATGGGCTAATTCACTAGCATGATAACTTCATGATCTTCTATGGTCTGCAACATCAGGCTGCACATCTCATGATCCTGGGTGGTACACGGGCTATTCCCAAGGGGGATTACAAAGGAAAATACTTTTGCCAACAGAGTCCTGTGCAGCCCCATGGCTTTACCGAGATTTACTTAGCTTCTCAGTTTCTACACATTTCCTAATGCCTATCAATCTTACTTCCATGACATGGTGACCATCTAATATCTAATGCATTAGCAACCAATACTTGAGATCTAATACACCGCCGGGATCTTATCAAGGGATGGAATATAGATAGGTCTTCTTCTTTAGTTCCAATATCCTTTGATATTCAGGAGCACACTTCACTTCGTCACCCCTCTTCTGCTTTATAAGAAAACAGGCATAACTTGCAGTGATCATATTCACAAACACCTCTACTGTTAGCCCAAACCAGTTGATGCCATAGGTCTAGCATGGAGGAGCAGATGACGCCAACACACTACCCAAAGCCATTGATGCAATAGGTTTCTAAGAGCACGGACTCGAAGAGCACATAAAGCACCATCTTGCAACTCGCTTCACTGCCGCTTGCTGACTGGTTTTGGAGGGTAAGTAAGCCGCAAGACCATCACTAGAAAGACAGAGCATGGTGCAGCGACACAACTGTCGAATGAACTGATGCCGCAGTCTCCAATCGCAATCGAGGAGTACCAATATGACCCATCTGTCTATCTCGAGGACCCCAATAAGCAACACATGTGGAGCCTAGACACATTGCCCAAAAGGGAAACTAGGCATCATGGTGACATCAGATCGAGCTAGGTATAACAAGCGTCTTGACCTGTAGGGATGGGTAGAAAAAACACGAATCGAAAAGTGGATCAAAGAAACCAGAATCAAAGTCTAAAAAGGTTAACAAATGTTCAAAAAATGAACTAAGCTCATTGGTCCGAGATATTGCCTCAAGGCCTACCAAACTAAGCCGAATAGGCAATAGCCCATCTACCAATTACCCCAACCCGTAAACTTACCTCAGCCGAAACATATGCAGCCCCCAACCCTAATGTGTTCCATTCTTCACCTTAGCTCCACCTACGTTCGTCTACCTCGAATAGTCCCAGCAACCGCCAGTGCCCATAACTTGTACGTGGAAACGGCCATGGCTCCTTCATGGTCGAAGGTTGAGCCTGTATCTCCTGACGCTCAACGGCCGGCTGTTCACATGGCTTCCATGCACGACGCAAACATCTCCTTCATTGACAAAGATGGCATTTGTAGCACTCGCATAACGGTCGGCGGCCTGTGTGCAATGATTTCTGGCAGCAGTTCCTTTCTCCGACAATTTTTTTTCATGTGCTTGATTCCTACTAGTTCGTTGCATCATTTCTTGCTCAAGATATTACTCTTAATTTGTTCCTTCTAGAAAATATCAGTCGTCTTCAATCATGATGAAGAACCGAACCAAGTTCACGCTGCAAAAAATAATCAATTTTGCATTTGTGCAGTAATCAATCAATCATCACATATGAAGGGAGCTAATTTCTTTGTTACTTGAAGAACCGAACAAATCGGTTCGGTTAGACCGAACGCCCAGTCTGATCAAGTCCCATGCAGTGACCAAACAAATTCCATGCAGCGACCAAAGGGACATACCGGATAACCAACTGAAAATCTCAAATTGTACATGCCAAATAATTTTGAGAGGTTCAACACCTAGGCTTCCTAGTGAATTAAATGATTTCACACTTTAAGCTCCCCCATAGTTTACCTGCACACTTGCATACACATGCAAATGTTTTTCGTGTAAAATCTGTTTTCGTCTCAACATGCCTGAATTCTGCTAATTGAAAAGGGGGAAACTCCGCAACTTGATTTTCGCATCAGTGCATGGGCTAGTTCTAGAGGAATAGAATGCAACTCTCATTGTATAGATGGGTGCATATGCACAAGTATATATAGTACATAGGGCAAGTCATATGCTCAACTATACACAAGGAGAAGACTTGGTGTACAAGAATACATGTGCTAAATACATATCTCAACACCCCCCGCAGTCCAAGCGACACCGTTGCTGACGCCCAGACTGGACCGGAATTCCTCGAAAGACGTCGTAGGCAAGCCTTTGGTCATGATGTCGGCAAATTGTTGGGAGCTGGGAACATGCTGAACACGAACATGGCCAAGAGCCACCTGATCCCGAACAAAATGGATATCAAGCTCAATGTGCTTGGTGCGATGATGATGAACCGGGTTGGCGGAGAGGTAGACGGCGGAGACATTGTCACAGTAGACGACCGTGGCCTTCTCAACAGGATATGAGAGCTCGTGAAGGAGCTGACGAAGCCAGGAGCACTCAGCAACAACATTAGCCACAGCGCGGTACTCAGCCTCGGCGCTAGACCGCGAGATGGTGGGCTGCCGCTTGGACGACCACGACACCAGGGACGGTCCAAGGAAGATGCAGTAACCCGAAGTAGAGCGACGGATGTCCGGGCAGCCAGCCCAGTCGGCGCCGGAGTAGGCGACCAGATCAGTGGCAGTGGAGGCGCGTAGAGTAAGACCAAGATCCATAGCACCGCAGATGTAGCGGAGAATCCGCTTAACGGCAGTCCAGTGAACGTCTCGAGGAGCATGCGTATGCAGGCAAACCTGCTGAACCGCGTACTGAAGCTCCGGTCAAGTGAGAGTGAGGTACTGGAGAGCTCCAACAATGGACCGGTAGAAGCCAGCATCCGGAGCGGGAGTACCATCAGTAGCAGAGAGCTTGTCCTTCGTGTCGACAAGAGTGGCGGCCGGTTTGCAGTTAAGCATTCCAGCATGATCGAGGAGCTCATGAGCGTACTTCCGTTGATGAAGAAAGAAACCATCAGGACGACGCACCACCTCAACACCGAGGAAGTAGTGCAACGGACCAAAGTCTTTGATGGCAAACTCAGCATGGAGTCGATCAGTAAGCCGGCGAAGGAGCTCAGAAGTGCATGCTGTCAGGATGATGTCGTCAAAATAGAGAAGCAAACACGCCGTATCGGTGCCCTGGTGATAAACAAACAGCGAAGCATCGGAGCGTGTAGAGCGAAAGCCGAGTTGGTGAAGGAACACCGCGATGCGCTGGTACCAGGCACGAGGAGCCTGCTTGAGCCCATATAATGAGCGTGAGAGCAGACACACTTGATCAGGACACGCCAGATCAACAAACCCCGTGGGCTGCTGACAGAAGACCTGCTGCTCAAGAGGACCATGGAGGAATGCGTTGGAGACGTCCATCTGATGAACCGGCCAGGCACGAGAGAATGCCAACTGTAAAACTGTGCGGATCGTCCCGGGCTTAACAACCGGAGCGAAAGTGTCGGTGAAGTCCACATCGGCGAGTTGCCGGAAACCACGAACAACCCAACGCGTCTTGTAGCGATCGAGGGTGCCGTCGGGACGAAGCTTGTGTTTGAAGACCCACTTCCCGGTGATCACGTTAGCGTGCCGGGGACGGGGGACAAGCTGCCAAGTCCGGTTCCGCTGCAAGGTGTCAAACTCCTCCTGCATGGCGGCCATCCAAAGAGGGTCGTGGAGAGCGGCCCGAACCGAGGACGGCAGCGGGGAGGGAGCGGACGTTGAGGCGGTGCAGACGTAGTCATCCGCATAGCGCGAGCTCGGGCGGAAGACACCTGTGCGCCAGCGTGTGAAGGGCCCGGCCATCGGAGCAGCCGAGGGTGGCGGCGAGGCCGTGGCATCCACGGTGTCCACGGGAGAGGCGGGCCGAGCTGAGGTCGAGGCTGCGGCGTCGGGAGAACCAGGCGACGACGGGGCAGCGGTCGCGCCAGTAGGCGACAGAGGCGGGGTCGGTGCGGGCGACAGAGGCGGGGTCGAAGTCGCGCCAGGAGAGGCCGCGCCAGGAGGGGCCGACCCAGTAGGCGGCCCAACATGCGGCCCAGCATGAATGGCGGGGAACCAGGGCGACGTCGAAGCGGCTCTAGGCGACGAGGGCGCCGAGCCGTAGGAGGGAGCCGCGGATGGCCCTGATCCGGAGGAGAGCGCCGCGGGCGGGGGTGCAGGAGCACCCAAGGCCAGCAGCGGGCGGCGGTGCGGAGGAGAACCCGCCGCGGGAGGTGAAGACGACGCCACTTGTTCCTGTGCAAAGGGAAACACAAGCTCATCAAAGTACACGTGGCGTGAGGTGATGACACGGTGAGACACTGGGTCATAGCAGCGATAACCCTTAGTGTTGGCCGCGTAACCAAGCAAGACACATGGAACATAATGAGGAGCGAGTTTATCAGAGGTAGTGTAACATCCCAAAATTCTAAATTTTGGAATGTTATATTAAATAGATAATTTTGATTGATTGTTTGATTGATTGACTAAATGTGAGTGAATTCGAAACTTTTGAAAGTTAAATGAGAGGGAATAAAAGGACTTTCCCAAACTTCCATCTTTCCTTTCTGATCTATTTGAATTCAAATTCTTTTCAAATACAAAACCCTGGAGAGAAGATGACATGACTTCTTCCATTTAAATAAATAAAAATTGTTTTGAAAAGATTTGAATTCCATTTGGAACTATTTTCAATTTCAGAAACTTCAAGCAACTCAATGATTTTCCCGAGAGAAGATAAAATGACTTCTTCAAAATATATGAAATATGAGTTGGGAGTTTAAAAGAAATCCAATTTAAAGTCCCTTTGAAAATTATTTTTCAATTTGGACTTATTTGGGTTTTATTCTGATTATTTTTATCCAAAAATAAAATATATGGAAATTAGCGTAAAATGATTCCCTACAATAGAAAATTGGAGAGAAATAAATTTGAAATCATTTTGGTATTTTTAAAATGATTTTCAGTGGATTTTATTAGAGCAGTAGCACGGTTTGAATTATTTGAATTTTTGTAAATTTTATTTAAAGCTAGAAAATGTTCATCTTGTAGGAAATATTTTTCTAAAAAAATCTGATATATTATATGCCTATGTTATATTTTTAGTTTATTTGCATTTATTTATTTACTGTCTGCAAAAATGTTTTAAAAAAAGAACTTCCCTTCGCCGAACTGGGCCGGCCCAGCTCCTGCCAGGCCAAGGCCCAACCCAGCACGCCGCCTCGCTCCCGTCCCCGACCGGGACTCCTCCCGAGTCCGCCGTCGCGCCTCCATGGACGCCCTGCCGCCTCCGGCCTCCTCTGCCGCTTCTCCACGTCACCCCCCTCCGCCTTTAAAAGGCGAGACCGCCACCCCTCTCTCCCCTCCCTCTCCCCTCGATCCGCCGCCGCCGGCGAGATCCACACCCGGCAGCCGCCGCCGTGGGCGAGATCCGCCGCAACCGCCGCCATCGCCGCTCCTCGCCCCTGCCGTCGCCACCGCCGTCACCGCCGCATCGCGCCGCGCCTCCCCATGCCCCCACCTGACGCAGCCGACGCCCGGAGCTGCCGGCTCGGCAGAGACCGAAGCCGCCGCCGTCGTCCTCCCCGACTCCGGCGATCACCGTGGTAACCGCCTCCTCCCATCCGTCGGATCTAGATCGAACGACCCAGATTGCGTTTTGTTTTGTTTTTTTAAACGATTTATTCGGTGAACATTCGTTAGTTAGGGTTTGCACCGAACGGTTTTTCGTTCGTAGCGAACGTTCGTTAAATAGCCTTTTCGTTTTATTTTATTTCTGTCAGGGACCCGTCTGTGATTAAAGTTTTTATAGATTAGTCTCTGTACTTCAATCGATTTCTACTTTTCGCTCATTGGTCCAAATCCAACGAAACCAACGCCCACCTCTTTTTTATGATCTCCTCTATCCAGATAATCAACTTAAACATGTTTTTGAAAGTTTAAAAATTTGAATTTCAAACAGTTTTGAATTTGAATCTTCTTTTGATCGTAACTTGAGTTTCGTAGCTCTGTTTCTTGACCTAAACTTTCTGATAAGGCCAAATTCACATAATTTTGGTACTGTTAAAAATTGTTTTATGTTGCAAGAGTTATTGGCTTGGTTTTCATGTTTTCCGAATTGTTTTCTTCGTTCTATCCGATCTTTTAAGTGATTGCTTATGTGTGGTTACCATTGCTTGCTTACGATAGATTGACCGGAGTGTGACGAGTAGAACTATCAGGAGTTATGAGTGTGAATCATCTTCATCAACAGTACAGGCAAGTTCATACTTTGATCATACCTCCTTAATAACCAGTTTTATTGCATTAGATCAACCCTCAAACAATTGCATGATTAGGATCTGATTAATATGCGGATTTTGGGAAGTAGATGAGGTAGTACCTATTACCTGTTTTATTATCAAACCCTTGGGAGTTACTTCTACGTTTGCTTATTGCCAAGCTATGCTAGTAGACGTGGATTGGGTGAGTGTATCCATGGCAGATGTGAGATTGTTATTTAATGGTTCATTTAAGGTGGCAACTTTAACACACATCTGGGTGGATTGAGGCACCTGGGATTTCCAGCGATTGCCTGTTTTCTTTATGGACCGCCACCCAGGCTCAAAGGGATCATGAGAATATTCATGCTAGAAACTTCCGTGTGCAGCCACAAGCTACTATGGGCTCTAGCATAGTTGATTAAGTCGTGCGAACTCTTACAGTGGTAGACTAGCAGATGTAGGGGAAAGTAGGTGTAACTGTCTACCCGATCGTAAGGTGCTAGCGCTTCTGAAAGACTATGTCTCGGTCATCCGTTTCTCACACACCATGTAGTGCGAGAATCCCAACGGAGGAGATCGAGTCTTGTGGGGAAAAGTGCGCAAACCTCTGCACTGTGTATAAACTAATCATGGTTAGTCGTGTCCCCGGTTATGGACGTTTCGAGTATCTACTTCTTGAATTATCATGTGGATCTCATCACGTTACTTAATTAATTGTTGGGGTTGTTAATTACTTTTAATTGGGATTGAGAGGGGGTTTACCTTCTCAATGTTTTCAACAAACTTTGTAGTTAAATAAAATATATTCCTTTGTAGTTGGGAAAAATTGGCTTCTCGAAAAACATTATAAACTTAGAGCTTTCCACCAGCCAAATATGCATGTAGTGATAGCTTTTATTCATCATTTATCCTATGGTGTGAATTTTCCAGTACATTCAATGTACTGGCCTACATGGCTGCAACATCTCATGTTGCCGGATTTCTTACGACGAGTAAGTGATACGTTAGGGTTACGATTTCTACACTCAACTTTGTCGTTGATGTTGATGGGAATCCACGACCTTGTTACTTCCGCTATTTGGATTGAGGTAATGGTATTTATGTTACTTTATACATGTGATTTACCTTGGTTATAAATCCTCGAGTACTATGTGTGTCAGGATACCGATCCAGGGATGACACTTAAGCACAGAGACTTGACCGTTTGAGGTCGGGTCGCTACAAGATGGTATTAGAGCACATGTTGACTGTAGGACGTGACCCTTGAAACTGGCAAGCCCATAGGAAAGATTTATTCTCTACAACTTTCTTTTCAAAAGGATCTTTTACCTCTCTTCTCTTCTGAGCTTATTCAAATATTCCCTTTTAGTGAGACTATAACCCTTTCCCCTTTTGACCACGAAGATTCGACTGATGAGACCACTCCAAGAAGGACAAGATATCGAACAACCAAGACCACTTCGGAATGAAGAGTATTTTACCGAGCAATTGTTATAATTGGAACTACAATGGTTGAAGACTCCGAAGACTAGGAGAATTTGAAGGCCCTGTAGAATTTTTCCAGATTTGTATGACCTGTGAAGGCACCCCTTATGGAACTTGGCAGACTATGGAAGTTGTCAATACCCGAGATCAAGGTGTATCGAAGAAAGACTGGAACATGAGCGTTAGAACTCAAAGTTTTTGTCAAGAAAACCCTAAGACAGGAGATATCAATTATGGAATGATAGCTCATGGCAGAGATATAGTCATAAACATGGATATCCCTGATGCTATCGCTCGCTTATGCTATTGTCACCGTGCGAAGTTAAGCATGCAGATGCATGGAAAGATTGGATGGTAGAAGACTAATGGAGCATCTGTCGGCAAAAGATCAAGTTTTAACCTTAGCTGGTGTATCACCAGGATCTGGAGTATTACATCAAGAAGTTTAGGGTGGATCTGCAGGAAGCCGTATTTGACAAGGAAGCAGTTCGTGAAGAACACAGGACCCAGAAGCTGAAAGTAGCCAAGCTAGAGGAGCAAAACCTCGAGATACCGGAGATTCGTCAGGAGCTGAAGGATAGAAGGACGTGGTTCATGCCAAGGATGTTGAAACCCAGAAGTTTGGAACGCAACTCCAGAAATATTAAAGGATGCCATGAGAGACTTCGCGTCAACCGAGATGATCTGGCAAAAAGAACTTGATAAGGACAAGCACGATCGGAAGAAGCCATCGGAGACATGACCAAGACTTGAAGAGTTTGACGACCTTGAAGATTTATTGACCTCTAGAAGACCAAACCCCTGTTATATACCTATGTTGGATGCGACGATTGTGAGTTGTCATTTGTTTGATGTTTTTCCGACAGCCACAATAAAATGCCTTTTCAAAACTATTCTTTGTATTGTGTGTATCCCCCTCTATCTCTCTTATCTCACCCGAAAACCCTAGACCCAATAGAGGATGAATGGAGATGAACTCACATTTTCTGGACAGATGAGTCAATTGGAGACGGACCGATGGATTCAGAACATGGAGGATCACATGAAGAATAACCCTATAGCCGGAAAGGATATGGCCCAGCATGCTCTTCAATGCTTTGAAATAGGTGCTACTACTTGGTGGAGGATGTACCAAACCATCAATGGATGGCAAGGAGTAACCACTTGGAAGGAATTTAAGTTGACTTTGCTAAAGTCTCGTCTTGTGTCCCCGAATTTGAAGCCTTATGGAAAGGATATGAAGAAACTCCGTGCATGCAAGCTTTGTGGAGAAATAGGACACAACCATAAAGAACACAAGGAAGAATGCCCTAATTGTGAAGGAAGTCACCCAGCTGAAGAATGCCCAACTAGGCAGATTACTTGTCTCTTGTGTGAAGGAACTACCCACTACCCTGCTCAGTGTCACATTTACCCCATGGTACAAGGAACCATCCAACGGAAGAAAGAAGCAATGAAAGGATCCCTCATGGAAACTTTAGAAGAACCTATGATGAAGGAAGAGGTGGATGACACACCCGAAGATTACTCAATTAAAACCCGCACCAAGTCTTGCTATTCATGTGGAGAAGAAGGACACATCTCCTAGAACTGTCTGAATGGAGATCTAGTAGAATTCCCGACAGAGGAAGTAGAGTATGACCCACAGGAAATAGAAGCCCTGTTTGGAACGGAAAAGTCCAGGAAGAGATGTAGATTGGATTCCAGGAAAGACCTGAGCCATATCACATGTTTCAAGTGCAAGGAGTCAGGGAACTTTCAGCAGTTGCCCAAAAAGGAAGCCGAGGACCCAAGGAGGCTATGTAATCATGAGGAAACCTCGAGACTTGTCAGAAGTAATATGTTTCTTCTGTAATAAAGCAGGGCACTTTGCAAGAAATTGTCCCAAGGAGAAGGAGACTTGTGCTAAATAGTTGAGTTAGCAACAAGAGAAATGTAGTAGTAGTAGTAGTAGTAGTAGTAGTAGTAGTAGTAGTAGTAGTAGTAGTAGTAGTAGTAGTAGTAGTAGTAGTAGTAGTAGTAGTAGTAGTAGTAGTAGTAGTAGTAGTAGTAGTAGTAGTAGTAGTAGTAGTGGGAACAATTCTTTTACATTGAAGTGTTGAGCTGAGGCATGAAATGGTAGTGCAGGAGATTGTAATACTTTGAGAATTAATGAAGGTAGCATCGTTTGTGCTGATTTTGGATTTTATGAGTTGTTACTCTATGAAGAAAGATTTTGACCATTTTTTAGGATATGAGAAATATGGTCTATGGAAGATTGGAGCATTTTAAGGGTGGTAGTACCCTGTGAGGAGATTTGACCCCTGGAAAGGATAGTGATATGCCACGAAGTGGACTTCGGACAAAGCAAGTAAGATTTTTATCTCGGTATGTGGGATACCCCGGGAATATGAAGGGATGAAGTATTATGGGATATAAAGGAGATACAAGGTTGGTAATATGGAGCAATAGTAACCCCATGATGAGTTTGAGTAATCACTTCTTAGTTTGGTACCAGTAGAAGGAAGGGAGACAGTACAATTGGATGGATTTCACAATGCTAGGAAAATGGATGTTGGAATAATGATCAGTTGCCCCGAAGATGAGTTCAAGGTTTACAAGTGATGAGATGGGCCATAACCCACATGCCCAAGGACCTGCCAAGAAGCAAGCACACTCTTGCTGAAGGAAAAACCGTGGAAGAAGTTATGCCTTTATCAACAGACGATCTTATAGGAGTTTACGCAAAACCTGAGAGTTGTAAAGGAACGATAGATGTTTGTTTGGCTTGCAGAATCAGTGGATTCATCCGAACTTGGTTCGGCGACAAGAGGAAATTATGCAATGCTTGTGAGGATGACGAGTGTTAGCATGCGAGATTCGCTAAACCATATACAAGATAATGATTTGGGTGCGGGATGGATTGATCACCATACGGACTTACTCTTATTATTCGCCTTGCTATGTGGGATGGTAAATCTGAGTGACTTACCTATAGTAGAGAGACGATGATCAAAGCCTTGTTTGAACCTTAGAATGGTATGACAATTATTCCCCTTGTAAAAGGCATGATGTTGCCAATCGTAGAACATACGATGAGAATGAAGGCCAGACCCATTTCTTACAGGAGAAACCATAAATCGTTGAACACCATGAGATATCGATAGTTGTTTAGTATTGGCGCCAGACCCGTCAGCTAAGAAGACCCAGTCATGGAATAACCGTACCAAGATGAAAGGACAGAAGATTGCGGTAAAGGTTATGCCACTACCGGAAGAGCCAGAGAAGGAATTGTCCTGAACATCTAAGAAGACCGGCACTGTCAAGAATAAGGATGGAGTATATGAGTTTTGGTGTAACCGTAACAATGCTTCTAAGGGTGGTAGCACCCGGGACCCCCGAGACGATCGATGGATTTGAAGAACCCAAACCGAACCTATTTCTTGCTAGCCTCTCTGAATCTCGAGGACGAGATTCATTTTAAGGGTGGTAGGTTTGTAACATCCCAAAATTCTAAATTTTGGAATGTTATATTAAATAGATAGTTTTGATTGATCGTTTGATTGATTGACTAAAAGTGAGTGAATTCGAAACTTTTGAAAGTTAAATGAAAGGGAATAAAAGGACTTTCCCAAACTTACATCTTTCCTTTCTGATCTCTTTGAATTCAAATTCTTTTCAAATACAAAACCATGGAGAGACGATGACATGACTTCTTCCATTTAAATAAATGAAAATGGTTTTGAAAAGATTTGAATTCCATTTGGAACAATTTTCAATTTCAGAAACTTCAAGCAACTCAATGATTTTCACGAGAGAAGATAAAGTGACTTCTTCAAAATATATGAAATATGAGTTGGGAGTTTAAAAGAAATCCAACTTAAAGTCCCTTTGAAAATTATTTTTCAATTTGGACTTATTTGGGTTTTATTCAGATTATTTTTATCCAAAAATAAAATATATGGAAATTAGGGTAGAATGATTCCCTACAATAGAAAATTGGAGAGAAATAAATTTGAAATCATTTTGGTATTTTTAAAATGATTTTTAGTGGATTTTATTAGAGCAGTAGCACTATTTGAATTATTAGAATTTTTGTAGATTTTATTTAAAGCTAGAAAAATGTTCATCTTGTAGGAAATAGTTTTCTGAAAATTTTGATATATTATAGGCCTATGTTATATTTTCAATTTATTTGCATTAATTTACTTACTGTCTGCAAAAATGTTTTTTTAAGAACTTCCCTCCGCCGAACTGGGCCGGCCCAGCTCCTGCCAGGCCAAGGCCCAGCCCAGCGTGCCGCCTCGCTCTTGTCCCCGACCGGGACTCCTCCCGAGTCCGCCGCCGCGCCACCATGGACGTCGTGCTGCCTCCGGCCTCCTCTGCCCCCTTCTCCACATCACCGCCCCTCCTCCGCCTTTAACAGGCGAGACCGCCACCCCTCTCTCCCCTCCCTCTCCCCTAGATCCGCCGCCGCCGGCGAGATCCGCACCCGCCAGCCGCCGCCGGCGGTGAGATCCGCCGCAACCGCCGTCCTCGCCGCTCCTCGCCGCTGCCATCACCACCGCCGTCACCGCCGCATCGCGCCGCGCCTCCCCGTGCCCCCGCCCGACGCAGCCGACGCCCGGAGCTGACGCCCTGGTAGATACCGAAGCCGCCAACGTCGTCCTCCCCGACTCCGGTGATCGCCGTGGTAACCGCCGCCTCCCGTCCGTCGGATCTGGATCGAGCGACCCAGATTGCGTTTTTTTTAACGATTTATTCGGTGAACATTCGTTAGTTAGGGTTTGCACCGAACGGTTTTTCGTTCGTAGCGTTCGTTAGCGAACGTTCGTTAAATAGCCTTTTCGTTTTATTTTATTTTTGTCAGGGACCCGTCTGTGATTAATGTTTTTACAGGTTAGTCCCTGTACTTCAATCGATTACAACTTTTCGCTCGTTGGTCCAAATCCAACGAAACCAACGCCCACTTCTTCTTTATGATCTCCTCTATCCATATAATCAACTTAAACCTGTTTTTCAAAGTTTAAAATTTGAATTTCAAACAATTTGGAATTTGAATCTTCTTTTGATCGTAACTTGAGTTTCGTAGCTCCGTTTGAGTTGATTCTTTTTGCAAATCAAAGCTCTTGACCTAAACTTTCTGATAAGGCCAAATTCACATAATTTTGGTACTTTTAGAAATTGTTTTATGTTGCAAGAGTTAAAGCTTGGTTCTGATGTTTTTCGAATTGTTTTCTTCGTTCTATCCGATCTTTTGAGTGATTGCTTATGTGTGGTTACCATTGCTTACTTACGATAGATCGTCCGGAGTGTGATGAGTAGAACTATCAGGAGTTATGAGTGCGAAGCATCTTCATCAACAGTACAGGCAAGTTTACACTTTGATCATACCTCCTTACTACCCAGTTTTATTGCATTAGATCAACCCTCAAACAATTGCATGATTAGGATCTGAATAATATACGGGTTTGGGAAGTAGATGAGGTAGTCCCTATTACCTGTTTTATTATCAAACCCTTGGGAGTTACTTCTACGTTCGCTTATTGCCATGCTATGCTAGTAGACGTGGATTGGGTGAGTGTATCCATGACAGATGTGAGATTGTTATTTAATGGTTTATTTAAGGTGGCAACTTTAACACACATCTGGGTGGATTGAGGCACCTGGGATTTCCAGCGATTGCCTGTTTTCTTTATGGACCGCCACCCAGGCTCAAAGGGATCAT
>LR880967.1:31074561-31088186 GCA_904067115.1 Aegilops sharonensis
AATATGATGAATTGTATTCAGAGACTAATATGATGAATTGTATTCAGAGACTAATCTTCTATTGTATTCGATGAATCTGTTGTTGTTGTGTGCTGTCTATATTTTGTCCAATTATACATTTTGTAACCTGTGCAAAAAACAGAAAATTAAAAAAAAACCTAATATTCATACTAATGGCGCATCACATCACAGTGCGCCATTAGTATGCCAAAGGATACTAATGGCGCATCATTAAATAGTGCGCCATTAGTATGCCGAAGTTACTAATGGCGCATCTTGCTGCTGTGCGCCATTAGTATGCCAAAGCACCTGGGTATACATGGCCCCCTGGGAGGCATACTAATGGCGCATCCAGTGGTGCGCCATTAGTACACCAGATACTAATGGCGCACCAGGGATGCGCCATTAGTAAAATATACTAATGGCATGGCACTAATGGCGCACCACTAATGCGCCATTAATGGCCAAATTAGGTACGCCATTAGTAGGCCTTTTCCTAGTAGTGATACCTTGTCTGGTACGTAACTCTGGTCGAGTGGTGGAATCCTCCTAGCTCCCCGAGGGTTGTCTTTGTTTCCTGTGATGGCAGTCATCCACTTCTCCAGCGTGGCGTCATCAACCTCCTCTGGATGGACCCGAGTGGTATCATCCGTACCAGAGTACATCCACATCGGATGACCTTGGTATTGGAGTGGCTGAATACGCCGTCGGAGGAAAACCTCCAGGAGATCCATGCCGGTCACCCTGTCGCGAATAAGCTGGACTACTCGCTCCATCAGCAACTTCACTTGGGCCTTCTCCTCTGGTAACACCTTCAGGGAAGACGGCTTGTTCACTCGACTCATGGAGAAAGGAGGGAACCCAGTCGACTGCCCCGGCGTTGGCTGGTCTTGGCAGTAAAACCAGGTCGACTGCCACCCTCTAACCGAGTCGGGGAGAGTCATAGCTGGAAAGGCGCTCTTCCCCCTCATCTGGACCCCGAGTCCCCCACACATCTGGATTACTTGGGTCCTCTCGTCATTCGGGTTCGTTTTCTTCACCGTCTGAGAGCGACAGGTGAATATGTGCTTGAAGAGACCCCAGTGCGGTCAACAACCCAAGAAATTTTCGCATAGCGAAATGAAAGCAGCAAGATAGACAATGGAGTTTGGAGTGAAATGATCGAGTTACGCTCCAAAAAAGTTCAAAAAACCCCGGAAAAAAGGATTTGACGGCAGAGAAAACCCCCAATCTACGTGGGTGGCCAGGAGGACACACTCACCCTCTTTAGGCTGCGGTTGCCACTCCATACCCGGAAGCCTCGCCGACCCATGGGGGATCAGTCCTTCATTGGCCAGATCGGCGAGATCCTTCTCGGTGATGGTCGAGCGGATCCAGTCTCCTTGGACCCAGCCCTGCGGCTGCTTGGACCAAGTAGAGGAGCCGCCCCGACTGGGCGCTCTCCCCTTGGCCTTCGCCACCGCCTTCTTCACCCGTTCCAGGGCTGTGGTCTTCTCCTTCACCATGGTCGCCGGCGAGGCAAGTACCGAGCTTAGGCGCTGGACAGACGAAGAGCGTGGCGAGAAGGTTTGGAGGCGGAGAGAGGAGAAGTCTGAGGTCGCACTGTTCAAAATGCCCTATCCAACGCTTTATATGGAGCCGCTTCCGAGTGGCTGACCGGTAGGCCCAGGCAATCCCGTCACAATCCCGCAACAGGCACGCGCACGATACGTGGCGAAAAAGGCGGCGCGAAGATCGAGGCGTCATCGTCTTTTCCCATCCGAGTGTCGCGGTTTTCTCCGCTCCGCGCGCTTCCCAAAATTTGGATCCCGCGAAATCCGCTAACCGCAGAGCAACTTGTCAGATAACAGATTTCCTCTGATCCGTCGCTCGGAAATCCTCAGGTTCACGGAGTTCACTCGACAAACGTGAAGAATGGATCAAGGCGACTGAAAGAGAAGTTGATGCCATCACTAAAAGGTCGTTGATCCAGAGTAAGACGCACTCACAACACGAAGAACAGGTCGGAAAGATTATCAGCTCCTTCCTCACTCAAACCTCGATCCATTCGGGGGCTAATGATGAAGTCATGTACCTGGGGTAGGGTCATAGACCTGCCCAAAGGTACCCTCCACAAGGACACTCGGAAGAGAAGCAGCCTTCCAGTCGACCTGGTAGGTTTCCACTCGACAGATTCAAAGACACTCGACCACCAGGAGTCCAAGAGCCACTCGGTGCCCAAACGGTCTGTAGTTAAATAGTCTTTATGACCTTAATGACACTTTAAGTAAGGTGTTACCAGTAACGCCTAGCTTTAACGCACCTTAAACCCTCTACTACGTGAGCTGGCTGGGGTCCTGGCGCACTCTATATAAGCCACCCCCCTCCACAGGTAGTAGGGTTCGCACCCCTGTAACACATACGCATATAATCCAGTCGACCGCCTCCGGGCTCCGAGACGTAGGGCTACTACTTCCTCCGAGAAGGGCCTGAACTCGTAAATCCCTTGCGTATACAACTACTCCATAGCTAGGATCTTGCCTCTCCATACCTACCCCCCATTCTACTGTCAGACTTAGAACCACGACACCGGCCGCCTCCTCCCCTTGCTCCTTTATATACGGGGGCAGGGGGGCACCCCACACCCAGAGACACAATAATTGATCGTTTGATCTTTTAGCCGTGTGCGGTGCCCCTCTTCACCATAGTCCACCTCGATAATATTGTAGCGGTGCTTATGCGAAGCCCTGCGTCGGTAGAACATCAACATCGTCACCACGCCGTCGTGCTGACGAAACTCTCCCTCAACACTCGGCTGGATCGGAGTTCGAGGGACGTCATCGGGCTGAATGTGTGCTGAACTCGGAGGTGTCGTACGTTCGGTACTTGATCGGTCGGATCGTGAAGACGTACGACTACATCAACCGCGTTGTGCTAACGCTTCCGCTTTCGGTCTACGAGGGTACGTGGACAACACTCTCCCCTCTCGTTGCTATGCATCACCATGATCTTGCGTGTGCGTAGAATTTATTTTTTTGAAATTACTACGTTCCCCAACAGCTGACTTCTTCGTGAAGACACCAGGGGAAGCATTGCTTTCATCAGAATCAATCTCATGAACTTCAGCATCCATATTGAGATCAATCTGTGAAGATTTGCTTGTACATGCAGCATCTTTTCCTTTGCTAGATACAGCACCAGCTCCAGATGCTATTGAAGTAGCACATATGGCTTGAAGATCTACCCAGCTAGGCCACACTTTATCACGATATTCCTGTAGTGACTTATCCTTCTGCAAGTTGTTTAGTTTTTGGTTAATACTATGATATGAGAACTTCATATGGATTCTACTCGCAAGTCCTTACCTTAATTAGTTCTTCCCAAATTTCTTCTGAAGCTTTTATCATTTTATCATCGTCATCCCAACCAAATCCCGTGAGTTTTAGAAGTCTGTCCATGGTACTGTAGCAACTCCTGTAGTACTTATGACGATTTTTCAATTGTTGTAATTCAAGTTTCTCTACCCTTGAATCGTTGAATTGTCCTAAGATATCTCGCCATGCTTTCTTTGTGTAACATGTTCCTTCTTTCCCTCCCTGTAGACTTTGATCTTTCAATATATTGAGTAGTATTTTGTCCTCTGAAGATTTCCATACATGGCGCTTAGCTTTATCTGTGTTCTCCTTCCTAATTATTTTGTCCTTCTCATCATACATATTTTTCTACAGGGAGATACAAGAAGAAATAATGCAAGATGAGTCGTTTGGTTCATTACGATAAATCTACGAAGTGGAAGAAAATGAGCATGCCACTAATATTTCGATCTTTTGATGGGTAATCCTGTGGTCGTTGTACACAAATGGGAGTCTAGGAGTGAACTAATCTTTTGTTCAAAGTGTGACTGGACACTTCAATTTTTGTCGCATGTTCGCCTAATGGGATGTTCCCTGACCAGTTACTTTGCTGGGTTGCAGCCAAGATCTCAGGCATGAAGTTCATTTACTATAAAGCTGGGCTCAGTTGCCCAACTTATTGCCGTCAACTTCACATTGGACATCACAAGGTATTCTGATCTTCATTTGCTTACTTCGTAACTCTTACCATACACTATATAATATGGATAGGTATGATTGATACTTATGCAAAATTATCCTTATACTGTGATTTAAACTGAATCCTTCTCATGAAAAACTAACTACTGCACTTGGATATATATATACTGATTGACAATATTATTGTGGTTCGGTGTTGGATTATTTTAATATGTATGGTGCATTTATAGAGCACCCTGATTCTCGTATGTGCCATACATTCATATTTAGGAATTACCAGGTTGTTGGATCTTGTATAATCTAGGAATTGCCTAAATAAAATTATCAGGGGTTGTATGGAAAATAGGGTTCGCTATCAATAGAATTAATTCAATGAACAGTAGCATCAACGCATTTACAAAAACAATTCGTACTGCAGAATTTAGTAACTCTACTTATCTTACCGTGTAGGATGGGTGAAGCCACAAATCCTGATTGAAGACGGGAAGATGATGATAACAAGAGCTCGATGGAGGTGTGCAGTCCTATTGAAGATGGCCAAGTTCAGATCCAAAGGCGATGTATTCCATCCGGTGTCTGTGGCTGTGGATCGCAGACAGCCTGTGCGATCTATGTGTAGAACGCCCCATGCAGCCAACAAAATCCTGTTATATTGGCAATGGAAAAAGGCAGGAGGTGAGTCGCAGAAAGAAAACTTGGCGCCAATGCGGTTGTTCAGGAAAAGGCGGAGGCGGAGATGGGCAGTTGCGATCTGTATTTGTTAATCGCATTTGTGGAAAAACGACTAATACTCGTTTTCGCATAAACCTGGAATTCTGGGCTTTTGTGAAACGAGTTTCCTATATGCATGGGTTGGTTGGAGGAGCCAAACAAGATTTTATACAGTTAGGCCGTTTTTCTGGCTTATGGATATCCCGATCTGTATGTTCCCCTTATCCAAACAACACCGTAGGGACGGGTAGAAAAACCACGAACCAAAAAGTGGATCAAGAAAACCGGAATCAAAGTCGAAGGATAGCAAATGTTCCAAAAATTAAATTAGTTCATTGGGCCGAGATATCGCATCAAGGCCTACCAAACTAAGCCGAATAGGCAATAGCCCATCTAACAATTACCCCAATCCGTAACCTTACCTTAGCCGAAACGTATGCAGCCCCCAACCCTAATGTGTTCCATTCTTCACCTTAGCTCCACCGCTTTCATTCGCCTACCTCGAATAGTCCCAGCAAACACTAGTGCCCATGATTTGTATGTGGAAACGACCATGGCTCCTTCATGGTCGAAGGTTGTGCATCTCTTGACGCTCAATGGCCGGCCATTCACATGGCTTCCATACGCGACGGAAACAACTTCTTCATAGACGAAGATGCCATTCGTAGCACTCGCATAGCGGTCGGCGACCTGTGGCAATGATGTCTGGCAACAGTTCCTTTCTCGTACCATTTTTTCATGTGCCTGATTCCTACTCGTATGTTGCATCGTTTCTTGCTCAAGATATTACTCTTCATTTGTTTCTTCTAGAAAATATCAGTCCTTTTCAGTCATGACAAAGAACTGAACCACGTCCACGGTGCAAAAAATTATCAATTTTGCATTTGTGGAGTAGTAGATCAATCATCACATATATGAAGGAAGCTAATTTCTTTGTTACTTGAAGAAACGAACCAATCGTTTCGGTTAGACGGAACGCCCAGTCTGATGGAAATCCCATGCAGTAACCAAAGGGACATACCGGATCACCAAGTGAAAATCTCAAATTGTACACGCCAATTAATTTTGAGAGTTTCGACACCTAGGCTTCTTAGCGAATTAAATGATTTCACACTTTAAGCTCCCCCATAGTTTACCTGCACACTTGCATACACATGCAAATGTTTTATGTGTAAAATCTGTTTTCTTCTCAACTTTCCTGAATTCTGCTAATTGAAAAGTGGGAAACTCCACAACTTGATTTTTGCATCAGTGCATGGGCAACTGTATGTGCACACTACTCCCTGAACTTACTTAAAAACATCAGCTCTAAACTACACACTCTCTCCCACTTTAAGCGGCAGCAGTTGGGACCAGTACAGCTGCTCGGTTCATGCAAAAGCCATGCATTCTGCAACGAAAACAAGCTGGTAGTACTCTCGATTGTATAGAACTATTAATAACATGCTGGGAAATATAGTAACATTTGAAAGAGCTCTACAATTTCGATGCAGACAAAAGTCTATAGAAGAAAGGATCTGCAGAACATTATTTTATACTTGTGTACAACAATTGTTCTTTTCAATGACATGTTGTACTTGTACTGCCTACGACCCAGCCTGCCACGGCACCCTCGACCATATCGTCATAAAAGTAGGCCCAACACTCGGGCATAGAGTGCCTGAGTGTACCGAGTTGATCTTCTAATTATGTGCCGCTACAGAGTTACTGAACTAATACATGTCCGGCAATCTTGTTTGTTCCTGGCCCTGCATTACTCGATGCTCCCTAATCCTATACCTATGAAGTGGACCAGACCATGTAGTGTCTGCAAGATTTCTCGTACATACAAAGTATATTTACATACACATAACATATCAAAGGATGAAGTGTGTACCGAAAATGATTTGTTTTCAGGTAATTATTTCCCCCTATCAGCGCTGGATATATATAGCGAGCTCGATCATGTGGTAACTGGAAGCTGGATATATAGAGAGAGATCATCTCCAAGAGGACAGCTGGCTAGGGAAGTCAATGGGCGGCAGACCAAAAAAGCTACACCTACGAAGCTATGACATAAATCTCTTATGAAGAGTCATACCCCCAACCCCCATAACATACCAAAGGATGAAGTGTGTACCGAAAATGATTTGTTTTCAGGTAATTATTTCCCCCTATCAGCGCTGGATATATATAGCGAGCTCGATCATGTGGTAACTGGAAGCTGGATATATAGAGAGAGATCATCTCCAAGAGGACAGCTGGCTAGGGAAGTCAATGGGCGGCAGACCAAAAAAGCTACACCTACGAAGCTATGACATAAATCTCTTATGAAGAGTCATACCCCCAACCCCCATAACATACCAAAGGATGAAGTGTGTACCGAAAATGATTTGTTTTCAGGTAATTATTTCCCCCTATCAGCGCTGGATATATATAGCGAGCTCGATCATGTGGTAACTGGAAGCTGGATATATAGAGAGAGATCATCTCCAAGAGGACAGCTGGCTAGGGAAGTCAATGGGCGGCAGACCAAAAAAGCTACACCTACGAAGCTATGACATAAATCTCTTATGAAGAGTCATACCCCCAACCCCCATAACATACCAAAGGATGAAGTGTGTACCGAAAATGATTTGTTTTCAGGTAATTATTTCCCCCTATCAGCGCTGGATATATATAGCGAGCTCGATCATGTGGTAACTGGAAGCTGGATATATAGAGAGAGATCATCTCCAAGAGGACAGCTGGCTAGGGAAGTCAATGGGCGGCAGACCAAAAAAGCTACACCTACGAAGCTATGACATAAATCTCTTATGAAGAGTCATACCCCCAACCCCCATAACATACCAAAGGATGAAGTGTGTACCGAAAATGATTTGTTTTCAGGTAATTATTTCCCCCTATCAGCGCTGGATATATATAGCGAGCTCGATCATGTGGTAACTGGAAGCTGGATATATAGAGAGAGATCATCTCCAAGAGGACAGCTGGCTAGGGAAGTCAATGGGCGGCAGACCAAAAAAGCTACACCTACGAAGCTATGACATAAATCTCTTATGAAGAGTCATACCCCCCCCCCCCCCCCCCACCCACCCCCACCGCGCCGAATTTCAGGATGCTTCGTCCTGTGTTATCCAATCAAATAACCCAACAACACAAGTACATTACTTTTCGTAATACATTTACGTATGTGTACCAAAGCTCCGCGGCAGACAGAGGTCGGGAGGTCCAGGAATTTTTGTCTGATACCATGTAAACAAAATGAAGTATGAGGGGAAAACGGCATGAAATCATATTAGATATATAGGGATCATGTACAGGGGCGGGCCCGGGAATTGGAGACTGTGTATTCAAATTTTTAAAGCGCTAGGTTTTGTGTAGCTAGAGCTACACGGTACCACTTATTTTAGCCATCCATTTTGGCATCAAGATTCGTGCAGGCATATTTATCATTTTTGTTTCTCTCAAACGAAACAACCTATAGACTTCAAACTTTGCAGGACAACAAAACATTCTAATTACTACGTGGGAAAAAACTTTCAGATTTTTTCATGCATTTAAAATGCTAAAAATTATTATTTTTAATCAAAAAAAAATCCTCATTTTGTATATTTATGTTGGTTCAAAAAATCTGAAAGTTTTTTCACACATTGAAGTTGTAAAATTTGTTTGATCCCCAAAGTTTGAAGTCCATATATTCTTTCATTTGAGAGAAACAAAAAAGAGAAATCTGCTTGTTGCAAGTTAGTTGGAGAGTACGGATCTCAAAGCAGTGTTGAAGGGCTGAAGATAAGAGGTTTCATGTAGGACGAGCTACAAAGGAACTTTGTGATTTTTAAAACCTTTTTTTGGAAGCATGTAGGCTTCCTTTTGGCGCAAACCAATTATAGTAGAATAATGTACTAGTTGCCAAATAAATAAAAGATAACACATAATATATTATATTCATTAAAAAATCATAACTTGGAATTGTACAACATATGGAAGTTGTTATTGTTCAACAATGCATGGCAAAATTTACAAGATAACTTTGTGATCATGGATGCTTTGAAAATTATAACTTGCACAAAGAATTCCCTTCAAATGAATGTGACCAAGCAATCATTCAAGTATTCCCTTGCAAATTATCTTGTCTGAACAATATGGAAATGACTGCAAACAAGTCTCTAATTTTACTAGATTTAAAAAGAAATACAACAGGTCGTACTAATTTGATCAAACTTGTACGAGTACGTCCGTACTACAGCCTACTCTCTGCTGGACACTGGATATAGTACCTGAAGAAAACTGTGTCCGGGCTAGCAGTGATGGATGGATTCAGTTTGACAAAAAACTACCACATTAGGGGTTCCCGTCCCACTGAAGTACCACATTCAAAAAAGTGACCGATAATGTCACAGCCCTAGCTTAGTCCTTGTCTATCATTGCTTAAGCTTCCATGCATCATGGTAAAATATCTGAAACTTGAGATGGGGACTGATAAACCATAGCAGCAAATGAAATTCAACTAGGGTCAAAATTAAATCTTTTCAATGAACCCAAAATGCCCTTCATAAATGTTCATCTTTTTTTAATTAGTCTAGAACCTCTGCAAAAAATGGTGCACACTTCTCTAGGACAATATGGATTTTTGGATTAAATCATAAGTATTCGAATTTGGACATTTAAAGTCTATAAAATATTTTAAAAGTCCAAATAATCTCGAATGCATTTGAGGGCTGTTGGAAATATTTTCAAAAGTGACCATAAATATTTTCAGTATTTTATAAAATGAGTTAGTATTTTTGCTAATTCAAAATAGAGCAAAATAAATAGAAAAGCAGAAAAACAGGAGGGAGAGAGAGAGAGAGAGAGAGAAGGCCAGAGGCCACTCACCTCACTGGGCCGGCCCACCTGGCCTGGTGCCAGTCACCCACCATGGCGGCGCGGTGGATCCCGGCCTTTACCGGCTGGAGGGCTTCGTCTTTAGATGTCCCTTCACGTTTTGTTAGGGTTTGTGTCCTTGCTCAGGAAGACAAGACGGATACGACTTTCTGAACATGGAATAAGGTTCTTCCTTCCTAATCACTGTTCCGGTGGTGCTTCTAGCATGGTCGGTGGGTGTGTGGAGGTGTGTCTTTGGTGGATCTATCATTGGTGGATTTTCTCAGATTTTGTCATAGTTCGTCTACGTTCATGCATCTTCAGGTTGGATCCTTCTGATCTATGCTACTCTTCAACGGCGGTCGTTGCTGTTCAGGTGCGATGGTCCTATAGGGCCTTAGCGGCGAAGACTTCCCGGCTGATTAATACAACAAGGTTTTCCTGGCACCAGCGATGGAGGGGCGATGACGGCCGAGCCTTCGGCTTGCTTCAGTGCTTATAGTTGTTGCTAGGTGGTCTACGGATCTAGATGTAATTTTTATTATTTCTAGTGTTCGTGGTACTACCATGATTGAAGATGAATAGATTGAAAGTTTTTCGCAAAAAACGTAAGATCTCAGATCGACACTCTTCGATGGATATTCTTGCAAGGCAACTTACCGTGATGAAAATAAAGTGTATTGTATAAGCAAGATTTTCTCTCACAAACAGGCAGATGGTTTGACAAAGTGTTATGAATTGTATACGTGAAAAGGAAAAAGTATACTAGATAATTGCCGGTGCATTGCAACCGGGGCATACTTACTCCCGAAGTTTAACTCTAATCATACTGAATATACCTTTTGAATCCTTAAAGGCATCAAGCAACATTGTTGGCGCTTTTTCGGTTAAATCACTCTTCTTTTATTTGTTCTTACACTCACTTCTTCCCCACGCGATCCGTTAGAAATAACAATTACTACTGCCGTCGGGTTTATTAGGCCTAAAGACCATCTTTCTTAGATCAAGGCACATAGTAATTTGCTCACATTAATTCTTCCATTCCACTCCTAATGCATTCTATCACATGCCAACTCACACATGCAATCAATGAAAAAGCACACATGGAGCTTACTAATTCCCGAGCCATGGCACCAACAACAATGGCTCTCTCAGTGTAACCAATGAAGTGGTTGCATGTATGAACCTTTTCAAAGCAAGGCCTTATAAAAATGGGCATGTTTGTAATGCTATGAGGCCTAATAAACCCGGACGGAGGGAGTATCTCTTAGAGTGAGGAGGCATCGTTGCGTGAATGGCCGTAGCACTTTATCAGTGTCCAAGGATACTATTATCGGTGCCAATTAATTTGAACATTTTTCTGATGCCCAGTATCCCCTAATAGGAAAAGATCTAGCAAATGTAGTGACAACAGAACAGATGTGGTGATTTGTCATGTAATACAGACTGGGCTACCAAGCTAGAAAAAACCCTGCATGTTCAAAACCTGCAAGTACCTTCTTGGCAACGTTCTCAGCTTGTTTGTTGCCGTGAAATGCATATATACTAATCATTGCAGTTTGAATTATTTTATCTAGGGCCTCTTCATGTGCACTAATCTATGTAGTTAATTAGGGCGTCGCCCGCGTCTGCCGACACGGGGAAAACCAGCGCCGCCGCCAGCAAGCTCTCACCCGACACTAGTAGAAAAAGGGTCAAACGTGAAGCACATTAGTGCCGGTTTGTATAAGAGCCGGCACAAATGTATACATTAGTGCCGGTTCCAACGGCTAGCCTTTAGCACCGGTTCGTGGCTAACCTTTAGCTCCGGTTCGTGCCACGAACCGGTACTAATGAGGGTGGTGGCAGGATGTTGTCAGTCTGGCCCCCTCCAGCACCTTTAGTACCGGTTCGTGCCACGAACCGGTACTATAGGTCCTCCTGCATATAAACCCTTCGTCCAGCTCGCTCTGTTCTTCCCCCTTTCTCCTCTCCTCTCCTCTCTGTTCTTCCTCTTCTCCCCTCGAGCTCATCGCACATTTTGCCCAAAATTTGTCAAGATTTGAAGGCCCCCATCCATTCAAGTGATCACAAAGGTTAGCAACTTTGTCCTTTCATCTCTCATTGCTAGATTAGCTCTTGCATTGGTTCATATAGTTATTAATTTGTGAGTTTAGTAATTTGGGAGGAAATATATATATGTGCTAGTATTTGATTTATATGCAATTTGAGGTCAAAATAACACTTAGTTTGCATATGTAGGTGTGGTTTACTTAGTGCCTTCTAAATCTCTGTCGTAACCACCGTCGATCGCCCGCACCGTCCCGTCGCCGGCACCACCTTGTGGTGAGCCTCTTGTTCATGAAATTTTATATAAAAAATTGATGTTTATGTGATTTGGATATATAGTTACTCGTATAATAATTATCTTACCCGTACGTTGTTTGTTATACATAGTGCCATGGTTTTGNGCATATGTAGGTGTGGTTTACTTAGTGCCTTCTAAATCTCTGTCGTAACCACCGTCGATCGCCCGCACCGTCCCGTCGCCGGCACCACCTTGTGGTGAGCCTCTTGTTCATGAAATTTTATATAAAAAATTGATGTTTATGTGATTTGGATATATAGTTACTCGTATAATAATTATCTTACCCGTACGTTGTTTGTTATACATAGTGCCATGGTTTTGATATCCGTCCCCGTCGGCCCTCGTCCTTGTTATGATTCGGATATGGTATATTCTCTTTTAAAACTATTTGTTGCATTTCGTGTTTATGACAAATTATGCCCATCAAGTTGACATAGATATTTTTATCTAGGAGGTATGTGAACCGGAAATTCCAACCGACCCTATTGTCGAGAGGTTAAATTTAGTTGAAAGAGAAAACGAGTACTTGAAAGAAAAATTGAAAAGAATTGAGGGGGAGAAGATGGAATTGGAGTTGCATGTTGCCGATGTCATCGATGATCACAAGATCAAGATGGAGAAAATGCGCTTGAAGATTAGAAAGATTAGAAAATATGCCATCGATAGTGAGGCTTGGTATCATTATGCTGTTGGATCAATTGTTACCTTAGTTGCGATCTNTTATGCTGTTGGATCAATTGTTACCTTAGTTGCGATCTTGATCGCATTTGTTGTTGCATTTAAATGCTTTAGCTAGAGAGTTATTTGTTTGTTGCATTTAAGTGTTGTATGAACTTTATGTATGAACTTGTATTAATTTGGTCTATTCGGTGTTGTGTAATGAAGATGAGCCGGCAATGGATGTACGATGACCGATGCTCTCCCCAGTTCGTTGAGGGCGTGCATACTTTTCTGCTTGCGGCTGAGGCAAACAAGCGGGCGGATGGTTTTATTCCTTGTCCATGTGCTGGCTGTAAGAATGGTCGCAATTACTCTACGTCAAGAACCATTCACGTCCACCTGTTTGAGTCCGGTTTCATGCCCCACTATAATGTTTGGACCAAGCACGGAGAAAGAGGGGTTATGATGGAAGACAATGAAGGAGAAAAGGACGACGACAGCTATCCTGGCCATGGGTTCCCTGAATACGATGATACAACAATGGGGGAAGAAGCTGAGCCGGTAATGCGGGAAGAAGCTGGGCCGGCAATGCGGGAAGAAGCTGAAGAAGAGGCATCAGATGAGCCCGTTGATGATCTAGGTCGGGCCATTGCCGATGCAAAGAGAAACTGCGCAAGTGATTTGGAGAAGAAGAAGTTGCAGCGCATGTTAGAGGATCACAAAAAATTGTTTTACCCGAATTGCGTAGGTGACAAGAAAAAGCTGGGCACCACACTGGAATTGCTGCAATGGAAGGCAGAGAATGGTGTATCTGACAAGGGATTTGGAAAGTTCCTGGTAATGATAAAGGATATGCTTCCAAAGGACAACGAATTGCCCGAGAGTACGTACGAAGCAAAGAAGGCTGTCTGCCCTCTAGGGTTAGAGGTGCAGAAGATACATGCATGCCCTAATGATTGCATCCTCTACCGCGGTGAGTACGAGGATTTGAACGCTTGCCCGGTATGTGGTGCATTGCGCTATAAGATCAG
>LR880967.1:31107544-31126646 GCA_904067115.1 Aegilops sharonensis
TTACAAAAAACCATATGGCATTTAAAAATCTATAATCTGTATTTGTAAAATATGTTACCATGTATTGAAAAAGTGTTCAAAACATTTATTTTTTTGAAGATGTACATCACCTACTTGAAAAATGTCCAGCATGTATCAAGAAAGTGTACCACATGTGCTCTAAAAGTATACACTGTGTAATGAGGAAAAAGTAGGCATGTGCTGAAAAAAACAGAACCGATAAAATGGACAAAGTAACAAAATGAAAAGCAAAGAAAACCAAAGAAAACAAAATATAAGATAAACAGAAAGCCAAAGTATAGCAAAGAAAGAAAGAAAAACTAAAAAATATGAAAAAACAAACAAACCAAAGTAAATGAAGAAAAAAAAAGAAGAAAAGCAGTGAAAAAGAAACTAAATGAAAAAGAAAAAAGAAATAAAAGAACCAAAGCGGGCGAACCCTAAAGCGACCGCTATGAGGCTGAACGAAGCGAACCTATGTGTGCAGCGAGCACCCGTCTTAAAATGGGTGGGCCTGCTACCATCGCCCATAGGAAATTCCTATTAATTAGGAATCAATACGGGGAACATATAGGACTGGCCTTGCAACCAGCTTGGTGTAGCTCGCTTGTTCTCTCCTGATGTGCATCCGCATCATCAAGCGTTGGCGCCGTTGTTGTACTCGCTATATAGCCCTGACACCAGCCACCCTGTCCTATCATGCTTTCAATCGTCCGGTCCTTGTCCCCGTCATCGCCATTATTCTTACCACTGTACTAACACGGCAACACCCGATGTGTCCGCCTAGGCACCAACGACGGCCTCCACCATTACGTTGCGCCGCACCGCCCGTGATTACTGTCCGAACCTGCAGCCATCCACACGTTTGGAGCAAGCCCCTCGTCTGGAAGGTATGAGCCCCCGTCTCACCAACCCTTCCATGTCAATGAGCGCACATTACAACAACCATACAACACGCCCACACACAATAGAGAAGCCCACACTTGCCAGACAACACAATACAGTCACCCACAACCAGGCACCGGAGCACGCACAAGACGCCCACACACTGCGCACGTCATGTCAAATATTGACTAGCAGTTTGGGGTGCCACCCGTGATGCCACTAGAGAGGTAGTTTTGTGCCCATTTTCATCTCAAACAAAATACCTGGATGCTCATCTTCATCTTGATTTTTTACCTCACCTTCATCTTAAAGAAAGAACATCCCTCACTCAGATGACTAACAAGTGTCACGTGGCAAGTTGCGTGCTCATTTCCATGTAAAAAATACACAGGTCATCATCTCCATCTCAGAGAAAAAACCTCACCTCCATCTAAAAAAGAGAAGAAACTTCTCAGGAAAAAAAACCATACCTACATCTAAAAGAATGGGAAAAAACGAAAATCTTTCTGACCTCAACCAACCACCACGCGCCCCATGAACAACCAGCAAGCAACACATGGTCCTCACTTCCGTCACGAAAAAAGAGGAAAGAGTCCTCACATCCATCTTTAAAAACAAGAAATAAAAAAGAAAATCTTTCCTACTTGTGCCAACCAACATGTGCCAACTAGACAGTCCCAGCTTCGGCCCAATCTTTCCCAATTAATTGTCTGATGATTATCATTGACTCCCATCTGTAGTCCCTCCAACCCTTCCCATGCTCATTTTGCTCCGTATAGTCTTGATTCTACATTTTGATTTAATAATGAACTTTTTCATAGACAAAATTTTGAAGAAGAAAACTATCTAACAAAACCTGAGTATATGCACATTTCAAAAATTCATGCAATTTTAGGTTCATATAATCACAACACATTGTGCATCTTTAAGCTTCTGCCATGTAATCTTGTCCTCTCAATTGGAAATAGGAAATTCTCTACTTATCTAATTAGAGATATAAATGCTATTACACACTGTGCATCGATAATGAAAATTTTATCTTAACACTGAATTGTGCATAGTAGACTGTTAGGTAAATTATTGTCAGTTTGGACTAGTCATCCCTACATGATAGTACATAAAAGACAAACAGACGATTTGCCAAAGAAAAATAACAAAATAATCTGACGGACGCCTTGTTATGCCCCAGTGGTTTTTACAGCTGCGCTAATTCAATTCTTGAAAATTTTGTCATCTGAACTGATGGCTAGAGTATTAGATATAACACATTATTAATGAACTAAATTACCAGAAGATTTATTTTGTTGGCCTTCGCTAATAGTAGAAGGAAACAAAAATATGTAGCAGCTGGTGGCCTAGCATGTCAGTGGGCTACTGCACACTTGCCAATAAAAGGTGTAGTCCGGAGCGCGGCGCCACCTTCGGCCATCAGCGAGAAGGAGTTGGGTCTAAGATCTGACTGAACGGCATTTCATGCGCATGCACCTGGCCAGATGAAGGTTTCACGAAAAATTCTGCTGGGTGGCCTCCAAGTAGACCAGGCAGTATGGATGACGTTTGTGGAGTGATTAACGTCGCGGGACCATATGGTCTTGAAGGCAAAGTTGAATATCTCACGGGCCAGGTTGGTGCACGGGAGATTCCAGTGCACCTCATGATTTTACTGAGTTGCAGGATTGCATATTGTTTTCACACAGTTCCTAACGCCATTCATGGTACGTTTACTCGGTGGTAATGAAATAAGAGGCATGTTTACATATTTCAAATATTTATTAAATTTTGATATATTTATTAAGAGGCATGTTTGTTAAGAGGCATCTTTGGTAATAAATGTATCAAATATTAAGAGGCATCTTTAGTAATAAATATATCAGATATTTATTTAAAAGGCATGTTTCAAAAGTAAAAATGAATAAATATGTAAATATTTAAACATGTAGATGAAAAAAAGTAGCGCTGCAAATGCAAGGAGTCATTTTTCATCGATCACTCATCATCCTTTCCCCGGATACATGTCATTGCCCGCATTGCCACAAACTCTCAATGCAGTCTTAGTTGGAGCACGAAACTAATGGTCTATGCATTGTCAAGTCGGGGAAGATGGTGGATTAGGATCAATGGGGGTCGTACGCTACACTTTGGGACTACATCGCTCCAACAATTAGGGTCGTTGTTAGCTAGCCGAAGGCTCGAGGTGAAAACCCTAAAATATTTATGCGCACTTTATATAGGCAACATGAAATAAATAGTGCAACAATATTGTTGCATATGCACAACAAATTGTGCATGTTTTTTTATTAAACATCCTAGAATTTGTCTTAAGTGAGTCTCACGGTGTGGGGGACAAACATTTTTATAATGATCATCGGAGCAACCCCTAGCACCATTCATTCGTTAGTCATCCTCTGAACTATGGACGAGGGTGAGATGGCATTCATGTTCTACACGTGAACCAAAATTGTCATGATAGAGGAGTATCTACAACTACATCTGGGATTTGTCTCTTGGTAATGTTTATTCAGCAGTGAGCTCAAGAATTTGTTCGAGCTCTGATGAAGGCTAAGAGAATACGACATGCTGCAAAGGTTAAGAGCTTGGTGGATATGGTGGCACTTTTTTGGGGCCTCGGTATATGGGGCAGCCCTAATTGGCCTTTGGGGGCTCTAAAATAGGGTCCATTGTTAGAGTTGCTCTTAGTTTCCTTGAAGTGCGCATAGTAGATAGTTATGTAAATAATTCTCAGTTTTAACTTGTCATCCCTACATGATACTACATAAAAGGCAAACCCACGTTTTGCAAAAGAAAATAATAAAATAATTCATCGGACGCCTTGTGCAGCCGCAGTTTTTGTACACCTGCACTAATTCAGTGCTTGAAATAATTTTCATATGAACTGAACTGAGGACAAGAGTAGTGGATAGAACACATTAGAGAACTAGTTACCATACAATTTATTTTATTGGCCTTGGCTAATAGTAGAAGGAAAAAAGGCAACCGGCAGTCTAGCTTGTTGGTGGGCTACTGTACACTTTCCAACAAACGGTGTACCTTATCCGTATGCAAAACTGGAGCGCGGCGATTCATTCCGCCAGCACTGAGCACTAGTTGGGTCTAAGACCTGACCGAGACACACTTCTTGCGCATGCAGGTTGCCACATGAATTTTGCATGAGAAATGCCGCTAGCTGGCTTCCTAGTAGACCACGCGGCATCGACGAGGCTCGTAGAGTGATTAATTTCGTGGGTTCATATAGTCTTCAAGGCAAAGTGGAATAATACCTCACGGGCCATGTTGGTGCACGGGACATTCTAGTGCACCCCATGACTTTACTGGGTGTCATCATTAGATATAGTTTTTACATATTTCCCAATTCCTCCGAGTCCTATTTCTCTAACTTATTGGACAACTGTTTTCTGAAACATGAGCAACCTGTTGGTCTTATCGAGCTACACACAAAATTTGAATTTTAATTGTGGGCCTTTCTCCTTCGGTTCGTATACAACCTCACAACTGACTTCAACTGTGTGGTATCCCGGAGCACTCTTCATCACTTCTCTGTCCCTCTCTTCCTCCTTTATAAGAGAACACTATTACTTCCATCACTATATTCACCAAACCACTATACCCAGAGTCAATTTGATCATGACTATTGTATGTACTGAAAAGTACATATAGCACTTCCTTTATCATTGGAATGGTACGAAATTTGTACGCAACAGAGAGCTCCAGATTACAATACCCGTCAAGCACTGGTAGGGGGTGACAAAGGCTGTCCTATGGAGATTTTTTTCCTTCTGCTCCCTCACTGAAAATTATTAAAAATTAATAAATATGTAAACATAAAATATTTCTTAATATGCAAATTTATTTTTGCCCCTTGCTAAAAAGTACTAAAATTGAATAACTATGCAAACGTGCCTATTATTTACATCTTTAATATCAAATATTTGTTTTTAAAGGCATATTTCAAAAGTAAAAATGAATAAATATGTAAAAATTGAAACATGTAAATTTAAAAAAGTAGCGGTGACCAAAGGGATATCATGACCCACATTTTTCTTCGGCCACTCATGATCCTTTGCCTGAAGGGATATAATCACCCAGATTCTCACAAACTCTCAATGCAGTCCTAGTTGTAGGGCAAACCTAATGTTCTATGTGTTGCCAAGCTGGGAGAATATGGTGGATTAGCATCAATGGGCCTATGATAGCTACACTCGGGAACTACAGTGCTCCAACAATCCGGGCATGTTGGTAGCTAGCCCAAGGCTCAAGGTGCAAACCCTAAAATGTTTTACACACTTGATATACACAACAACAAATAAATATTGCAACGATATTGTTGCATATGCACAAAAAATTTGCATGTTGTTTTTTTATAATCAAACATTCTAAAATTATTGGCTTAAGTGAGATATCAAGGTGTGGAGGACAAACATTTTTTTCATGACCATCCGGCCAACCCCTTGCACCATTCACTTGTTAGTCTTGTTGTAAACCATGGACGAGGGTGGTATGGCATTCATGTTTCACATATGACACAAGATTGTAATGGTAGGGGAGTACCTAGAACCGGATCCGTTATTTGGCCTTCACCCTTGATAACAAAATGTACTAACACTCATTTAGGATTTGTTTATTCAGCGGTGAGCTCAAGAATTTGTTGGAGCTCCGATTACGGCTAAGAGAATACGGCATGCTGCCACGGTTAAGAGGATGGTGGAGTTGGAGACATTTTCGGGGGCTCGGTATATGGCGCCATCCCTAGCTGGCCTTTAAGGGCTCTAATATAGATTCTATTGTTAGAGTTGCTTTTAGATTCGTCAACATATATATATATAGGTTTACCGAGTAAATAATGTAGATGTTACATACAGTGTCGAAGAAGTTTGTTAGCTGTAAGCAACTAAATGTTTTGTGGTATCGGTGGATTTCCGGATACTTCCTTATTCTAGCACCTCCTAAATAAATGTCCACTACCATATATGCATTTCATTGTTTTGATAAAATTATGTTATTATATTTAATAATTGCTAAGTTTGAAAGGATGAATGGTGGGCTAGTATATGTCTAGTAATAGAAGTACACAAATATTATTTGTATCAACCTGTAGATGCTAAACAGGACCATATTCTCTTGGCATGCTATACATGCATTGGCCTCTGTTTCCTTTTCACGAGAAAAGTACAAGGATGGCAGCCATCATTGATATCGTTTACTACAATCCCACAGATTACCAAGTTATAATCGATTCCTGGTAGGTATCATATGAAAAGCGAAGGAAAAAAACATAGAGGTGTAGAAGATAGTCATGAGACCAAAGACTTCGACGCCATACAAAAACTTAAACCGAGAACCAGATTTGTGGGAAAAGAGATCTTCAGATAATTTGGAGCAAAGAAATCCCTGAGGCCGAGAACAACATTCTCCCAGAAATACCTGGCTATAAAAGTTGGTGTTCATGTATTTTTTGATGCCTATTAATCGTATATGTACAATAGCTACTATTATAAAAATAAGATTAAAATAATTAGTGATCTGATATGTTGTGCTGATTTTTTATGGTTCCCTCTAGATTTAAGGTTCTCACACTTGTCCACGAACAATGTGTCATTCTTCTTAGTCGTTATGATTACCAAAAATGATCCTAGTCTGCAGCACAGAAAAGAAAATCCAACTAAGAATATGCATGCCACCGTTCGATAACCTTTGGTCTCTCCTCCCTACCGAGCAGGTGGCTAGGGTTTCTGCCATCCGGCGGCAGCGCCACTGACTGGCCTCATCTCTTCTGGCCTCAGGGCCATGGTGGCGCTTAGATCCCAGCCCTTGGTGGTGGGAGGCCTCCGTTTGTAGATATTTCTTTGAGTTTTGATAGGCTTTGTGTCCTGCTAAAAAAGACGAGATGGTGGTGGCTACCTGAAGATGGAATGTGGTTCTCCAAACCTATCTGTTGTCCCGGTTGTGCTTCTAGTCAAATTTAGAAAATCTTTATCAAACGGTTTGAGTATGAAGGTGCACATTTCTAAATTTTGGCCAATTTGAGGTTTAGATTCGCAATACGTTTTACACATGTTTTTTGTGCAACCTTAGAGCTGCATAGATTCTGGTTGGGATGCTTGCAATGTGAAGGAAACGGTGATTACATGATTTTTTAACAAACGGGTTCAGCTTACGTCTGGCTAACAGAAGGAAACACTGAGGCCGGGAGCAACTAGTTGCATAGGTTATGGGTGGGCTCATTGTAAGCGTACTGCAGCCTATCTCTGCCAACAGCCAACCAGCCTCTTCACATGCAGGATTTCCATGCTGGATGGGGGCGCTGCGCTGTAGTTGAGTCTAAGACAAGATAGAGCAGCGATTTATGGACATAAACGTGGACAGATGATGGGCTCATGAGCAATACCGCTGTCTCACTTCCGAGTGGACTGCACGGCACGGGCCAATTCACCAGGGTGAGTATTTCACCATCTTCTGTTGTCTTGAACATCCGGCTGCACGTCTCACGTGCCAGGGTGGTGCACGGGCTAGTCTAGACGGTGGTTACTATGGAAAACACTTCTGAGTAACGAAAAGGTGTGACGACACCCGGGTGCCCCGGCACCCGGTTATCCCGTCCGTCGAACGAGTTAAAGATTCGTGCCTTCTAGTTGTCAGGTGCAGACGCTTGTACACTACTAGTGTGATTAGCAGGCTTTATCAGGGAGACAAATAGCGACGGGAGGAGAGAGAGATGGCAGGAATAGGCTCTGCAGGTATAGGTCTATCAGCGACGGGAGGAGAGAGGCATGGCAGGAATCGGGGTGGAAAAAGATATTGCGGTCCACGGGTGGTGTTCATTGAAGTGACAGCAGAGGGAGAACGATGCATGCGCACAGTGGCATGACATGATATCCCCTTGCGCACAGCCTGCATCCATTCTTTTCACCAGTCACCATTGTGAGCGTTCCTGGTCACCGGAGAGAGTAGCGACCGGTGTGGTTCTTTCTAGCAGAAAACGCCGCCGGCGGGGGAGTTCTGTATGTATGAGATGGGCAACGTGCAGCCTGGCATTGCAATCCACCTACAAGGGGAGGAAGCTTCGTCTGCTTTTTCGTCAGCGTCGACGGAGAGATCTCTTGTTCTTCGTAAGCCGCCAGTGGCGGTAAGATTTCTTGTTCTCAGATCATATATCCGACGTCCAGCTACTCTGTATCTCCCTCTGCATCTAACACGCGTATGGTCTGCACAGTGCACCGGTACCGGATGCATCTTTTGCACGCGTGCTATTACGGCGAGGTATGCTGCCGCACAGATATCAACTCGAAGAAACAGCGCGCCGGAGATGAACGCGGTTGGGGAAGCAGCACACCTGATGGCGGATGGATTGGCTGGAGCAGATGGCGGACGGCATGTCGGGCAGGCAAGTGTGCATGTCCAGCTGCACCATCCGCCGGTGAGCCCCGCAGATAGTCCGGCTGCTAGTGCTGTTGGAATATCAAGGACGCCATGCACTGAGGATGCGCGCCAAGTAGCACCGAACCAAGACTCTGTTCCGGCGGCAGGTCAGGTCTCATTAGCCGCGCCCGGAGCATGGACTGGAATGGTGGGTGACCGCACGACGTCAGAACAGCTCAACGGAGTCGTCGGCCTAGCAGGTCGCCGGGAAGGGAGTGAATTCAAGCTGGCGAATCGTGGAGACGCTGATGAACGGTCAGAGGCTCGCTCGCGCATCCGGGTTTTCCATGATAGCGGGTCTAAGCAAGTCTCTTCGTCGGATGCAAGCTCGCATATTCAAAAAAAGCGTCAGAAGACGGCATATGAGCAGGCAGCCTCCAGCGGCGTGCAAGGGCGACAGCATGATGTGGGGCTTATTCATGGTGACAGCATATGTCAGAGATTTTGGGTTGAAGTTCATGCTGGTGGATTAGTCGAGCTTATATTTCCAGCCAAGATAGCAGAGATTTTATCCGTATCCTTTCCAAGGTTCGTGCGGATTACGACGGGGGGCGTTTATACAAGCAAGGTATGTGTGATGAAGGATGTAGAAGGTGCAACAGTTTTTGGTCATGGGTGGAGCGATTTTGCTGCTCGTCATGGACTCGAGGAAGGAGATAAGCTCATGTTCGCTGCGCATGGCCAAGCACAATGGGAGGTGTCTGTGTTTGACGCTGATGGATGCGAGAAGAATGTGAATGTCCTCAGGCACGTGCCCGAAGGAGGTAAGACGGTCGTGTGAGGTTCACATTGATCAAAGCAAAACAATCGTCGTCATGTTGGTTGTTGTTGTTAGGCGTAGAGGTGTCAGTTTGGGTGATGTATGAGTCGGTCGAATGAGTGTTCGTTGCACAATTATGGGGCTGTCGGCCTAATGTAATATGTTCAAGTATGCTTGTTCGGAACAAAGTATCGACCCCCAATTTCCGTTTGATGGTTGCATCAGCTAAATGTATGTGTGCAATGAATCCCCTGTGAAACTTGTCATGCAGAGTAAAAGGAAACATTCCGGAAGTCGGGATGTACCACACAAACTTCAAAAAACAAACCAATATATAAGGATTTTTATGCATCCTCATAACACAAATTGATGAAATTGTACCCAACACATGTATCCTGATGACAAGTGAATGTACCCGGTACATATTAGATTCTACACTGTTGATGTACCAGGTACATGTATAGGCGATGCATGTACCAGCCGTTGGCGTATTGATTCGGCGTCGCCTGCTCGGCTCAGCCACAAGTAATCGGCCTTGTGAGTGGAGTGCGAGTGGTGATCACAAATACAAGGGAGAATACACATCAGATAAAATTAGGTCAATCCACAGTTATAAACAGGACAATCTGTTAAGATCCGTCATCACACATGACAAATTTGTGTGCCGCCGTTGCGACCTCCCTCCTCCCTCTAGGCCCTCCCAGATTCCTTCCTTCCCATTCCCGTTGTCGGCGCAGGGAGCCGACTTGGACCCGGTTCTGTGGCGCGACGCAAGTGACAATTTTTCAAAGTACAACGACTGAAGATCACAATAATAGATGAAGCGTATGCCACACATGACAAAGGTTCAAGGTTCATCTACCAAAGATTACAACTGACCATACAAAAGACCATTGGAGTTCAGTACATTCGAATAGACAATGGATTTCACCACATTCCAACAGGCATTTCCATTCATTTGCCATCAGATCATTACCATATAGCCAAGTTTAGGCTATGATAGTAAACCACATCTTCATTGTTGCTGAATCTTCATATTTCTCGAAACAAATCACCACAACATCTTCTACTTCCAAGCCTATGGTGTTCGCATATCCTCGAAAGCCACCCTGTATGATCATGCGCTCATCACCAGTTTTTTTGAATGCAGCCTCCACTTGAGTATCAGATCCATCCAGTAGTAAAAGTGTGCCTTCTTCTTCCATAGGTCTTTTTTTGTACTCAATGTGACGGATGACTCGCTTTGGAATTCTCTGCCGATACAAGAAATTACATAACAAATGTTTCTTAGCGGAAAGTACGTTACACATACACAATATCATCATAAGTTATGCCATAAAATTTGCATTAAAGAAGTTCAAATTACTAACCATATAGCCACCTCTAATATCACTGCTGGTCAGCTTGTGAACGAAGATACAACAAGGAATCCTTGAATAGGCAAATGCGCAATTGATCATTCTCTTCATGTCATGATATTGTAGTCTTTGCCCCCTCGTGTAGATGCACTCATCAATCAGCTTACGCTTTTTACGGCCGAGCCCACGTTTTGCTTCATATAGCATCATGTGAGGTACAAAAAGTTAAGTTAGTGTTACAGTTCAGTAGCAACAACAGAATAACATTACAGCCCAGGACGTAATATAAACAATAAGACATATAAGGAATACGTTTATATGATTGCACTCTTATTAATGGTTGATGTTTATCATGTTACGGTACAGAAATCCCTTTTTAGCATTCTGTGATATTATACTGCATATATAGAACAGTTATGTCCACACGAATGTTCAGATAACATATATGGAATATTCTTTGCACATCCATTTATCTAAGACAGTACAATACAAGCAATCACTCATATATAACTCATAACGTTGTGCGTGTTTTAAGCTTACCAATGTACGGCAGAGGGGCCCGCAGAATACCATTTCTTTCAATATCAACATAGAATCTGTACCCACTGTCAGGCATATATATGCGGATCACATCTCCTCGTTTAATGTTTTCCTTAAATCATGAAAATTACAAAAATAAGTATACAATCAGACATCATATACGATGCATCGCATATATTTGACATATGCACATGTTTGAACATCAAAACCTGACACCAACCTGGTGTCCTAATTCAATAACCAAGCTTTGCATCGATGAATAGTATACATTAGAAATAAGAACAAAAAATAGGTAGAAACATTGTTTTGTATACTGGCTTAGCGGGCTAAATGACTTCCAAGTTAGCACTATAGCGGGAAATAGCGTGCACTACAAATGTATATATGCCGATGTTTTATTTAAAAATATTAAGAATATTAAGAATTTACGACAAATTAGAAAAGGATGAAGTGATGTGGCATTGTGTGGCTGCATTACTTTGGGCATATTGGAATATTCACACCAAATTTAAGGTTAAAAAAGTTATTTTTTATAACTCAAGTGACTATATTCTCAAATGTGGTATGTTTCTTAAGCAACGGGCGCCTCAGGGGAAGCAGTACAGGCCAGCGATGCAAAGGATTAAGCATATCCACGCCATTGCGAAGGGGAATTCCGACCGGCCGCCAGCTTAGTTTGTTTCTATTGTTTGATTCTGCATACTAGATTCAAGCTGAAGCTTTGTATCCTTTACTCTTTTATTTCCGCAGCTACTGCTCCGTGTTGTTGTATTTATGACCTTGTGGCTTGGATTGCTTCTTATCGGCCTTCTTAATTCAAAAGCTTTGTGGCGTTTGTGCATTCATTTAAAAAAAAGGATGCAACTATTTTATTTTTAGGGTCAAAGCTCTGTAGGCTAAATGGGATGGCGTCCATCTCTGGATGCTCTCCTCACTTTGTCCTAAGTGTGTGCCACAAGAATAAAACATCACCATAGTAGGTACTGTGTAGTAGTCTGTCCGGGGAACTTCGACGCGGCTATGTTTGTTGCTGTGCTAGGCGTTGTTGGGCTACGTGTAAGAAGCTCAACTCGAGATCATCACGTACACGTGGCTCGACACGCCAAGACTCCTTTGTGCTTTGCCTCAATGGTAGTGTCCTGTGCCTGGCACTTAAGAGTAACACAACCTATCATTCTCATGGAGAGTAAGTCTCAAGTACTCCTACGTCTAGGTGCCCAGGTTGTACTACTGAGTTTCCCAACGACTCCCAGTCCTGCAGCAAACCCGTTTAATGTTTTCCTTAAATCAATACCTAGTGACTTATTCTACGAAACAATAAGTGTTAATTTTTATTTTGTATGGTATTTTAATCTCCTTCCTTTTCTATGAGGTGATATGCATGCATGGGATGGTTAAAGAATTAAAGTCTGCCAAATTAACTAGTAATTAAGGCATTTACATTTGTTGCCAAATCAACCGTTGAACACGATCCAACGACGGATAGGCAAGATGCCTGGGCACCTAGGTGTCATATGTATACACACACACACCAAACCGGTCCAATATGGTAAACCTGCCGCTACAATTAAACTAGCTAAAAAGGAAGAGAATTGTTTTTAAGAAAAAGCATTCGCAGGTAGAGCGAGCAGGGCCAGTAGGCGTGCGCTTGTGCAAAAGCTCTCTCCTTTTGATGCTCGTCCGCGTCACACATGGGGTCTCACTGCAAGGCTCATGGCCACCACGCTTGCAAGCACGCGTAGTGGGTAGGGTGGCTCGTTCTGCGAAAGTCATGCTGACATCACCCGAATTTCTTTTACCAGTTTTTTAACTTTTGTTTCTATTTTCAATGAAATATATATATATATTTCAGAAACTTACATTTACTTCAAGAAAATTAGAAAAATGAATTTTAAAAAATGGTTAGAATAGTAAAAAAAGTTTGTTAGCACAGTTGATGATACATTTCAAAAAATCTTTGTGACAATGACAAAATTTTCCCGCCTTTGAAAAAAATGTATGTAATTATTTTTAAATGTGCATACAATATAAATAAAATGTTGCATAATGTAAAAGGTTTCGTGCCATTACAAAAGGTATGTCACATTTAATGGAAATATTCCCACATTTCAACAAAAAATGACAGTGATATTAAAAAAAAATATATATATATTTGAAAATGCATCAGCATATCTTTCGCAAATATTCGTGTGTTTCCAAGAAAACTGCATGCAAATTTCCAAAATAAAATATATCACTTTTAGGAAATGTTCATATAGTTACAAAAAACCATATGGCATTTAAAAATCTATAATCCGTATTTGTAAAATATGTTACCATGTATTGAAAAAGTGTTCAAAACATTTATTTTTTTTGAAGATGTACATCACCTACTTGAAAAATGTCCAGCATGTATCAAGAAATTGTACCACATGTGCTCAAAAAGTATACACTGTGTACTGAGGAAAAAGTAGGCATGTGTTGAAAAAAACAGAACCGATAAAATGGACAAAGTAACAAAATGAAAAGCAAAGAAAACCAAAGCAAACAAAAAATAAGATAAACAGAAAGGCAAAGTATAGCAAAGAAAGAAAGAAAAACTAAAAAATATGAAAAAAACAAACAAACCAAAGTAAATGAAGAAAGAAAAGAAGAAAAGCAGTGAAAAAGAAACTAAATGAAAAAGAAAAAAGAAATAAAATAACCAAAGCGGGCGAACCCTAAAGCGACCGCTATGAGGCTGAACGAAGCGAACCTATGTGTGCAGCGAGCACCCGTCTTAAAATGGGTGGGCCTGCTACCATCGCCCATAGGAAATTCCTATTAGGAATCAATACGGGGAACATATAGGACTGGCCTTGCAACCAGCTTGGTGTAGCTCGCTTGTTCTCTCCTGATGTGCATCCGCATCATCAAGCGTTGGCGCCGTTGTTGTCCTCGCTATATAGCCCTGACACCAGCCACCCTGTCCTATCATGCTTTCAATCGTCCGGTCCTTGTCCCCGTCATCGCCGTTATTCTTACCACTGTACTAACACGGCAACACCCGATGTCTCCGCCTAGGCACCAACGACGGCCTCCACCATTACGTTGCGCCGCACCGCCCGTGATTACTGTCCGAACCTGCAACCATCCACACGTTTGGAGCAAGCCCCTCGTCTCGAAGGTATGAGCCCCCCGTCTCACCAACCCTTCCATGTCAATGAGCGCACATTACAACAACCATACAACACGCCCACACACAATAGAGAAGCCCACACAATGCCAGACAACACAATACAGTCACCCACAACCAGGCGCCGGTGCACGCACAAGATGCCCACACACTGCGCAAGTCATGTCGAATATTGACTAGCAGTTTGGGGTGCCACCCGTGATGCCACTAGAGAGGTAGTTTTTTGCCCATTTTCATCTCAAACAAAATACCTGGATGCTCATCTTCATCTTGATTTTTTACCTCACCTTCATCTTAAAGAAAGAACATCCCTCACTCAGATGACTAACAAGTGTCACGTGGCAAGTTGCGTGCTCATTTCCATGTAAAAAATACACAGGTCATCATCTCCATCTCAGAGAAAAAACCTCACCTCCATCTAAAAAAGAGAAGAAACTTCTTAGGAAAAAAAACCATACCTACATCTAAAAGAATGGGAAAAAACGAAAATCTTTCTGACCTCAACCAACCACCACGCGCCCCATGAACAACCAGCAAGCAACACATGGTCCTCACTTCCGTCACGAAAAAAGAGGAAAGAGTCCTCACATCCATCTTTAGAAACAAGAAATAAAAAAGAAAATCTTTCCTACTTGTGCCAACCAACATGTGCCAACTAGACAGTCCCAGCTTCGGCCCAATCTTTCCCAATTAATTGTCTGATGATTATCATTGACTCCCATCTGTAGTCCCTCCAACCCTTCCCATGCTCATTTTGCTCCGTATAGTCTTGATTCTACATTTTGATTTAATAATGAACTTTTTTATAGACAAAATTTTGAAGAAGAAAACTATCTAACAAAACCTGAGTATATGCACATTTCAAAAATTCATGCAATTTTAGGTTCATATAATCACAACACATTGTGCATCTTTAAGCTTCTGCCATGTAATCTTGTCCTCTCAATTGGTAATAGGAAATTCTCTACTTATCTAATTAGAGATATAAATGCTATTACACACTGTGCATCGATAATGAAAATTTTATCTTAACACTGAATTGTGCATAGTAGACGGTTAGGTAAATTATTGTCAGTTTGGACTAGTCATCCCTACATGATAGTACATAAAAGACAAGCAGACGATTTGCCCAAGAAAAATAACAAAATAATCTGACGGACGCCTTGTTATGCCCCAGTGGTTTTTACAGCTGCGCTAATTCAATTCTTGGAAATTTTGTCATCTGAACTGATGGCTAGAGTATTAGATATAACACATTATTAATGAACTAAATTACCAGAAGATTTATTTCTTTGGCCTTCGCTAATAGTAGAAGGAAACAAAAATATGTAGCAGCCGGCGGCCTAGCATGTCAGTGGGCTACTGCACACTTGCCAATAAAAGGTGTAGTCCGGAGCGCGGCGCCACCTTCGGCCATCAGCGAGGAGTTGGGTCTAAGACCTGACTGAACGGCATTTCATGCGCATGCACCTGGCCAGATGAAGGTTTCACGAAAAATTCTGCTGGGTGGCCTCCAAGTAGACCAGGCAGCATGGATGACGTTTGTGGAGTGATTAACTTCGCGGGACCATATGGTCTTGAACGCAAAGTTGAATATCTCACGGGCCAGGTTGGTGCACGGGAGATTCCAGTGCACCTCATGACTATACTGAGTTGCAGGATTGCATATTGTTTTCACAAAGTTCCTAACGCCATTCATGGTACGTTTATTCGGTGGTAATGAAATAAGAGGCATGTTTACATATTTCAAATATTTATTAAATTTTGATATATTTATTAAGAGGCATGTTTATTAAGAGGCATCTTTAGTGATAAATGTATCAAATATTAAGAGGCATCTTTAGTAATAAATATATCAAATATTTATTTAAAAGGCATGTTTCAAAAGTAAAAATGAATAAATATGTAAATATTGAAACATGTAAATGAAAAAAGTAGCGCTGCAAATGCAAGGAGTCATTTTTCATCGGTCACTCATCATCCTTTCCCCGGATACATGTCATTGCCCGCATTGCCACAAACTCTCAATGCAGTCTTAGTTGGAGCACGAAACTAATGGTCTATGCATTGTCAAGTCGGGGAAGATGGTGGATTAGGATCAATGGGGGTCGTACGCTACACTTTGGGACTACATCGCTCCAACAATTAGGGTCGTTGTTAGCTAGCCGAAGGCTCGAGGTGAAAACCCTAAAATATTTATGCGCACTTTATATAGGCAACATGAAATAAATAGTGCAACAATATTGTTGCATATGCACAACAAATTGTGCATGTTTTTTTTATTAAACATCCTAGAATTTTCTTAAGTGAGTCTCACGGTGTGGAGGACAAACATTTTTATAATGATCATCGGACCATCCCCTAGCACCATTCATTCGTTAGTCGTCCTCTGAACTATGGACGAGGGTGAGATGGCATTCATGTTCTACGCGTGAACCAAAATTTTCATAATAGAGGAGTATCTACAACTACATCTGGGATTTGTCTCTTGGTAATGTTTATTCGGCACTGAGCTCAAGAATTTGTTCGAGCTCCGATGATGGCTAAGAGAATACGACATGCTGCAAAGGTTAAAAGCTTGGTGGATTTGGAGGCACTTTTTTGGGCCTCGGTATATGGGGCAGCCCTAATTGGCGTTTGGGGGCTCTAAAATAGGGTCCATGAAGTGTGCATAGTAGATAGTTTTGTAAATAATTCTCAGTTTTAACTTGTCATCCCTACATGATACTACATAAAAGGCAAACCCACGTTTTGCGAACGAAAAAATAAAATAATCCATCGGACGCCTTGTGCAGCCGCAGTTTTTGTACACCTGCACTAATTCAGTGCTTGAAATAATTGTCATATGAACTGAGGACAAGAGTAGTGGATAGAACACATTAGAGAACTAGTTACTATACGATTTATTTTAGTGGCCTCGGCTAATAGTAGAAGGAAAAAAGGCAACCGGCAGTCTAGCTTGTTGGTGGGCTACTGTACACTTTCCAACAAACGGTGTACCTTATCCGTATGCAACACTGGAGCGCGGCGATTCATTCCGCCAGCACTGAGCACAAGTTGGGTCTAAGACCTGACCGAGACACACTTCTTGCGCATGCAGGTTGCCACATGAATTTTGCATGAGAAATACCGCTAGCTGGCTTCCTAGTAGACCACACGGCATCGACGAGGCTCGTAGAGTGATTAATTTCGTGGGTTCATATAGTCTTCAAGGCAAAGTGGAATAATACCTCACGGGCCATGTTGGTGCACGGGACATTCTAGTGCACCCCATGACTTTACTGGGTGTCATCATTAGATACAGTTTTTACATATTTCCCAATTCCTCCCAGTCCTATTTCTCTAACTTATTGGACAACTGTTTTCTGAAACATGAGCAACCTGTTGGTCTTATTGAGCTACACACAAAATTTGAATTTTAATTGTGGGCCTTTCTCCTTCGGTTCGTATACAACCTTACAACTGACTTCAACTGTGTGGTATCCCGGAGCACTCTTCATCACTTCTCTGTCCCTCTCTTCCTCCTTTATAAGAGAACACTATTATTTCCATCACTATATTCACCAAACCACTATACCCAGAGTCAATTTGATCACGACTATTGTATGTACTGAAAAGTACATATAGCACTTCCTTTATCATTGGAATGGTACGAAATTTGTACGCAACAGAGAGCTCCAGATTACAATACCCGTCAAGCACTGGTAGGGGGTGACAAAGGCTGTCCTATGGAGATTTTTTTCCTTCTGCTCCCTCACTGAAAATTATTAAAAATTAATAAATATGTAAACATAAAATATTTATTAATATGCAAATTTATTTTTGCCCCTTGCTAAAAAGTACTAAAATTGAATAACTATGCAAACGTGCCTATTATTTACATCTTTAATATCAAATATTTGTTTTTAAAGGCATATTTCAAAAGTAAAAATGAATAAATATGTAAAAATTGAAACATGTAAATTTAAAAAAGTAGCGGTGACCAAAGGGATATCATGACCCACATTTTTCTTCGGCCACTCATGATCCTTTGCCTGAAGGGATATAATCACCCAGATTCTCACAAACTCTCAATGCAGTCCTAGTTGTAGGGCAAACCTAATGTTCTATGTGTTGCCAAGCTGGGAGAATATGGTGGATTAGCATCAATGGGCCTATGATAGCTACACTCGGGAACTACAGTGCTCCAACAATCCGGGCATGTTGGTAGCTAGCCCAAGGCTCAAGGTGCAAACCCTAAAATGTTTTACACACTTGATATACACAACAACAAATAAATATTGCAACGATATTGTTGCATATGCACAAAAAATTTGCATGTTGTTTTTTTATAATCAAACATTCTAAAATTATTGGCTTAAGTGAGATATCAAGGTGTGGAGGACAAACATTTTTTTCATGACCATCCGGCCAACCCCTTGCACCATTCACTTGTTAGTCTTGTTGTAAACCATGGACGAGGGTGGTATGGCATTCATGTTTCACATATGACACAAGATTGTAATGGTAGGGGAGTACCTAGAACCGGATCCGTTATTTGGCCCTTCACCCTTGATAACAAAATGTACTAACACTCATTTAGTATTTGTTTATTCAGCGGTGAGCTCAAGAATTTGTTGGAGCTCCGATTACGGCTAAGAGAATACGGCATGCTGCAACGGTTAAGAGGATGGTGGAGTTGGAGACATTTTCGGGGGCTCGGTATATGGCGCCATCCCTAGCTGGCCTTTAAGGGCTCTAATATAGATTCTATTGTTAGAGTTGCTTTTAGATTCGTCAACATATATATATATAGGTTTACCGAGTAAATAATGTAGATGTTACATACAGTGTCGAAGAAGTTTGTTAGCTGTAAGCAACTAAATGTTTTGTGGTATCGGTGGATTTCCGGATACTTCCTTATTCTAGCACCTCCTAAATAAATGTCCACTACCATATATGCATTTCATTGTTTTGATAAAATTATGTTAT
>LR880967.1:31127459-31151047 GCA_904067115.1 Aegilops sharonensis
ATGTAGATGTTACATACAGTGTCGAAGAAGTTTGTTAGCTGTAAGCAACTAAATGTTTTGTGGTATCGGTGGATTTCCGGATACTTCCTTATTCTAGCACCTCCTAAATAAATGTCCACTACCATATATGCATTTCATTGTTTTGATAAAATTATGTTATCATATTTAATAATTGCTAAGTTTGAAAGGATGAATGGTGGGCTAGTATATGTCTAGTAATAGAAGTACACAAATATTATTTGTATCAACCTGTAGATGCTAAACAGGACGATATTCTCTTGGCATGCTATACATGCATTGGCCTCTGTTTCCTTTTCACGAGAAAAGTACAAGGATGGCAGCCATCATTGATATCGTTTACTACAATCCCACAGATTACCAAGTTATAATCGATTCCTAGTAGGTATCATATAAAAAGCGAAGGAAAAAACATAGAGGTGTGGAAGATAGTCATGAGACCAAAGACTTCGACGCCATACAAAAACTTAAACCGAGAACCAGATTTGTGGGAAAAGAGATCTTCAGATAATTTGGAGCAAAGAAATCCCTGAGGCCGAGAACAACATTCTCCCAGAAATACCTGGCTGTAAAAGTTGGTGTTCATGTATTTTTTGATGCCTATTAATCGTATATGTACAATAGCTACTATTATAAAAATAAGATTAAAATAATTAGTGATCTGATATGTTGTGCTGATTTTTTATCGTTCCCTCTAGATTTAAGGTTCTCACACTTGTCCACGAACAATGTGTCATTCTTCTTAGTCGTTAAGATTACCAAAAATGATCCTAGTCTGCAGCATAGAAAAGAAAATCCAACTAAGAATATGCATGCCACCGTTCGATAACCTTTGGTCTCTCCTCCCTACCGAGCAGGTGGCTAGGGTTTCTGCCATCCGGCGGCAGCGCCACTGACTGGCCTCATCTCTTCTGGCCTCAGGGCCATGGTGGCGCTTAGATCCCAGCCCTTGGTGGTGGGAGGCCTCCGTTTATAGATATTTCTTTGAGTTTTGATAGGCTTTGTGTCCTGCTAAAAAAGACGAGATGGTGGTGGCTACCTGAAGATGGAATATGGTTCTCCAAACCTATCTGTTGTCCCGGTTGTGCTTCTAGTCAAATTTAGAAAATCTTTATCAAACAGTTTGAGTATGAAGGTGCACATTTCTAAATTTTGGCCAATTTGAGGTTTAGATTCGCAATACGTTTTACACATGTTTTTTGTTCAACCTTAGAGCTGCATAGATTCTGGTTGGGATGCTTGCAATGTGAAGGAAACGGTGATTACATGATTTTTTAACAAACGGGTTCAGCTTACGTCTGGCTAACAGAAGGAAACACTGAGGCCGGGAGCAACCAGTTGCATAGGTCATGGGTGGGCTCATTGTAAGCGTACTGCAGCCTATCTCTGCCAACAGCCAACCAGCCTCTTCACATGCAGGATTTCCATGCTGGATGGGGGCGCTGCGCTGTAGTTGAGTCTAAGACAAGATAGAGCAGCGATTTATGGACATAAACATGGACAGATGATGGGCTCATGAGCAATACCGCTGGCTCACTTCCGAGTGGACTGCACGGCACGGGCCAATTCACCAGGGTGAGTATTTCACCATCTTCTGTTGTCTTGAACATCCGGCTGCACGTCTCACGTGCCAGGGTGGTGCACGGGCTAGTCTAGACGGTGGTTACTATGGAAAACACTTCTGAGTAACGAAAAGGTGTGACGACACCCGGGTGCCCCGGCACCCGGTTATCCCGTCCGTCGAACGAGTTAAAGATTCGTGCCTTCTAGTTGTCAGGTGCAGACGCTTGTACACTACTAGTGTGATTAGCAGGCTTTATCAGGGAGACAAATAGCGACGGGAGGAGAGAGACATGGCAGGAATAGGCTCTGCAGGTATAGGTCTGTCAGCGACGGGAGGAGAGAGGCATGGCAGGAATCGGGGTGGAAAAAGATATTGCGGTCCACGAGTGGTGTTCATTGAAGTGACAGCAAAGGGAGAACGATGCATGCGCACAGTGGCATGACATGATATCCCCTTGCGCACAGCCTGCATCCATTCTTTTCACCAGTCACCATTGTGAGCGTTCCTGGTCACCGGAGAGAGTAGCGACCGGTGTGGTTCTTTCTAGCAGAAAACGCCGCCGGCGGGGGAGTTCTGTATGTATGAGATGGGCAACATGCAGCCTGGCATTGCAATCCACCTACAAGGGGAGGAAGCGTCGTCTGCTTTTTCGTCAGCGTCGACGGAGAGATCTCTTGTTCTTCGTAAGCTGCCAGTGGCGGTAAGATTTCTTGTTCTCAAATCATATATCCGACGTCCAGCTACTCTGTATCTCCCTCTGCATCTAACACGCGTATGGTCTGCACAGTGCACCGGTACCGGATGCATCTTTTGCGCGCGTGCTATTACGGCGAGGTATGCTGCCGCACAGATATCAACTCGAAGAAACAACGCGCCGGAGATGAACGCGGTTGGGGAAGCAGCACACCTGATGGCGGATGGATTGGCCGGAGCAGATGGCAGACGGCATGTCGGGCAGGCAAGTGTGCATGTCCAGCTGCACCATCCGCCGGTGAGCCCCGCAGATAGTCCGGCTGCTAGTGATGTTGGAATATCAAGGACGCCATGCACTGAGTATGCGCGCCAAGTAGCAGCGAACCAAGACTCTGTTCCGGCGGCAGGTCAGGTCTCATTAGCCGCGCCCGGAGCATGGACTGGAATGGTGGGTGACCGCACGGCGTCAGAACAGCTCAACGGCGTCGTCGGCCTAGCAGGTCGCCGGGAAGGGAGTGAATTCAAGCTGGCGAATCGTGGAGACGCTGATGAACGGTCAGAGGCTCGCTCGCGCATCCGGGTTTTCCATAATAGCGGGTCTAAGCAAGTCTCTTCGTCGGATGCAAGCTCGCATATTCAAAAAAAGCGTCAGAAGACGGCATATGAGCAGGCAGCCTCCAGCGGCGTGCAAGGGTGACAGCATGATGTGGGGCTTATTCATGGTGACAGCATATGTCAGAGATTTTGGGTTGAAGTTCATGCTGGTGGATTAGTCGAGCTTATATTTCCAGCCAAGAGAGCAGAGATTTTATCCGTATCCTTTCCAAGGTTCGTGCGGATTACGACGGGGGGCGTTTATACAAGCAAGGTATGTTTGATGAAGGATGTAGAAGGTGCAACAGTTTTTGGTCATGGGTGGAGCGATTTTGCTGCTCGTCATGGACTCGAGGAAGGAGATAAGCTCATGTTCGCTGCGCATGGCCAAGCACAATGGGAGGTGTCTGTGTTTGACGCTGATGGATGCGAGAAGAATGTGAATGTCCTCAGGCACGTGCCCGAAGGAGGTAAGACGGTCGTGTGAGGTTCACATTGATCAAAGCAAAACAATTGTCGTTATGTTGGTTGTTGTTGTTAGGCGTAGAGGTGTCAGTTTGGGTGATGTATGAGTCGGTCGAATGAGTGTTCGTTGCACAATTATGGGGCTGTCGGCCTAATGTAATATGTTCAAGTATGCTTGTTCGGAACAAAGTATCGACCCCCAATTTCCGTTTGATGGTTGCATCAGCTAAATGTATGTGTGCAATGAATCCCCTGTGAAACTTGTCATGCAGAGTAAAAGGAAACATTCCGGAAGTCGGGATGTACCACACAAACTTCAAAAAACAAACCAATGTATTGATTCGGCGTCGCCTGCTCGGCTCAGCCACAAGTAATCGGCCTTGTGAGTGGAGTGCGAGTGGTGATCACAAATACAAGGGAGAATACACATCAGATAAAATTAGGTCAATCCACAGTTATAAACAGGACAATCTGTTAAGATCCGTCATCACACATGACAAATTTGTGTGCCTCCGTTGCGACCTCCCTCCTCCCTCTAGGCCCTCCCAGATTCCTTCCTTCCCATTCCCGTTGTCGGCGCAGGGAGCCGACTTGGACCCGGTTCTGTGGCGCGACGCAAGTGACAATTTTTCAAAGTACAACGACTGAAGATCACAATAATAGATGAAGCGTATGCCACACATGACAAAGGTTCAAGGTTCATCTACCAAAGATTACAACTGACCATACAAAAGACCATTGGAGTTCAGTACATTCGAATAGACAATGGATTTCACCACATTCCAACAGGCATTCCCATCCATTTTCCATCAGATCATTACCATATAGCCAAGTTTAGGCTATGATAGCAAACCACACCTTCATGGTTGCTGAATCTTCATATTTCTCGAAACAAATCACCACAACATCTTCTACTTCCAAGCCTATGGTGTTCGCATATCCTCGAAAGCCACCCTGTATGATCATGCGCTCATCACCAGTCTTTTTGAATGCAGCCTCCACTTGAGTATCAGATCCATCCAGTAGTAAAAGTGTGCCTTCTTCTTCCATAGGTCCTTTTTTGTACTCAATGTGACGGATGACTCGCTTTGGAATTCTCTGCCGATACAAGAAATTACATAACAAATGTTTCTTAGCGGAAAGTATGTTACACATACACGATATCATCATAAGTTATGCCATAAAAATTGCATTAAATAAGTTCAAATTACTAACCATATAGCCACCTCTAATATCACTGCTGGTCAGCTTGTGAACGAAGATACAACAAGGAATCCTTGAATAGGCAAATGCGCAATTGATCATTCTCTTCATGTCATGATATTGTAGTCTTTGCCCCCTCGTGTAGATGAACTCATCAATCAGCTTACGCTTTTTACGGCCGAGCCCACGTTTTGCTTCATATAGCATCATGTGAGGTACAAAAAATTAAGTTAGTGTTACAGTTCAGTAGCAACAACAGAATAACATTACAGCCCAGGACGTAATATAAACAATAAGACATATAAGGAATACGTTTATATGATTGCACTCTTATTAATGGTTGATGTTTATCATGTTACGGTACAGAAATCCCTTTTTAGCATTCTGTGATATTATACTGCATATATAGAACAGTTATGTCCACATGAATGTTCAGATAACATATATGGAATATTCTTTGCACATCCATTTATCTAAGACAGTACAATACAAGCAATCACTCATATATAACTCATATACGTTGTGCGTGTTTTAAGCTTACCAATGTACGGCAGAGGGGCCCGCAGAATACCATTTCTTTCAATATCAACATAGAATCTGTACCCACTGTCACGCATATATATGCGGATCACATCTCCTCGCCGTACAGCATAAACACCTCTCATATCGACCCATCCACGACCATGGATCTTAGTTGCCACGTCACTATTACCAATCTTAACTTCAAACTCAAGTGCTTCACGAGTTACCAGGACTGGATCCCAAATCTTGATTTTTTGCTGCATTGCCTCACGTTCCTCATTATCAATGTACACACGCAGGATGTGGCGAATGGCACAAGGAACATACTGAGCATACGATTTGCAAAAGAAAATAAGAATACATTATATTAGTCCGAACATCCAATACATACTCTTCTATGCACGCACCACGAAAAATTATATTTTCAGCATACCAGTTCATCCCAGTAGAAGCCTGACAGTGGTATCCTCAATTGTTGAGCTGCTCCTTGGACACCTTGACATATGGGGATAGGATGCCTGCAATCAGGGCACGCCATCACCTACAAAAATCAGATTGGATTTATCATTAATAATAAGAAAAATAAATAAAAAATATATTGCTATCATATCTCAGTACGGATATATTGTGTAGGTAGAGGCCACTAACGGACTTTAGAATTGATATGTTCTGTAGTCAGGTAGCCCTACAATACTATTTCTTAACATAATATATTTACCAACCATGGAAACAGGAAGGAATCAATATGGCCAAGCGCATGTGTACAAAAAAATTGTGTCTGAACTTGTTATTCTATTTGACAGACGGAAAGCTAGATGCAGAAAAAAACAAAGGCCATCCCTGTCTAGAAGAACATCAAGAAAAAGCAAACTAAAATTGCGTTCGGCTGTCTTCCTAGGCGGATTTCGCTGAGAAGCCTCAGAATGGCAAGATGCACTTATTGGCCCAATCAACGCCACCCCAAAAGAAAGAGATTGAGTACGGAGATGGAAGATAGATACATCTAAGAATGGATCCAATGGAGGGGTTGCCCAAATATACCTCACCTCGCACCGATGGGAGATCGCGCCGTGAACGGAGGTGCCGCGGATTCCCTCTTGGCCGCCGCCCAGGAAGAAGAAGAAGATATGGGGAACACTGGAAGAGGAGTAGCTCGGTCCACCCTTCAAGTTCTTGGGATAATGGGTGGAGCCGCTTCTTTTTTTACACCCGCGCGATGATGGTAGTTTTTACTCGATGACATGGTGGGCAGGCATGCAGTGGACCCACATTCCACTATCACAAGGGGAACCCGTGTGATGTGCTATTCACTCATCAGATCCACCGCCCTAGATACCCAATGCACCCGGCCGCAAAACTTCCGGCGATCGTCCACAGGGATTTATTAAAACATGAATGACGCGGTGCATACGATCCATGTTGGTGAGTGTATTAATGCGTGCATCGTCCACAGGGTACGCTCTTTTTTCGGAATTTTTTTCTTTCTTGGAAAAAAGAGGTCACTTGAAACACAAATATAATCCCCTGGTTAGAGCACTCATTGGAGCAAATATTACGATTTACGCTAAATGGGCAAACAGAAAAGAACAGTAGTCATCCACACACATAGTCACAAGATAGTCATTCTTCAGTTTAACATCAAAAGAGCAGTAGAAATCCAACAACCATCTGATGAAAGCAAACAGCATTGTTTGGATAATGAGTTTCTAATTCGCAACAAAAGGAAACATAACGGATCGTTTTTTTCTTGACATTTGCATCATATGCATATCTAATAGCCTCCATTATATGAAGAAAAGCAGCCTTTATCAGTCGTCATCGATAGTCTCGATGAATTGCCTAGGCCGGACACCACTGTTTCCCCTCAAGTGCATCAAGTCATACAGGTAGAAAGGAACAATCTCTACGTTGCGGATCTGAAATCATGGTCAAAATTCCAAACATAATTTTTTCAGGCAAACAATGGATGATGTACAAGAATACCAAAGTCCAATTTAGAACTGATGCTCACTGTGTCATGCCTGATGCGCGCCCCATCAAAGTGCTTGCAGAAGTGGATGGTCTGATATCCGGCCAAGTGTCTGTACACAGATAAATTCACACATAAGTTCGGTATCAAGCACTAATAAATAGAGACATAGCCAAAAGGTAGATAATTCATAACATGCATCACCTGGCTGTCATAGAAATTTCATCGAAATGAAATTTCATCTTGACGCATGTTGTATGTTTAATACTGAATTTTAATCACATGCAACATATATGATATGAACAAACACAAGATCACATACCACAAAATCCGATTCGATGTAGTGCCTGCTCCGTGCAGGTTCAAAAATGTGATCTTCAGCTTGCAGTAGTCTTCTTATCATAACATTGAACATATCGTGGTCCATGACTTGCTCCTCGCATGCATGACGCTTGATATCATACCCTGTTAGCTCTATATATGATAGAGTATGATGCCGTATCCACACACTGTAACCCGAAAGCTGGATATTAGCATGAATGTAAAAAAATAATGCTTTTGAAATATGGATTGAAAAAGAAGTTGTTACAAATGTACATTGATATTCTAACCTCTCAAGAAGTTCCTTTTCGGTATTATCTGCCAACCATTTGTGGAAGTCCATGCATATACCGCGATGGTACTTTAGTGGAGCAACCACCCTTCTTTCTTTATCAGCCCAGCAAATGATCCGGGCCTTTTTCTTCACAATTGGCGAATCACTTACATCAAAGTCAAGAGTCTTGGCGTTTAGATTGATATGATCTGTGAAGCGTGTCTCTCTCTGAAACATATAGCATTCCTGGATAATTTTATTTGTCTTGCTAGGAGATGATTTGAGGGTTTGCTCTCCTATTACCCACTCTGGCGGAATAAAGCTGAAGACTTGCTTCTGTGGCGTGTGTAGGTCCTTTGATGAGCTGCCAGGAACGGGGCTATCTATTCCTAGATCGAATGATGGGGCATCACATCCATTCGTACTGTTACAGTTATAATGACCATCTCCTTTGTCTGTTAACAACTCATGGTCTGGCTGGCTAAGTGTCAAGAATTGCCCCATGACTCATTCGCATTTTCATGTTGCCTCATGCTACTACCATCGATGACGACTCCAGGTTTATGCCTTTTGCATACATCTGCCAACGAATTTACAAACACATTGATTATGCACATAATAACATGGTTATTTTGTGCATACGACTCATGAAGAACGGTGCATTACCTGATACAACTGTTTCAGTTGAATCCATTTCAGTCAAGTTATCGTGGTCTGTTCTGGTAGACCTGTCTTGAACAAATGATATGACTGATTCTATTTTCATAGAAACCATTCTTGTATTATTCCCAACAATGTCTGACTTCGACGTAACACGCATTGCTTTACTGAACATATTTTGCGACATCTGGTTTTGAATCTCGTAATATATCCGTTTGTGATGATGCCTTAACAACTTGTCGCTCTGTTCATAAGCCTAGTATTGCAGGTCAGACATCACACATCAGCAACAAGAATTTTTTTAATCTTCAAACCAACACATAAGAACAACAGTAATGGTGAGTCATACCTTTCGTGGGTCGTCAGGAAATAGGTTAACAAATGCAGCCAGACGATCATCCTGATTAGCTTCCACAACCTTTGAGTATATGATAAGCGAATGATCTTGAAGCTTCAACATAAACAATTAATGTTAACATTGTTTGTAATACAGAGGGTTATGTCTAGTAGTGATGCAAATATAAGATCACATATCAACAGAGAACAGAGTAATGCCTCACTAAAAGTGCACGCACCTTTGCGGCACCAAATTCAGCATCGTTCCGATTATTGCTTTGCCTAGCCGAGTCATATTGTATCATGTTCTGCATACGATCTTGTGTGAAGAGACCTATTCTTGGCATCGTGTCATGTGGTAGCGTGAATTCTCCGAGTTCCAGGCTATCCAGGTATAGAATCTACAAGTGAAGACCACAGAAACCATGTTAGTATACTCATAATAATGATGAATACATCTTAGCAGATCAATAGAAACATGAAAATCAGACAGTGTGTCATCGTGCCTGCAAGAACAGTGTACACCCTGTCATTATGGGCACTCCCTTTTTCTTCACGGCATTAGCTTTGAATTTTGAAGCAGCTTCTATAATTTCTTCCACTACGTAGTCAGACCAGTTGAACTTGTGCAAAGAGTCTGGATCAGAGAGAGCTGGCCAATACCCCAATTTTGTGTAGTCATACTTTGTGGTCGGCGCAAGCAAATATCCCATAACGAATACCACAAGCGCCGTTTTAAATGCATCTACGTCATCTTTTTGCATTGGGCCCAATTGTTCCTTCTCCAAGATCGCCTGCACCGCCTTTAGGCTTCTTCTTTCCTTGGTGTTCATTCCAAGACGAGCCCTGATTTTGCTCACTACCTCTTCAGTCAGCTCTGTTGTAGAATTCCGCACATTCATGCCCTTGAAAGGCAACCCGAACACCTTGTTAACATCTGATGCCGCAAATGGAAACACTTTATGCGGACCCAACACGATTGCTCTCCTTTCAGGATCCACATGCTTCAGAAGAAACGACGAAAGTTTCAGATTGAGCTTGGACATGTAAGGGAATTGCAAAATTCCGCCCCATCCCATTGACTTCACAATGTCCTGCTTTTCTTTGCTGAACTTCGATATAACATTGTAAATCGCTCTAACAGAGCATCTTGAACTAGCTCCTCCAGGGCCTTCTCCATGATCGCATTCCTGCTCGTCCAAATCAGCTTCCAAGCACTCTTCGGATTCAGAAGGCACATCCATATACAACTAGCAGAAAAATAACAAATCATTGGTTTAATTAGCAACAATGCTCCCCTAATGGCGTGATTTTGTCATAATAGACACGTATGTTATGTTGACAAAAAACCTAACTACCACAGATTCATAATTAATTATATACGACGAACTAGATTATGATGAAATTCGTGCCTAAGCAATTTTATGGTTAATCTGCACTTGTATCGACCTAATGATAAACGAAGTCGAGTACGCTTTGCCATCCAACCATACTGATCATTTGTGGTCGGCATCAAATGCTTGGCGAGTGTGCATCATCCACATCTGAACAAGTACGGCGAACACTAGTACGACGAAGAAAATAATACACTTACAGTTTTAACGCCGACGGAGAGATGCTGCTTCTCGTAACCTGCCGGCGATCCCCTTGCGACTTCCGCCAGACCAAGAAGCGAGCGGGGGCTGGTCCGCTGTGCGCTACGCCGCCACCTCCATCATCGCCAGCGAGCCGTCTTCGAAAACGTACCCTGTCCCTCTTCTTTGTTAGATGAATCTATAGAGATCTACTGTTGACAACCCATCCGTATCAGCTATATGGGTTGGTTCGGGGTCATGGCCCGATTAGCGAGGTCCGTGCGCTGGTGCAAGCGGTATATGTGAAAGGACCCTTCAATTTGTATATAAAAAAATATTTACATCGGTCGCAGCACGTTCAACCATAAATGTACCATGTCCAACAAGGTTATAGCCAGGATATGTACCGGGAACATGTATGATCTTGTGGACTCAATACATGATGGTGTGTGGTGTATGAGGCGTAGGTACCATGTCCAACTAGAGGTAGGTTCAAATATTTTTTACAGGTTACAAGTACATTTTAGATATAGCACATAAGAATGCAAGTGTACCATGGGCAAGAGTATGCATGAGGAGCCTGCGCCGGAGGATGCCCTACAACGCAATGACCCGCGGATTGGCCCCCCCCCCCCCCCCCCCCCCCCCCGCCCGGCCCCCCCGCCCCCGCCCCCCCCGCCCCCCCCCCCCCCCCCCCCCCCCCCGCCCGGCCCCCCCGCCCCCGCCCCCCCCGCCCCCCCCCCCCCCCCCCCCCCCCCCGCCCGGCCCCCCCGCCCCCGCCCCCCCCGCCCCCCCCCCCCCCCCCCCCCCCCCCGCCCGGCCCCCCCGCCCCCGCCCCCCCCGCCCCCCCCCCCCCCCCCCCCCCCCCCGCCCGGCCCCCCCGCCCCCGCCCCCCCCGCCCCCCCCCCCCCCCCCCCCCCCCCCGCCCGGCCCCCCCGCCCCCGCCCCCCCCGCCCCCCCCCCCCCCCCCCCCCCCCCCCTCCCCCCACCACCACCCGGTGCCGCCAGGCAATTATACTGAATGCGGCCGCTGGCACAGGCGATGCATGCGCAATGAAGGCACTGTAATGGAAACAATAGGGGTTTGCATAGCTAGCAACCACCGAAACCGCAACCACCCAACAGTGCCGGAATCATTGAAAGCGCACAGAACGACGTACGAACACCAACGCCGAGATGCACTGTGCACGCATCCTGCGCTGGCCCGGGGAGGAGCGGGCCTTGGTGTGGCACTAGTGCGCTAGGATATGTGACTTTCCCCAATGCAGCCGATATCAAACGGGCTTCGCTCGACTTTCACCCCCCCCCCACCTAGTGCCAACACAAGTAATGGAGGGTGGGGTCGCGTCATCAGGGGTTATGGTTGCCTACCGAACGCAACGAAAGGGCAACACGGGATTGAGGGGGAGCACTCACTCTTCCTTTCTTTCATTGTGCTTTCGTGAATTGAAACCAAGTGTGCCACCACCAATTAAGGTTTTGTTTGTTAGACGTTCCAAGTACAAATATCAATGATCTCAATGCCACGATATATGACCGATGAATGACCGCTATTCATTATGCTTCATGAATATACTATGTTCAGCTAGTGCGATGTTATATACGTGCATCAATTCTGTTAACGTGCCAAACACATCCAAGTGGGGGTTATAGACGTACGGGGCGGCCCACGGATGCACTAGAACGACACGACATGTGAATTTCCCAACGTAGCCGTCATGAATCGAGCTTCACCTGGCAATTGCCCTTACCGAAATGAAGGGAGCGGATGGGGATGGGGGGGAGGGTGTGGGTGGTGACGGCTGGTATTAGGCTTGCGTACTGGTCAACGCATAGCGGGCATCGCGTGAGCAAAGGGAGAGCGGTGCCCCGGATACTAGGGGGGGTGATCTTCCGATGTAGCGCAGCGCCTCGCAGGTGCCCTAGCACGATAGGACGCGTGAATTGCCGATTGCAGCCAACATAAACCAAGCTTCACTCAGAAGATGCCCCTAGCGGTAAAAACAGAGGTGAACGGAGCGGATGAGGAGGGGGGGGGGTTGGTCTTCCGATGTAGCGCGGCGCCCCGTAGGTGCCCTAGCATGATAGGACGTGTGAATTCCCGATTGCAAGCAACATAAACCAAGCTTCGCTCGGCCCCTAGCGGTAATAACATAGGTGAACGGAAGAGAACGGATGGCTGGTATTAGGGTTGCATACTGCTCGCCACACATTGGGCATCGCGTGAGGCTTTTTAGTCATTATTATTTTGTACGAGGGGCATATTGTTAAGGAATCATTAGTGCTATGTAGCAAGACCGTCTATGGTTACATGCCTTAAATGTTCGAAATCTGATGTAAGTGTACCACGTCCAATAACTTTTGTACATGAGGAGGAAGGCGCGGGGGGTGGGGGGTTGGGGGGTTGGGTGACGGGGCACCACCCGGTGCCGCCAGGCAATTATACTGAATGCGGCCGCTGGCAGAGGCGATGCATGCACAATGAAGGCACTGTAATGGAAACAATAGGGGTTTGCATAGCTAGCAACCACCGAAACCGCAACCACCCAATAGTGCCGGAATCATTGAAAGCGCACAGAACGACGTACGGACACCAACGCCGAGATGCACTGTGCACGCATCCTGCGCTGGCCCGGAGAGGAGCGGGCCTTGGTGTAGCACTAGTGCGCTAGGATATGTGACTTTCCCCAATGCAGCCGATATCAAACGGGCTTCGCTCGACTTTCACCCCCACCCCCTAGTGCCAACACAAGTAATGGAGGGTGGGGTCGCGTCATCAGGGGTTATGCTTGCCTACCGAACGCAACGAAAGGGCAACACGGGATTGAGGGGGAGCACTCACTCTTCCTTTCTTTCATTGTGCTTTCGTGAATTGAAACCAAGTGTGCCACCACCAATTAAGGTTTTGTTTGTTAGACGTGCCAAGTACAAATATCAATGATCTCAATGCCACGATATATGACCGATGAATGACCGCTATTCATTATGCTTCATGAATATACTATGTTCAGCTAGTGCGATGTTATATACGTGTACCAATTCTGTTAACGTGCCAAACACATCCAAGTGGGGGTTATAGACGTATGGGGCGGCCCACGGATGCACTAGAACGACATGACATGTGAATTGCCCAACGTAGCCGTCATGAATCGAGCTTCACCTGGCAATTTCCCTTACCGACATGAATGGAGCGGATGGGGGTGGGGGGGAGGGTGTGGGTGGTGACGGCTGGTATTAGGCTTGCGTACTAGTCAACGCATAGCGGGCATCNTGCCACGATATATGACCGATGAATGACCGCTATTCATTATGCTTCATGAATATACTATGTTCAGCTAGTGCGATGTTATATACGTGTACCAATTCTGTTAACGTGCCAAACACATCCAAGTGGGGGTTATAGACGTATGGGGCGGCCCACGGATGCACTAGAACGACATGACATGTGAATTGCCCAACGTAGCCGTCATGAATCGAGCTTCACCTGGCAATTTCCCTTACCGACATGAATGGAGCGGATGGGGGTGGGGGGGAGGGTGTGGGTGGTGACGGCTGGTATTAGGCTTGCGTACTAGTCAACGCATAGCGGGCATCGCGTGAGCAAATGGAGAGCGGTGCCCCGGATACTAGGAGGGGGGTGGGTGGTCTTCCGATGTAGCGCGACGCCTCGTAGGTGCCCTAGCACGATAGGACGCGTGAATTGCCGATTGCAGCCAACATAAACCAAGCTTCACTCAGAAGATGCCCCTAGCGGTAAAAACAGAGGTGAACGGAGCGGATGAGGAGGGGGGGGGGTTGGTCTTCCGATGTAGCGCGGCGCCCCGTAGGTGCCCTAGCATGATAGGACGTGTGAATTCCCGATTGCAAGCAACATAAACCAAGCTTCACTCGTGCACTGTGGTGATTTGATAAGGACGCCTAATGAAGATGGATACAAGCTTGCAAAATACGAATGATGCCGCCCTGCGCCCAATGAAAAATTGTTTGATGATTAAGTTTTTAGTCGCTATTTGCACTACAATTACGGCTATGATTTTATTTAATATATTCCGCGTGTTTGCAATTATCGGGGTCTACGACCTGTGAGTCTCACCATGTACCTGTCTGGACCGTTATGTGTTTATCTAATGCTGTATGTTACTGGCATATGAGATTTCCTAGTGCACTGTGGCATGAGAATTGTTCAAATTTTTTTCTTACGTTTCCATTCACCGATGCATGTGAGCTGTGCTCATTTGTCATACTCATGTGAATTGACCATTCGAGCTGATATTTTATTGGACGACAGTGGCGGTGGTGACAGCGCATGCAAAGTTTGCATGCCCCGCAGAGGCCGACCGACACGCACAGTCTGTGTTGATGCTTCAGACAAAATCTTCTCCGTGTCGTTTTGATAACGCGTTTTCTCAAGGTATATATTAGGCATCACGTTGCACCCACTTGCTAGTAAGCTGCTTACGCACAACATATACCTGTATCGCCATATGGACAGTGTGGACAGTGTAGGTGATTCACCGTCAGCCACAGAGGTACATGCTATGCATTTTGTCCATGGTTCTAATAGATGATTTTCTGTAAGCCGTTCTTCTGATTTCCGGTCCGCTTCATGTGTTTTTTGCTACATGCAACCGTATGTGCCAGGTTGAGATATGGGCACCATGGAGGACGTTCAGCGTATCTGTTGATACAGATCATTATCCCGCGTGCCGTGCGCTAACCCTTGGCAGCCAGATTGACCGATTTGGCATATCGGTGGAGGTAAACAACTTATGTTGCAAAATAAGCATTCGCCATCGCCACAGTAGAAAATATTTTATGTCTGTCACATAAAGATCGTTTCTTTTTTTTGATAGCGGCTCTAACCTTGTATGCACCCGGTTTATGTAGGGGTTCAAAGATTTCTACGTCGCCGTGTCACCTACAGGAGCACCGTCGTACGTCACTTATGCAGAAGTGGCTAAGCTGGATGAGGTGGACACTATGATGCGTTCGTTGGGTTACTAATAGTGTATTATATCTACTTTGATCTTATCAGTATCATGAAACCCGAGCATTTTGTTGTATGAATTTTAACGAGCTGAAAACGTCACGACTCACTATGTATCGTTGCTCATGAGTCCAAAATCATATTTTGCGAGCTCATCATTTTCTTTAATATGCATAATATATATGTATGTGCATTCGTTAAAATGTATGTTGCACAGTAATAACACGTGGCCAGTCTGCTGAATTGATAGACATGGTATTAGGGTACCAACATATGCAATCAACAGACACGGATACAAATATGATTCTCTAGATAAGCATAAAGACAAAAGAAGACGCAGCACACATATCACAATACAATGACAAGTACTAGCTACCAACCTAACGATACAATAGCCGCCCCCAGAAGTGATTTAACTACAGGATTCGCATGCCCACCATCACTATGGCTGCCACAGCAAACACGGTAACACAAACGAAGAATTAGTACTTCTCAACTTTCTTCTGCAGAGCTTCTTTCTCCGCAGATATGGCAATCATGGCTTGGGTGTTTTGGGCAATGATCACCCGATTCTCCTCCTCCATGGCGGCCTTCGCCTCAGCTAGTTTGCCAATGCCTTCCCAGACCGCGTCTTCCTTTTCGTCCTCTTTCTGGGCCACCAGCCACCATAGCCTTTCCATAACAAATAAAAAAAAATGTACAACCACCGGCGCGGAGTCCGATCCAGCTATACGTGACGCTTCGAGCGGAGGAAGAACGCTCGGTCGATCAGCAAAGGGCACCGTATCCAAACAAAGATACGGACAGAGCTTTTGCAGGCGGACCACGTCTGGCACGCGCGCTGTGTAACTTCTTCTGGTCCCACCACTACACGCTTCCGTGAGATCGAAGAGTCCGATACTAACAAGGACATAAAAAGGGACAAGGACTACAGCTGTGCGCTCATTCCACCTTCCACATTGCGTCGTCCTCCTTGCCAACTAGCATTGCCCCCTTCCTCTTCCATGGCGCATCCCATTAACCAGTCCGATAACAACTTCTCCCATACCCAATCCCAGCAACACTATCAGCAAAGCAGCCACACGCATAGCACATCCCACCACCATGGACCTCTCGTTAGGCTCGAGCCTGTGTTCTGCACAGCCGCGTACAAGGCCCTGGTGACCACCATTAGCCGCTTCACAGAGCACCAGCGCACCTTTGTTAGGGCCGTAGGGTTCGGAGGGACGCTTGAGCTCCCTATGATTGAGCGCTTAGATCGCAAATTCTCAGCTTATTCCTATTCGAGGATCCGCGCCCTCCAAGCAATGGTTGACGACGGCCATGGCGCTCTTGCGCCGACGGATAGCTCCCACGTCGGCATCGTATTCGGCATTCCCCACGAGGGCGCCGCGCTTCCTCTCGTCGACCAGAACGAGGGCCCTAGGGTTCCCCTCGACACGGATCTCACGCTACGCCAGGCGCGCAAGACGGTGATAAGTAAGGCTGGGAAGGATATGGACATGGCCGAGTCTCTGGACTTCGCGCGAGTATTTGTGGCGTACTGCTACGCCACGGTGCTCGTGCCTAGCAAGGACATTCGGCCTCATGTCAACAACGCCATCTCCGACGTGGGTGCGATAAGCTCCTACAACTGGTCGCAGGACGTGCTCGACAACATCATGCTCGCAGCTCCTCTCATCATAGCTAGCCTGGAGAATGCCGACAGCGTCATCACCATCCCAGGATTTGTGTTGTTTCCGCAGGTATGCATGCTTCCTTACATTTGCATGTTGCCTTCCGTTAGATCATTTGTCTGCCGGCTTCCGTGCATGCGTAAATACAGTTGTGTGCATGCGTTTTCACCACATGGCGTCATCTATTTGTAAATATATTCGTCAATTTAGTAAAATATCCTTGTTTTTTAGATATTGGGTCTCCAATATGAGCTGATGTGATAAGTTGTTTCGATCACATTCTTGTCTATTAGTTGGAGTAGTTGTTGCTGGTGTCATTCACTGGTACCGATATGACGCAAGCACGTATATGTACCAACTAGCATCCTTTATTTTAATTTATTTTTTGTCACCATCCTTGCGACAGCAAGCATTCATTTCTGATATTTACCGTCCATCTCTCAGGTGTTCATCTTAGACCGCATATGCTCCAAGAGGGACAAGGTAGACATGGCGGTCATCCCGAGGATCAAAGCCTACGATAAGGATGTATTAACCGCAATGATCAAGAGTAACAAGATGAACAATGACGAGCTGGCTCATGCACACGACGGTGATAATGCAGTAGGATCGGACATCCTGATGAAATATGGCAAGAGAAAGGTAATTTTTGCGAGACTAAACTATATGAGCTACGGCCGAACTATTATAGCATATTTTTTTTGTGTTGTTTCTTTCAAGGAAATATGTCTTCCCATATCTATTGGTGGTATACTTTCCTGTCACTCACATTTTTTTATTGTATTCATTCCTTGCACACAGTTTCTTCGCACTGAATCACCGTGTGTCGCGCCATGTCTTGATGTGGTAGTCAAGAACAAGGAGACATCAGAACAAGCAACTCGAACCATTGATGATGCTACTGCATATGCCTACGATCAGGAGATGTCGGATGCTTCGTCACCATTTCTGTCTAATGTAAGACGTGATATATATTCTTTGCACATTCTGTATTGCATAACAATTATGAAACTCCACGGTGCTTTCTTTATTCGTGTTTGCATTGTTCATAAGTATAATTATCTTCCTTTGTTCTTGCTCATCTCGCCATATAGGACCAGGAGAACATCATTGGCAAGATAGCATGCATGATAGCCAAGAAAACCCGCAAGCACATAGAGTCGGCCACAAAAGACATGCTCAGGTCAAAATGCAGATGTCTCTTGGATTCAGATGATGCACCGGACAGTGTATTGAATGCATTCATGGCGGATGTACAAGTCCACAACTCAGGTGTCCATTTGATAACATTTGTGTTGCATGTAAAATATTTTGCATATATCATTCCAAATGTAAGCATTATATTTCATAAACAAAATCCACCCTCTCATGGTAAAGAAAATTTTTATGTCCATGTTCTGCTGCTTACAATAACCTAAATTCCATTTGCATGAAAAGCGACAAGATCCAATAATAAAGATGAGACGGATCACAAGGGCAAGAAGATAATGCCAGGCGAAATTCACGGTACAGATGGTAAGTAATGCACATAATGACCTGAATATATTGCCCGAATAATCCGTTGAGAGCTGCTTTATGTCGTCTGGACAGAAGCGTGCGGCAGTTACCGTAGAGAGAATATAGCGGTTAACACGCAGTTGAAGTCCAGGCTGAGCCGCACGGTCCTGCATGATAGTAATGTGGTGGCCGCGGGATAGTCAAGCCCGCATGCATTAACTGATGAAGAACGCACATCTCACTTGCGCCCCGATTACCCAGAGTCATGCACACAGCAAGGTCACAATCATCGTGTTTGCATATAATATGTTTATGCATCACAGTATCAATTGAGCTCATTTATGTTTCTGACAAATTCTAGATCGCTTAGGTTGCACGGGGTCACCTGAAGAGGAGCGTAGGAATGTGCGGGGAGCAGACGATCCAGAAGCTGCCACTGTCGCTGAATCAGATCAGAATTGTATGTGCAGTAAATACAGTACACTACATTATATGTAGACACACGTCTGACATATTAAATGTTCAATACAGGTGCTGACCCTAACTTTCTGGCATCGAACATTCAACCTCTGGTCGTAAGCCCTATCGCTGTAGCATCTCCAGAAGCGGGTATGACAACATCAACAGATCACTTAAATGCGATGTTGTTTATTTTTTCTGAAATAATCGTTGATCAATGGTGAAAAAAATCATGCACTAAACCACATTATATTGACCAGTTAGAAGACGAGTACCGTTTTCCAGACTACTACTCATGAATAGATATTATGTATGAGATATGCTTACTATAAACTGTATACTGGTTATCAGGACGACAGCAGCCACTTCTAGCAGACATAGCAAGCCAACAGATGCCAACAGATCATGCTACTAATGAACACAGCACAGGTTAGAATACATACTTGTCAAATGTTCAGTCTCCGACATACAAAAACTATTACAACTTGTTTTGACTCCACGGCCATCTCTAACGTTGCTTTACCGTTTGAATGTTCGTGACTGCAGAATACATTGTGGACAATGATGTCGGGGCAACTCGCAATGTTCAAGTGCCTCAACAGGATGGAAGCCATATCTTACGCACAACCGGTACTAGCACAATTTAATTCCATATTCAAGTAACATATGCCGATGGAATTAATAACACGAGACAAAACATTTTTGGACTAACTGTGTGCTACTTCTAATAAAACTCGCCTTGATAAAACCTATCAGATAGTAAATGGAATTTTTTCACATGCAACCTATTATCTATAGAATGTGGTCATGTTATTTCCCATGAACTATTATACTACAATGAATCACATTTTAAATATTTCGTAGATCACCATTCAGACATTGGCATCCAAACGGTTCATCATTCAAACATGACTCCAGGAAGGATTAATCGTTATTCTAATGGACCTGGTGAGCAACCCTCCCAATAATCTTTCAATATTATGGCCATACATAATTACTGGTACAATTAGAAAGATTGTTATGACTTACATCTTTTTGACTGAAAAAAATAATCGTCCACCAAATGCTTCCAGATATGACACAGTCCTCAATTCCATCTTCTACACCGATGGCTACTACATGCGAACATGTTATGCAACTCATGGAATCCGGACCATCTGTAAGGTTTCATGAGCACATAAGCTCAGGGCCAATATTTGACACGTCTGGTAATCACAAACACATCGAAATTTGTTTTATGATTGGAGCACACTTATTCTCATGCACAATGACATAATTACAGTTGTGACCTCACATGTTATACCATATGCAGGTGGCACCATTACTCCACAGGTGAACTCGGTCAGGGTTAACGCAATACGGCGCGGAATCCTGGCACAAATTATCAATGATGGCTTCAGAGATGCTGACAACAATGATCTCCTTATCCGGTTTACCATGCCTACGCCTATAGCAGATCTTGATCATAAGACTGAGAGCAAATCTTTCCGCCAATGGCTTGAGGATTGTGCTACCGATGAGGAATTGTCGAGGTACAACATAACATCGTCTAACGTCATAAGGTGTAACAAGTCGTCCCTTGTTAATGGTAATGTACTAACTCCATTTTTTTTTCTACAGAACATGGGTGTCCATCGGTTACCCAACACATGCCCATATATCTGGTACTCATCTTAGGGAGGAGACTTTAGCTGAGGTTGATCTTCGTTGGGACACAGTGGATATTATTACTGAACTATTCAATCAGCTCGAGTCATCAATAAACGTGGGAGCGGTATATGGACTAACTAGATGGCCAAGGAGACGTTTCATATCACCCACTTGGACTGTAAGTACATGTTCCAATGAAAACAATTGTTTCTATTCTAGTAGGCATAACATCCTCATACACTCTGTCTTCTCATGCATTCATCTCTTATATTGTACAGAGTGCATGCATCAGGTTCAATGAACGTCCACCACGCAGACACGTAGAACGTATGTTTGGTGTGCAAGCACTTGGACACACTCCTGACATGAGTACTGAGGTAAGTAGCTGAAAACTCTGGATCTAGATGCATTTGTCAAGATGGGTATTGTGAATGCGTATCATCATTATGATACTATACCAAATGCATTGCAGTACATAAACTTTGCGAGGCTACATGATGTGTGGGCAACTTACATATTCAACACCAGCAAGAAAGAGGTCAGGGTGGTTGATACGACCATTGGAGATGATGATTCAGATGCGCTACATCTCAGACATGACTACTTTGTTCACCGTCTCGTTCGTTGGTTGCACTACTGTCTTGTTGAAATTTTTGATGAGGCGCCGTGGCATAAGGATGATGTGTGGCAGATCACACATATGAAGCATGGAAGTGCCAACCTTGACGGGTATGTTTCAATTTCATCCTCTTCCTATTACAATCAGCATACTGAAACTTGTGAACAAATGATATAGTATCATGATAACTGACATTATATCACTTATATCAAATGAAATCCAGTGTTGACAATGGTCTCCGGGCTACATATGCTGGCTGGCATTGCAGTGGGACGAGGCTCAAGTCCCTAAAGGATGAGGTTAGCAACAACAAAATAAATTTTGTTTATATGATCTTCTGTCAAATAACGCATCCCAAATTACAATGCATGCTATGTACTATCTGAATAATTTTTTGATAACGAAGCAACTGTTTTGCTTGCAGAGAGTTCGCAAATACACCAGACGGCTCGCCTACCTCATGGTCAGGATGCAGGGTAATCTGTTCAAGGAGGCAGTAGCTGAGATGATGGAGAACATCTAGCTTATGACATAGTCCCTCAGATGTTTACTCCGTAGAGTTTCACGTCACCTTATTTTGCGTTCTATGTAAGCGTACTATGGACATGTGGAACATCGGTTATATCGTTGCTGTTGTATTTTGGAAAAATATGCTGTCTTTCATCCTTTATCAGTTCCAAGAACATTGGGTTATCAACTACTTGGTTTGTTATGGCACCATCTTGTTATGTTCATCTAATATGTTCAAAAATTAAAAACGGGGCGCAGCTTGTGAGATTGTGTTGTTGGTCGCACACACCCACTCATTATACACAACGCGTAGAATTATCTGGAGATGTGGATCGAATCACGCTTATATTTATTTCCAAACTTTTTCCCGTAAATTATAGCTGTTGCAGACCTTAAAAAAAGAAAGTGCAGTCTTTCTGCCACAACGAATAATTAACAAACTGGGTATGATACAAAGGTGTCAACCACTGGGACGTCAGACCAACGACCACCAAATGCATTAGAGTTATTTCAAGATGATGCGATCTCTACTCATCGGAAGAAATATGAGATGGAAAAACAACAGAACAGGAACTGCAAAGGTCAAGATGGCATAATACAAATGTGTACCAACTACCATGGAGTGAATACATATCCTTGAATATAATTCCAATCTCTATTCATCACAGCATGTATGAAACGAAAGATTAACTGCAGGCAGACCATGGATGCAAGGAACCAAAAATGAACAATAGTGCTGATCACTGCAACGTATTACCGACAATGCACCAATGCACTACATATTCTCAAAGATGATACAGTATAAAATCATCAAATGACGTATGACATGGAAAAACCGCAACGGCATCATCATCGGCCATGGATTGGAGGTGCGGAATATAATATCACAAAAATAAAAGTTCTTCTGGACATGTCTATATCCAGATATGGTCATACATACAAAGCAAAATTACACTTACCGTTACCATTCAACATATATCTTAATAGCCATAATACATTTGGGTCACATGCAACTCACATTATATGCCTCTAAGACTGCAAGTCTTCCTGTTATGCCCGATTGTCTTGCATCTTCCACATTTGATTCGTTTCCCAGACGGCGAGTGAACGGCATCAGCTTCCATTGTCACACTCTGATCATTGATCTTGCATGGCTGTGAGTTTTCATTTCCATATAAGCTAGCAACAAGTTTATTCTTCTTGCCAAATACATTTATGTACTCCAACCTTGATTTTTGACGAACTGTCTTTGGCCTACCCTTTGATTTCACACGCTTAGGCGGCTGCAAATCTAGATTATGGCAATTGTTAATTACGTTATCATCATGCGGCCGGCAATGATTCTCTTGTAAAACCATTGTTGTATCTTCATTACGCTTTGCAATCGCTTCTATCTTCAGCTCACGGAAAACCTGCAAAGATTTTTCTAGCATGCTCTTACATTGACATATTTCTTTCACTGCATCTATAGCCGCTATGTATAGTATGTTTTGCTGTGCTGCTGCATCATCCATATCCTCACTGTTCAGGCTAGGACAACTGATATCATCAAAGCCTTCTTTTGCTTGCCGTGTCCATCGTTTCAATATGTTGTTAGCAGGTATCTTGAATATATCTTTACGCACAAGTACCTACCAGGGGTCACAAGTGTTGGGGAACGTAGTAATTTCAAAAAATTTCCTACGATCACGCAAGACCATGGTGATGCATAGCAACGAGATGAGAGTGTTGTCTACGTACCCTCGTAGACCAGCAACGGAAGCGTTGATGCAACGTAGAGGAAGTAGTCGTACTTCTTCCCGATCCAACCGATCCAAGTACCGAACGTACGGCACCTCCGAGTTCTGCACACGTTCAGCTCGATGACGTCCCTCGAACTCCGATCCAGCCGAGTGTTGAGGGAGAGTTTCGTCAGCACGACGGCGTGGTGACGATGATGATGTTCCACCGGCGCAGGGCTTCGCCTAAGCTCCGCAACGGTATATTCGAGGTGTAGT
>LR880967.1:31206189-31216603 GCA_904067115.1 Aegilops sharonensis
AATAATAATAATAAAGATAAGAATATTATTCAAAAAGAAGAAATTGTTAGTGAAGAAGAGCAATGGGATATCAATAATAAGTTATTATTAGAAAGTTATGAGGAAGAGGAGGAATTAATAAAAGAAATGTGGTTAGAAGATGAAAGGTATGATGATTCAGAACAAAATAGTGATTTCTATAACTCACTAGATGATGTGGGACTACATAATTTAGACAATGCAATGGAAGCCATGGAAGTAGAAAGTAGTGGTAAAAGAAGAAGGGGATATGGAGAATCATCTGTAAAAAGAGAAGGAGAAAGAGAGAGACCTACCAGGACAGCTGGACAATGGCCTCCAGAAAAAGATGATTATCAGCCTACATATATCCCAGGACAATATAGATACATGGGTACTAAAAGAAGAGATTTTGAAAAACCAGTGCAATTCCAAAATTATAAAAATGATGGTGCTATATTAAACCTAGCAGCTCATGATCCAATAGATTGGCCGAATATAATTAGCATATGGAAAGGTTTAATAGTACAAAAATATATACAAAATCAGTATAGCATAGGCACTAAGGTAGAAGATATGTTAACATATCTTGAAACATTTTTAGGAGAATCTGTAAAAGTTCTTTGGGAACAATGGGTAGAATCATACCCTAGTCAATATGAAGAATTAAAAAGGGCAGGAAGTAACCCTAATAACTTTGCGAATGTTATCTCAAATATGATCATAGCAGAAGATCCAGAATTAGGTCATACCTCATTGCAAAATGAAAGGTTAAGAGAAATAGAAAAATTAACATTAACTAGCTGGAAAGGTATTAAAGAATTTTCCCAGCATTATTTGTATAATGCTACTACTGCTAAACAAGGTTTTAATGTAGGCGTAGTAGAAAGATATTTTAATAAGTTGCCTGACCCCCTAGGGTCAATAATATTTGAAGAATATAAAAAGGAAACAGCGGGAAACGTGGTAAACATATCTCAAGCTGTAACATTTGTTTTCAAACAATTAAGAAAGGTGTGTACTAGTATTCAAGCCCAAAGATCTATGAAGAAATCAGATTATAATTTTTGCAATAACATAGTCCAAATACCACTAACATATGGAGAAGAAAGGCATAGGAAAAACAAATATTATAAACCACAATGGAGAGATAATAGAAATTTTAGAACAAAGAAAAGATATTTCTTAAGAAGGTCAGACAATAGAGCCCCATTCTTGCATAAAAGAAATGTAAGAAGATATAATCCCAAGAAAACCTATGATAAAACATGCAGGTGTTTCATATGTAACTCACCAGATCATCTAAGTAGAACTTGCCCTAATAAGGACCAGAAAAGATACTCCAACAAATATGAAGAACAAGAGAGAGTGTTAATTATAGATAGCGTTAATGAAAATATATTAGTATGTGATGATGAAATAAAAGACGATGAGTCAATATATTCAATTATAGAAACAGATGAAGTAGAAAATGAGGCTCCAGAATATGAATCAAGTGAAGATGAAATAGACCTAGTAGATGATTTAGCCGGTTTAAAAATTGAAATGATGAACCAAGTAGATTGTGAACATGATTGGATTAGAGGGAAAGGTGATTATAACATAAAATGTGCTTTCTGTATATATTACCCAAGCCAAGATAATAGGTTCACTTGTAGCTTGTGTTTAAAACAAGCATGTGCCTCATGTCTAAAAGCCAATAATCAAAAATGGAGACAAGAGATAGAATTGGAACCAGAAGAGCGAATATTATCCAGTAGGGTTAGAAATTTAGAAAATAGAATAAATAAGCTAGAAGCAGAGCTAGAAAAACTTAAAGATGAGTTAGAAAATAGTAAAGAGGAAAATGATAATGTTCCAAAAAACACAGAAATGAAAGAGCAAATGATAACAGTAAGGGATAAAAAAGGAGACAAATTAATACAATTGAAAGATGCAATTACTAGTTTTGGAAACAAATATATTGTTCGATTACCATTCAAAGAAGTGTTAGGAATAAGGATCCCAGTTAAGATTGTTCTGAAGCCAAATATTTCATATAAAATACTGGCACTATTAGATACTGGTTGCACTAANCTTGTGCTATATTCATCATCTAAATTAGATATTTCTACATTTTGCAAGGACTTTCTTTGTTTTCGTACTTCAGAAATGTATGGAACATTATCTTGATAAGGGATAAATGTTACACCCTCTTCATGTATGATTGTGGTTTGTAAAGATTGTTGTAAAAATCTTAACCCTATTATCATGTCATCATTTATTACTGACAAATCTCTTATTGTAATTTCATCTATTATATATTTTGTGCCATTTATGTAAGCTTCAATATTATATGCTAGCTGATTATGGATCTTCTTTATTCCTGACATATCGGTAGATACTTCAGCTTTATTATCATCTATAGTTTCAACTATTTCGGGACATCTCATAAAATATTTATCATGGATGATATTCTTAGTGCAACCAGTATCTAATAATGCCAGTATTTTATATGAAATATTTGGCTTCAGAACAATCTTAACTGGGATCCTTATTCCTAACACTTCTTTGAATGGTAATCGAACAATATATTTGTTTCCAAAACTAGTAATTGCATCTTTCAATTGTATTAATTTGTCTCCTTCTTTATCCCTTACCGTTATCATTTGCTCTTTCATTTCTGTGTTTTTTGGAACATTATCATTTTCCTCTTTACTATTTTCTAACTCATCTTTAAGTTTTTCTAGCTCTGCTTCTAGCTTATTTATTCTATTTTCTAAATTTCTAACCCTACTGGATAATATTCGCTCTTCTGGTTCCAATTCTATCTCTTGTCTCCATTTTTGATTATTGGCTTTTAGACATGAGGCACATGCTTGTTTTAAACACAAGCTACAAGTGAACCTATTATCTTGGCTTGGGTAATATATACAGAAAGCACATTTTATGTTATAATCACCTTTTCCTCTAATCCAATCATGTTCACAATCTACTTGGTTCATCATTTCAATTTTTAAACCGGCTAAATCATCTATTAGGTCTATTTCATCTTCACTTGATTCATATTCTGGAGCCTCATTTTCTACTTCATCTGTTTCTATAATTGAATATATTGACTCATCGTCTTTTATTTCATCATCACATACTAATATATTTTCATTAACGCTATCTATAATTAACACTCTCTCTTGTTCTTCATATTTGCTNAAAACAAAGAAAGTCCTTGCAAAATGTAGAAATATCTAATTTAGATGATGAATATAGCACAAGTCCAGATCCCCTTGAATTCTGTAAAGACGAAGAACTTAGTGAGACCATAGAAGAATATCATATAGAAAATACATGTACAGAATGCATTGGGTTGCAATCATTCTCTCCAAATTGGTATAGAGATATAAAATCTAAAAAGGATATAGATAAGATTGTGCAAAGACTAGAAAGCATACAAATTATTGGAGAAATACCAATGAAGCATTGGGATAAGAACTCTATAGTTTGCAAAATAAATATCATAAATCCAGATTATATAATTAAGTCAGGACCAATAGAAGCTACTCCTAAAGATATCGAAGAGTTCAAAATGCATATTGAAGAGTTATTAAAGTTAAAAGCTATAAGAGAAAGCAGAAGCCCTCATCGATCTGCTGCTTTTATAGTTAGAAATCATGCTGAAGAAGTTAGAGGTAAATCTAGAATGGTAATTAACTTTAAAAGGCTTAATGATAATACAGTTGACGATGCATACAACATACCCAATAAGCAGGAATGGATTAACAGAATACAAGGAAGTAAATATTTCTCCAAATTCGATTTAAAGGCAGGATTTTGGCAAGTAAAAATGGCTGAAGAATCTATTCCCTGGACAGCATTTACTTGTCCACAAGGCCATTATGAATGGCTAGTAATGCCATTAGGCCTAAAGAATGCACCTGCACTATTTCAAAGAATGCACCTGCACCTGAATCTATTCCCTGTTAATCCATTCTTTGAAATAGTGCAGGTGCATTCTTTAGGCCTAATGGCATTACTAGCCATTCATAATGGCCTTGTGGACAAGTAAATGCTGTCCAGGGAATAGATTCTTCAGCCATTTTTACTTGCCAAAATCCTGCCTTTAATTAAATTTGGAGAAATATTTACTTCCTTGTATTCTGTTAATCCATTCCTGCTTATTGGGTATATTGTATGCATCGTCAACTGTATTATCATTAAGCCTTTTAAAGTTAATTACCATTCTAGATTTACCTCTAACTTCTTCAGCATGATTTCTAACTATAAAAGCAGCAGATCGATGAGGGCTTCTGCTTTCTCTTATAGCTTTTAACTTTAATAACTCTTCAATATGCATTTTGAACTCTTCGATATCTTTAGGAGTAGCTTCTATTGGTCCTGACTTAATTATATAATCTGGATTTATGATGTTTATTTTGCAAACTATAGAGTTCTTATCCCAATGCTTCATTGGTATTTCTCCAATAATTTGTATGCTTTCTAGTCTTTGCACAATCTTATCTATATCCTTTTTAGATTTTATATCTCTATACCAATTTGGAGAGAATGATTGCAACCCAATGCATTCTGTACATGTATTTTCTATATGATATTCTTCTATGGTCTCACTAAGTTCTTCGTCTTTACAGAATTCAAGGGGATCTGGACTTGTGCTATATTCATCATCTAAATTAGATATTTCTACATTTTGCAAGGACTTTCTTTGTTTTCGTACTTCAGAAATGTATGGAACATTATCTTGATAAGGGATAAATGTTACACCCTCTTCATGTATGATTGTGGTTTGTAAAGATTGTTGTAAAAATCTTAACCCTATTATCATGTCATCATTTATTACTGACAAATCTCTTATTGTAATTTCATCTATTATATATTTTGTGCCATTTATGTAAGCTTCAATATTATATGCTAGCTGATTATGGATCTTCTTTATTCCTGACATATCGGTAGATACTTCAGCTTTATTATCATCTATAGTTTCAACTATTTCGGGACATCTCATAAAATATTTATCATGGATGATATTCTTAGTGCAACCAGTATCTAATAGTGCCAGTATTTTATATGAAATATTTGGCTTCAGAACAATCTTAACTGGGATCCTTATTCCTAACACTTCTTTGAATGGTAATCGAACAATATATTTGTTTCCAAAACTAGTAATTGCATCTTTCAATTGTATTAATTTGTCTCCTTTTTTATCCCTTACTGTTATCATTTGCTCTTTCATTTCTGTGTTTTTTGGAACATTATCATTTTCCTCTTTACTATTTTCTAACTCATCTTTAAGTTTTTCTAGCTCTGCTTCTAGCTTATTTATTCTATTTTCTAAATTTCTAACCCTACTGGATAATATTCGCTCTTCTGGTTCCAATTCTATCTCTTGTCTCCATTTTTGATTATTGGCTTTTAGACATGAGGCACATGCTTGTTTTAAACACAAGCTACAAGTGAACCTATTATCTTGGCTTGGGTAATATATACAGAAAGCACATTTTATGTTATAATCACCTTTTCCTCTAATCCAATCATGTTCACAATCTACTTGGTTCATCATTTCAATTTTTAAACCGGCTAAATCATCTATTAGGTCTATTTCATCTTCACTTGATTCATATTCTGGAGCCTCATTTTCTACTTCATCTGTTTCTATAATTGAATATATTGACTCATCGTCTTTTATTTCATCATCACATACTAATATATTTTCATTAACGCTATCTATAATTAACACTCTCTCTTGTTCTTCATATTTGCTGGAGTATCTTTTCTGGTCTTTATTAGGGCATGTTCTACTTAGATGATCAGGAGAGTTACATATGAAACACCTGCATGTTTTATCATAGGTTTTCTTGGGATTATATCTTCTTACATTTCTTTTATGCAAGAATGGGGCTCTATTGTCTGACCTTCTTAAGAAATATCTTTTCTTTGTTCTAAAATTTCTATTATCTCTCCTTTGTGGTTTATAATATTTGTTTTTCCTATGCCTTTCTTCTCCATATGTTAGTGGTATTTGGACTATGTTATTGCAAAAATTATAATCTGATTTCTTCATAGATCTTTGGGCTTGAATACTAGTACACACCTTTCTTAATTGTTTGAAAACAAATGCTACAGCTTGAGATATGTTTACCACGTTTCCCGCCGTTTCCTTTTTATATTCTTCAAATATTATTGACCCTAGGGGGTCAGGCAACTTATTAAAATATCTTTCTACTACGCCTACATTAAAACCTTGTTTAGCAGTAGTAGCATTATACAAATAATGCTGGGAAAATTCTTTAATACCTTTCCAGCTAGTTAATGTTAATTTTTCTATTTCTCTTAACCTTTCATTTTGCAATGAGGTATGACCTAATTCTGGATCTTCTGCTATGATCATATTTGAGATAACATTCGCAAAGTTATTAGGGTTAATTCCTGCCCTTTTTAATTCTTCATATTGACTAGGGTATGATTCTACCCATTGTTCCCAAAGAACTTTTACAGATTCTCCTAAAAATGTTTCAAGATATGTTAACATATCTTCTACCTTAGTGCCTATGCTATACTGATTTTGTATATATTTTTGTACTATTAAACCTTTCCATATGCTAATTATATTAGGCCAATCTATTGGATCATGAGCTGCTAGGTTTAATATAGCACCATCATTTTTATAATTTTGAAATTGCACTGGTTTTTCAAAATCTCTTCTTTTAGTACCCATGTATCTATATTGTCCAGGGATATATGTAGGCTGATAATCATCTTTTTCTGGAGGCCATTGTCCAGCTGTCCTGGTAGGTCTCTCTCTTTCTCCTTCTCTTTTTACAGATGATTCTCCATATCCCCTTCTTCTTTTACCACTACTTTCTACTTCCATGGCTTCCATTGCATTGTCTAAATTATGTAGTCCCACATCATCTAGTGAGTTATAGAAATCACTATTTTGTTCTGAATCATCATATCTTTCATCTTCTAACCACATTTCTTTTATTAATTCCTCCTCTTCCTCATAACTTTCTAATAATAACTTATTATTGATATCCCATTGCTCTTCTTCACTAACAATTTCTTCTTTTTGAATAATATTCTTATCTTTATTATTATTATTATTGATAGAATTTTTATTAATAATAGCATTTGCTTTTCTTTCTGCGGATGCTATAATTTTATCTTCCATGCTTGAACTACTAGTGGCAGACATTTTATGGTTTTTTAGTTTCTTTAACCTTGCAATTTCTCTAATGATAAATAGTTCTCTTTCTCTAATTTTTGGCCAATCCTTTGTCATAGAATGACTATATTCCCATTCAATATGCTTTAGCTTCTTTTCCCAATGAATTATTTCGTCATCTAAATTAGCCTTTTCCATACATTCAGATATACCTTTATTCTTATCATCATTAATTTCTGATTCTGACATAAATGATTCAGAGTCTTCTATTGAAGCAGCTTTATAGTTCATAAATCGAATACTGCTACTTCCTTCACAATTTTGATAGCTTATGTAATTTTCAGGTTGCTTTAATTCCTTTTTCTCTATTAGATCTCCTATCTTCCATTCTTCTCCTGCTCTTTCTTCAGAGCCAATTTTAAGAGGATTCATAAATTTAATACCTTTTGATTGCATGCTATCAATTACGTCATTCACATTCACTCTATATCTGGAGCTACTTCTATTAGTGAGCCTTCCTATAAATTCTATGCTTACTAGCAAATTTGTTCCTTTAAAATCTTCATAACCTTTAGTTTGGAAACCAAAACTCATTTTTTCAATAAATTCTTTTACAGGCATCATTAGGTCTGGAGCTATATAGGTTATTAATCTATTTTCATTCATGTCTCCTTCCAAAAATCCTAATGCTGCTTTGTCTACTGATTCCCATCTTCTATCTAATAAAGTTATCAAAACCTTCGCACCTAATTTCTTCCTTGTCATACCTTTGACTCCTATGATATACATACCTTGATGAATATATTTATAACCACAATATTTTAGTTCATTTTCAATATTTTTGCTTACAATTCTTAAATCTACTGGGTGTGTTAACACACTTAATTCTACTTCTCTGGATATTCTATATAGACCACTTTTACTTTCAAACATACCCATGTGGTATACTTGCTGCGGCTTTATTTTTCTCAGGGTATCTTTTTGATATCTTTCTAGATCTCTTTGTATATCTATAACTTCTTCAATGCTATCAATATCATCAGCTTTGCATGATAATCTATGCTTCATGGCCAGAGGTCTTGAATCTTGCCTTACTAATTGGAGGGTTTTGTCTCTTCTAAGGAAGCCTTTAGATACGTCCATTTTTCTGAATTAATATTTCTAGTAGAGGCAACTATTCCAGATGATGATAACACAATTTCTTTGTTGCTTTGAACACTTTTTAGCTTATCTAATACTTGAATTAGTAGTTGGATGATTGTGTTATTTTGTCTTATTATTACTTTGGAATCTTCCTTTGGGGAGTCGTGATCGGAGAATCCGACAGGAGGTGACAGGTATTTTGCTACTTCGTTTAATGCTTGAGTATATTCAGTCATAAAATTATGAGATAATCAAAGTTTTAACCTCTTGCACCAACTTTTTAATTTCAAGTATATCTTGTCTTGTATCAGTGCGTGGGAGTGACTCTTTGCCTTTACTTAAGTAACGGCCTATTGACAACACTTCCTCTTTAATATAATCGTTATTCTTGCAAACTGTATTCTGTCTTGCTTTTGCTTCCTCTAGCTTATGTAAAGCTAGATCAATTTTATTATTCAAACCTGAATACTTATCCGCAAGTTTTTGGTATTCTTTAAATAAACTTTCAAATTTTTGGTCTAAGTTATCTTGTCTTTTTCCCCAAGATATGTAAAAGTTATATATCAAATCGACGACTGTATTTAACTGGCTATGAGATGAATGCCAGATATGCTCTTCAGAAGGATTTACTCTACACCTTATATTTAGATTTTCCTTAGTATTTATTACTTTACCTGCGCTAACTTCTAAGTTTAAATATTTTAACCTTTCAATGATTAAACGCTGGACCTGATACCAACAATATAGGGAAATAAATTTTTTATAAAACTTAGCTTAATATGTGATTAGATTTTGATTAGGTTAATTTGGGATTAGGTGGAAGTGGTAGACAGGTATGCTTTTTATCTTGAATAGTATTTACTATTCACTAGGTAGGGCACTATTCACAATAGTGCTCCACTATTGAATACACTATTTGAAATAGTATTCCACTATTCACAGCAATATTTAATTCAATATGATTACCTTCACGTTCTAACTTGATTATAAATTAAATGCAGGATCTAATTAGAGGCTGGCGAGGCCAACAATTCGTCCGACGGTGTGCGCAGAGGTGTAAAATCCTACTCGGTACTCACCATATTTTTCATTATGTTGCATCAGATGTAGCTAGTTACGTTCACTTAGCAGTTTCAATTGCAAATTTATGGGGTAAATTCCTATCGTCTTCCCAGGCAGTTCCACCCGAAGGGAACACTTCTCTACGGCCACAAGGTTCTCATTCAAACGCCACTCTGGGCTACACAGAGAACTACACACGCAGAGGTTTCTCCTATAGGATCCCTAGCATAAGAACTCGTCCCATAAATTCCTAAGTAAAAATACCAAGTGAAACCAAGAAACTACATCATTTTAACAACATAATTTACATATGACTTTCCCTTTCGGGAGGCCCCGAAGGGATTACACAAACTAAAGAAAATTACCTTCTAACTACCTTCTTGAGCCTTACAATGCTCTGGATATGGTGGCTCTTATTGCAGGATGAAACTACTACTACTACTACTACTGAGCAACGAGCTTGCTAGCTGGGTCGCAGCTCTTTGCTCTATCGGTGGCTGGTGGCTCTTCTCCGTCTGGTGTCTCTCTCTCTTTGCAGCAAGTGTCTCCTTTTATAGGCGAGAGAGCAGCTCTCTGGATGGCTTCCGGGAGAATGCACCTCTTATTTATATGTAGTAGGGATGCATGCGTGTCCCTCTAGGTGATGGATAAGAGCGAGAGGATAGTGCCCCGACAAACTTCAATCTTCAGGAATCTATCAAATCTTTGCTTTGTTCACGTGGGCATTGTCTCTCTGTGAATAATTGGCTGGCTCTTCTTTTCTTCTTCGCTTGCCAGCGATGCACTTCTTCATGCCTTCAGATAGGTAGCTCTTCCTTAGGAATCCTTGTGTCAGTGTATGCGTACATACATGCCAAGGCTGCTTAAATATTCAACACTGCTTATTTATTTAATTTAAATTTAATTTTAACTTGATTAAATATTAGACATGGCTTATTATTATTATTATTATTTTATTTTTATTTTTTTTTTACAGGGGGTGTCCTCCCTGCCCATATAATTGATAATACCTTATCAATATTTAAAAGATCTATTATGAGAATTTCTATCAATATT
>LR880967.1:31243585-31265702 GCA_904067115.1 Aegilops sharonensis
GCCAACTATTACTTCTACTACTATGGCTAACGGTTTAGCAATAAAGTAAAGTAATTACATGGCGTTGTTCATTGACACGCAGGTCATACAATAAATTAAGACAACTCCTATGGCTCCTGCCGGTTGTCATACTCATCGACATGCAAGTCGTGATTCCTATTACAAGAACATGATCAATCTCATACATCACATATCATTCATCACATTCTTTTGGCCATATCACATCACATAGCATACCCTGCAAAAACAAGTTAGACGTCCTCTAATTGTTGCTTGCATGTTTTACGTGGCTGCTATGGGTTTCTAGCAAGAACGTTTCTTACCTACGCAAAACCACAACATGATATGTCAATTTCTATTTACCCTTCATAAGGACCCTTTTCATCGAATCCGATCCGACTAAAGTGGGAGAGACTGGCACCCGCTAGCCACCTTATGCAACAAGCCCATGTCACTCGGTGGAACCTGTCTCACGTAAGTGTACGTGTAAGGTCGGTCGTGGCCGCTTCATCCCACAATACCGTCGAAACAAGATTGGACTAGTAACGGTAAGCATATTTAACAAAATCAATGCCCACAACAACTTGTGTTCTACTCGTGCATAGAAACTACGCATAGACCTAGCTCATGATGCCACTGTTGGGGAACGTAGCAGAAATACAAAATTTTCTACGCAACACCAAGATCAATCTATGGAGTAATCTAGCAACGAGGGGAAGGAGAGGATGAGCATCTTCATACCCCTGAAGATCGCTAAGCGGAAGCATTACAAGAACGCGGATGAAGGAGTCATACTCGCAGCGATTCAGATCGCTGTTGATTCCGATCTAAGCACCGAACAACGGTGCCTCAGCGTTCAACACACGTACAGCCCGGGGATGTCTCCTCCTTCTTGATCCAGCAAGGGGAGAGGAGAAGTTGAGGGAGAACTCTGACAGCACGACGGCATGGTGGTGATGAAGTTCGTGGTTCTCCGGCAGGGCTTCGCCAAGCACTACGGAGGAGGAGGAGGTGTTGGAGGAGGGAGAGGGCTGCGCCAGGGGAAGGGTGCGGCTGCCCTCTCTCTCTCACACTATATATAGGGGGAAGGGAGGAGGGGGAGGCGCCCTAGGGTTCCCTAGGGGAGGGGCGGCGGCCATAGGGGAAACCCTAGATGGGTTTTGGCGCCCCCACCCCCTAGGAAACTTGCACCCCAAGCCGGGAGGGGTGGCTGCCCTAGGGGTGGCGCCCCCACCTCTCCAGGTTACGTGAGATGGGGTGGGAGGGGCGCTCAGCCCGTTAGTGGGCTGATGTGCCCTCTCCCCTTGGCCCATAAGGCCCCCCAAAGCTTGCCGGGGCCTCCGAAACCCCTTTCGGACACGCTGGTCATCACCTGGTACCCACGGAACAATTCCGGACTCCAATACCCTTCGTCCAATATACCGATCTTCACCTCCGGACCATTCCAGAGCTCCTCGTCATGTCCGGGATCTCATCCGGGACTCCGAACAACCTTCGGTAACCACATACTATTTCCCATAACAACTCTAGCGTCACTGAACCTTAAGTGTGTAGACCCTACGGGTTCGGGAACCATGCAGACATGACCGAGACGTTCTCCGGTCAATAACCAGTAGCGGGATCTGGATACCCATGTTGGCTCCCACATGTTCCACGATGATCTCAACGGATGAACCACGATGTCAAGGATTCAAGCAATCCCGTATGCAATTCCCTTTGTCAAGCGGTATTGTACTTGCCCGAGATTCGATCGTCGGTATGCCGATACCTTGTTCAATCTCGTTATCGGCAAGTCTCTTTACTCGTTCCGTAACACATCATCCCGTGATCAACCCCTTGGTCACATTGTGCACATTATGATGATGTCCTACCGAGTGGGCCCAGAGATACCTCTCCGTCACACGGAGTGACAAATCCCAGTCTCGATTCGTGCCAACCCAACATACACTTTCGGAGATACCCGTAGTGCACCTTTATAGCCACCCAGTTACGTTGTGACGTTTGGTACACCCAAAGCATTCCTACGGTATCCGGGAGTTGCACAATCTCATGGTCTAAGGAAATGATACTTAACATTAGAAAAGCTTTAGCATACGAACTACACGATCTTTGTGCTAGGCTTAGGATTGGGTCTTGTCCATCACATCACTAGTAGAAAACGGAGCTTTAGCGCCGGTTCGTAAGGGCCTTTAGTGCCGGTTATGGAACCGGCACTAAAGTGTGGTCACTAAAGGCCCCCCCTTTAGTACCGGTTCGGCACGAACCGGCGCTAAAGTGCCACCACGTGGCGTGAGCTCACGCCCTAGTAAGGGGGACCTTTAGTACCGGTTGGTGTTACCAACCGGTACTAAAGGTTTTTGTTTTTTGAAAAAAAAATTGAAAATTTTGGAAAAAAAATTTGATTTTTTTATTTTAAATTTTTCTGAATTATTTGATGATTTAGTCTCTAATCACCTCTCTTAACTGCTCAAGTGTGGATCACTCATTCCAAATCATCTAACTTCCCGACCGGTCACCCATCCCTCTCACTACTCCAGCCCGAGCACGCTTAACTTTCGGGTTCTATTCTCCTTCGTTTCCGAGTCTGCACTTGTTGTTTTCCTGACAATAGTAAGATGTCAATCCTATTAGCCCTCAGGAGTTTAGCTTGAGCATGAAGTCACACATTTCACCGTTTGAGTTTGAAACTATTATTCTAAAAAAACAGTAATTATTTAGTAACACTAATATTTCTTGAATAAGTTTGACCATAGTTTGACCACAGTTTGACCATAGTTTGACCATATTTGACCAAAATTCAAAAAATTGAAATAATTATTTAGTAACACTAATATTCTTGAATAATTATGTAGTAACATTAATACTTCTTGAATAAGTAGTTTGACCAGATTTAACCAATTTTTTTTAGAAAAACTGAAATTTGACCATATCTTTTTTCCTTTTGGAATTTGAGGATTCTAAAAAATTCCAAACAGGTCGTAGGTGGTCTCCATCGGATGCGGATTTTCGTGCTGAATTTTTTGATATATTATACGTTTTTTTCCGACATCGTATGCAAAAGTTATAGCCGTTTTACATTTTCCCTACACTTTTTGCAAAACATGTCCAAATTTAAGTTTTCAAATTTTCCTAACTAGTAGATGTAGTAATATAACTACCTCTCGAAAGATTTTATTTTCTGAAGTTTTTATCATTTTCTTTTGATTTTTTCAAATCTGAAATGGCGATACACGGGGGAGGGGGGGGGGTAGAGTTTGAAAATTGCCCTATAGTGCCGGTTTGTGTCTTCAACCGGGACTATAGGTTAAGACTCTGTAGTGCCGGTTGGTGACGCAAACCGGTACTAATGGTTAGACCTTTAGTACCGGTTTGTGTCACAAACCGTCACTAAAGGGGCTCGTGGGGCCCTGGCCTGACGCCAGCCTGCCACCACCCCTTTAGTACCGGTTCGTGGCACGAACCGGTACTAAAGGTTCATTACGAACTGGCACTAATGCATAGCCATTCGAACCGGCACTATTAATCACATTAGTGCCGGTTTTTATACAAACGGGCACTAATGTGCTTCACGTTTGACCCTTTTTCTACTAGTGCATCATTCTTCTAATGATGTGATCCCGTTATCAACGGCATCCGATGTCCATGGTCAGGAAACCGTAACCATCTATTGATCAACGAGCTAGTCAACTAGAGGCTTACTAGGGACATGGTGTTGTCTATGTACCCACACATGTATCTGAGTTTCCTATCAATACAATTATAGCATGGATAATAAACGATTATCATCAACAAGGAAATATAATAATAATAACTAATTTATTATTGCCTCTAGGGCATATTTTCAACAAAATTTTGGCAATTGCCAAATGTTGGCTAGAGATTGGTTGCTTGCCAATTTTCGTTGCCAATCTCACAAAAGATTGTCAATTATTGGCAACTTTTAATTTTGCCAAATGTTGGCTTGCCAAACATTGGCAATGCCAAATGTTGGTAGGAAACCAATTATGCTCTAAAGGTCCCCCAGCCCCCGGGGTGGGCTCGTGCCACGTGGTGGGCCTTTGGTCCCGGATCGTGTTGAACCGGGACTAAAGGGGGGGACCTTTAGTCCCCACCCTTTAGTGTTGGTTACAGAACCGGCACTAAAGGTCCTTACGAACCGGGACTAAAGCCCGATTTTGCACTAGTATATAAGCATGACAGATTTCAATACAAATACATTAAAGCGGTCCTAGGCGGGCTCTGGAGTATAATTTATACCTAATCTAAATGATCGTCGGTGTCCGGTCTCTGTCTCCAGCCATCAGCCCCGATAACTGAATCTTCACCATCTTCATTTCCGCCTCGGCGCTCTCCAACTTCGCCTCCGGAGCTCCGGGAACTGAAATTGTCCGCCTCGACGTCGCCGCCAAGTGACTGGTCGGCTGAAGATGCTCCGCCCACCAAGCTTGGTGTCGACTGGAGGGAGGAACACTGGCCTTCCTTGGACACAAGTGGCGGCGACCTACCGGGCAATACTCTCCCTCGTTGTCGGCTTCTTCATGATCGTGGCTCCGGGGCGCGGCCTCGGCAATGTCCTCCTCGTCGGTGCATGGGCCTTGGCAATGGTCATGGTGCAATGCACTGGCGTGGGTGGAGTAGAGGAGGAGGGTACTGCAGTGGAAGAGGAGGGTGGCGCTGGCTCGTCGTCAGAGGCGTCATCCATTTGCACGTCCTTTGGCTGCCAGTCGGCATCAATGGCAGCCATGGACTTCTTCTGCTCCGAAGTCAGCCCGTCCCGGAGAGCATTGGCGGCGAAGGGATCCATGGCGGGAGTGGTGCGAAGAGAGATGGCTGTGCCTATGGTCGGGGCAGTGGCTTATATAGCACCTGTGGTCGGCAGAGGGACGGACGGGTGGAGACGAAGGAGACGCCTCGCAAACTATGTACCATCAATGCGGGCGGCAGACGGACGGACGGGTGGCCATTGTGTCGTTTGAATGCGCGGCAGTCGCCTGCACCGGGAAGTGGTGCGGCCGGCGCTCTATCGGCCGGCGCACAGCTTCAATGCCGGCGCCAGTGAGCGCTCGCATCCGCTCGGGCCGGGCATGAATACGGGCGCTGATCGAAAACCCGCGGGAGGGGAAGGGGTTTTTGGTGGGCCAGTGCGGTCAGAAGCGGGTTTGGGATCGATTCAGACTTCGGCAAACCTTCCCCATTTTTCTCTCCGGTTTACAGAATAAATTATATTCAGACCATGTCATGGACCGACAAAGGGCCGCATTAGATGGCTTTCATGTTCCGGACAGCATTGCTGGACCGTTTCGGAAGTTTGCGGGTCGGCGTTGGAGATGCGGTAAGCTCAGGGGGTGTTTGTTTCCAGGGACTTATTGGTTTAGGGACTTAAAAAGTCCCTATAAGTCCCACCTAAACCAAACACAAGGGACTTATTGGTTTAGGGACTTAAAAAAGTCCCTATAAGTCCCACCTAAACCAAACACAAGGGACTTATTGGTTTAGGGACTTAAAAAAGTCCCTATAAGTCCCACCTAAACCAAACACAAGGGACTTATTGGGACTTATTGTGGTGATTTGAGACTTATCAAATAAGACTCTCAAGGAAGAGCTTATTGGGACTTATTCGCTCCAAGCTCGTTCCCCGCACGCCCCGTCGCCGCCCCGCCTCGGTTCGCCGCCCCGTCGCCGCCCCGCCTCTCGCCCCGTCGCCGTCCCGTCGCCGCCCCGCCTCTCGCCCCGTCGCCGCCGCCTCGGTTCGTTGCAGCGGTGCCTCCAATCGCCGGACAGGCCCTCTCCTGAGCCTCGTTGCAGCGGTACAACATGGACTTATAAGTCCCTGTAAACAAACAGGTAGGGACTCTGGACTTATAAATCCCTGTAAACAAACAGATAGAAACTTATGACTTATAAGTTGGGACTTAAAAAAGTCGTAGGACTTGAAACAAATAGGGCCTCACTTTCTCTTCCGGCTTTCGATTTCCCCATACCAGCTCCATCCCGGACACGTGTCACAATCTTGACCGGCCGGAGAGAGGTCGCGTTGGTTCCAAGCTGGCAGCGCAGCCGCAACCGCCTCATCCCTCCCTCTCCCCAGAAGACCCCACCACCCCGCCCCGCCCCCGCCCCTCAGTTTCATTCAACTTTTGGTCTTCCCACCATTCCCCCCTCCCTCCTCCCCCAAATCCCTCCTCCTCCCCGCCCCTCCAATGGCGGACCTGCCCTCCCCTTCGCCTGGCGGCTTCCCCAACCTGCCCAGGTCGGGGAACTGGTTCTTCAGGGGGCTGGGCTTCGTCAAGGACGTCTACGACGCGGTGAACCGGCGGAGGAACAGGTACGACCGCCCCGCTCCTGATCCGCAGCCACCGCCCCCCTCGCCGTCGTTCGGGGACGACGGAGCTCCCGGGCTCGAGTTCCGGGAGCCGGTCTTCGCACCTGTCTTGAAGGTCATGGAGGCGGACCTCTCCACCCCGGAGCCTGCGCCGACACCGACCCCGGCACCCGCTACCACCACCACCACGACCGGGCCGCCGACCCCGACCCCGCCTACCACCACGACGACTACGACCGGGCCGCGCCCTCAGCCGACCCCGACCACGACGACGACAACGACGACGACGGGGCCGCGGCCANAGGTCGGGGAACTGGTTCTTCAGGGGGCTGGGCTTCGTCAAGGACGTCTACGACGCGGTGAACCGGCGGAGGAACAGGTACGACCGCCCCGCTCCTGATCCGCAGCCACCGCCCCCCTCGCCGTCGTTCGGGGACGACGGAGCTCCCGGGCTCGAGTTCCGGGAGCCGGTCTTCGCACCTGTCTTGAAGGTCATGGAGGCGGACCTCTCCACCCCGGAGCCTGCGCCGACACCGACCCCGGCACCCGCTACCACCACCACCACGACCGGGCCGCCGACCCCGACCCCGCCTACCACCACGACGACTACGACCGGGCCGCGCCCTCAGCCGACCCCGACCACGACGACGACAACGACGACGACGGGGCCGCGGCCAGCGCCCAGCCCCACCCCCGTGACGACGACGACGACGACGTCGAGCCCCACCCTCACCCCGGAGCCGGCGCAGCCGATTCCGGCCATCACGACGACCGCCCCACCGCCAGCATCGATCTCTACCACGACTACGACCGACCCGGACCCTGCTGAGTTCTCGCTGTCGCTGCTCTGTCGGGCGCGAAATGCCTTTCTGCATCTCCTACCTGATGGTAAACGCATTGCAACCTACCTGGCGTTTCTACTGGCTGCATCTGGTGTAATCACTGTAGTCTGGGTCCTGACACGAAGCTCGAGAACTGGAGGACAACAAGTACCAGAAGCAGCAGGGCTTGGTTACATCTCGAACGACGTTGGTGGCTCAAAAGACAAGAGTTCAGCTGTGTTGAATCGATTGGATTGCGATGATACCCCCTTCTGCACATACAGCCTCGAGGAGCTGAAGATGGCAACCGACAACTTCTCTCGCAAGCAAATTCTGTGCCAAGACAGCGACGATGCCTCAAACAACATCGTGTACCATGGAACGATTCCAAGCTTGGGCTGCGTTGCAATCAAACGCTTTGGGACAAATGCCTGGCCTGATTCCAATGCCTTCTTGGTTTGTGTTTTACTGTCTTGAGTTCATTCACTAGTTGGACCGTATTGATCTCCTGTATTTGATCTTTAGATTGTCTTGTGTGTGTGCAGAAGGAGGCGCGGAATGTTGGGAGCTTGCGGAGCGGAAGAATTGCCAATCTTATTGGCTGCTGCTGTGACTGTGGGGAGCGCTTGATTGTTGCTGAGTTTATGCCATATCAGAACTTAACAGAGACTATCCATGGTGTGTTCTTGAATTTCTTATGTCCCTTCTCTACTGTGTTCTAGGCAATATATAATGAGCTGTAGTTATCATATTTGTGGTACCATTGTTTCTGATTTGGTAGCATAGCCAAAAAATGTGAATGCTTCGGTGTTGAACCTACTTTTGCTGTTTGATACAGTAGTATATATAGCTAGGGTGCCTCTGGGCTGCAAAAGCCTAAGGTGCTTACTGCATTTAAGTGCTGTCTTGTACCTATACTGTGATGTGATGGCCCAGTAATTTTGGTTGATATGTGATAGGGAATGCTAAACCAATGAGCTGGGCTTTGAGGGTACAAATTGCCCTGCATCTAGCACAATCTTTGGAGTATTGCAAGAGAAACGGGAGAGCATTATACCATAAACTTAATGCTGACAAGATCCTTTTTGATGCGGTGAGTCAGTACTCGCCCTCCTCTATTGTTTCGGGATTGTCGTTGGGGCTATCATAAACATATTGTTTATTTTGTTATAATCTGTTTTTGGATGTTGTAATGTAGCATGGTAATACTAGATTGGCAACCTTTGGTTTGATGAAGGAAAACAGCGATGACACCGGTAAGTATCTCATACATGAATGTTACATCTTCTGTATGCACTGCATGAATTTAAGGTGGCTTGCTTCTCATCTGGAAGCTCAAAGCCGCATAGTTTTATTTGTTTCTGAACCGTTATTCTTCTGTTCTGTAGGTATCATTCCTGTCATTGATAACACTTTGGTCTACAGTTTCGGACTTATCTTGCTTGATCTCCTAAAGAAAAAGAATGTTTCGCTAAGCAAAGTAAGTGACCTTGCCCAGTTATCATAAAAGTTGGTTATGTGTTATGAAATATGTGATATGTAATCTTGTACATTATCAATGTAATCCTGTACATTTGGGATGTTAGCTATTCTATAAACATAATTAAAGAAGCTGCTTTGTGGTGGAATTAGACCAGTGACTTGACTTCTGGTTCGAAGTTATGACTATCTTACTTTGTACATCATCTATGGAAAGGATTGACTTGGCTTTGTTTTATCATAGGCCCTTGACAGTATGAGAGAAAGGGAATTCATACCTGCGATGGATTCCTCTTTGGCAGGCCAGGCCTATACTTCTGATGTAATTCAGCTGATGCAATTAGCATACTCTTGTTTGCAAGACAATGCTCAAGAACAGCCGGACCTGACAAAAATTGTCTCCATACTTGCCAGTTTCCAGATATATGATTCTGTAATGTTTCTCCCTTACTGTTATGTTTCATAGGTCAATTTCTGCAGTTAACACGATGTATAATACTCATAGCAGAAATATTTGCAAACTGCAAGTAAAGAATAAAATGCCACTTCCCCCCGTCACATAATATAAGAGCGTTTTTGACACTGGTGTAGTGTCAAAAACACTCTTATATTATGGGACGAAGGGAGTAATTTGCAAGGAAACTATAGATCAGGTTATTGTATTCAGAAAGTTTGTTTCTGTGCGACTTGAGCTATTACATCACAATTTGAAATATGGGCTGACTTAAGTACCTGTGCTTGCAGGTTTCTGATATTGGTAAAGCATATGCCAGTGGAAAGATTAATGAATTACATGATGCATTGGAAAGTGATGCCTACTCAGAAGATGAGATGATAGGCTACAAGGTAAAACTATTTGGCAGTTCAAAAATATGTTGTTTTAAGTGGTAACATTTCTGTCATGCCGATGTGATGTGACATACATATCAATATTCTCAGCCTGCAAAATTTTAGTTGTGTTGTATAAAAAATAAAAAGGACCCGTTGAACATGGGGAAAAAATGAGAATGCAGACATTGTGTTTGGTTTGGTCTGATGGTTTGCTTTAGCCATTAAGGTTGCCAATTCTTTATGACACTATTTGAACACTTGGTATGTGCACTTTTAATTGAAGTTGGACAAATGAGGAATTTCTTACCAAAACTTTAAGCTCAGATTTAAGTGTCAACTGTGTTAACCATGCTAATTATTTTACCCCTCTAGCCCTGAAACTACAATAGAACGTTTGCTGCTAGTTTTCAACAAATTTTAAAATGCAGAAGTCCTGAAGTACAGCATGTAATATTGTATGTTCATTTTTTTTTTTTTTTGAATTTTATGTTCATTTTATTTGGTCTATGTCAGAGTTCCAGTTACCCATGTTTCGTTACTTTTGCCCTTAAATGTTTCTGTAACGCCTTATGATCTACAAATTACATATGCTTTTGAAAACTCTGAACATACAGGAGCCTTCGGAGCTATGGTCTGGCCAACCAGTTGATATTATTAATGCCAAGAATCATGGTGATAGTGCGTTCCGGTCGAAGCAATATTCTCTTGTAGTCAAGTTATATTCAGTGGTATGTTTGAAAAAAAAAAACATATCTAATGTGTGAATCCATTTTCCTTCCTGCATCTATATTCTAGACTCTGCTGTCCAATTAAATAACTGCATCTGTTTCTGTGTTTACTATTAGTCTTGGATTGCTTTGACTTCAAATAGGTATATGTGTTAAGAAAATACCCTCTGCACTGAGTTTATGTCTGTTGGGTTATTATCTTTCAAGCAGCATGCAGACATATTTCAGGGTGAACTGTAGTGGTCCGGTTAGGTGGTTTTGTTGCTAAACTGAGATACCAAAAGTTGGTGTCTTCTTTCAGGATGCTTATCTCTGCTTTTGAATATCTTGTGCAGATTGTTGACAATGGTGCAGTAGACTCCCCGACCGTCCTGGCCAGACGAAGTTTTGCCAATGTGGTCCTAGGAAAGCTAGAAGATGGTCTTGAGGATGCGAGGAAAGCTGGGCAGATTTCACCTGATTGGCCGACTGCATTCTATCTACAAGGGATGGCTCTTATCCGACTGGGCAAGCTCGAAGGCCATGAGAAGATCAAGATAGGTTCTGTTTTGGAAGATAAAAGAAGCGGCAGATATGAAGGTTGATAGAGATAGCCCGAGACCAAGCGACGCATTCTGTTTTTGCTTCTACTACATCACAGTTTTGGTGTCCCCGAATGCGTTGCGGCCAGTGGCACTAGCCTCCATTGGTTTTACAAACTCATATAGGTTGACTGTTACAGCATATCAGCACGTCAGTAAGTAGAAAAGCCGATAGCATTACATGGAGTTTAGATTGTACAGCGATATGGCTCTGCCTCTGCATTACATCCCGAGATCTTTCTTGCTTGGCGCCTTGAATTTTGCTGCAATGAATGCTCATATACCTCCCACTTTGTTTGACTAGGATCATAATCCTCATGATAAGTAAATGAACAAGTGCGTTTGTTCTATCTTCGTCTGGGAAGATTTATGACTAGGATCATAACCCTCCCTCTTGAATTTTACTGCAATGAATACTCACATACCTCCCACTTTATTTCTTTTTTGCAATTGGACATGCTTGCTTTTCTGACTTGAGCCTGAGCATGAGAGAGGTGTTGTTCGGCAGTATTACATGCCTTTTCTTTTATTCTATATACGTGCATTTATCTGCAACACCCTTATTATTGTATAACAGAGTAATTAACCCGTGAGGTGATGCTGGCGAAGCAGAACGCTTCTCCATTCTTCCTCCCCAGATGATGCTGGTGCTACTAGCGAAAGATGGTAAGCGTGCATTCCTGCTCCGTTTAGGATGCTCACGGTCACGGCGAGCCCTATGACATCGTGGACCTGAAGGGCACCGTCGTAGTCCAACGATTTCCTCGTTGGTTGTGAGGTTTTTTTTAACATGGATATGATGCATATTTGCCAAACAAACATTGTATTTTTTTAATTAATATTAATCTTAATCTCGCCCGCGTGCCGCACTCCCACATGCGCCAGATGCAGCACCATCGTCACACAAATTGAGAGGAGTGACCACGAGGGATGCTGCAATGGGCGCCCGCCAGTGATTCAATGCTCGCACCGGTGCCACGAGGGGCGAAGGCAATGCTTCGAGTGGCGATGTCGATGCTTCGAGGAAAGCGCGATGCGGTTGAGCCAATGGCGGGGTTGCTGCCACGACAAGCACCCATGTTGTGAGCAGTGGCGGAGCTTGATACAAATTGCTGGGGGGCCCATGCAAAAACATGAGTATTTAGAGGTGTAAATTGATACAAATTATCTCATCTAAGCCTCACACAAAGAATTCCTTCAGAGGTTGGCACAAGGCTGGGGGGCAGCGGCCCCCCCGGGCCTCAACATAGCTCCACCAGTGGTTGTGAGCACCACAACCGGGGCAATATTCTGACGGTGGCCAGGATGTTCTAGGGGGGCGTGGCATCATTGGCAAGGATTGGTGCGCGGGAAGGCATGCTAGCCAGTGATGCGACGTCGAGCTCTCGTGTTGCAAGCACTGTGACGACAGGTGGGCGGTGATGCTGCACGAGTGTTGTGAACCGTTGTTGCAGGGGTGTGGCGCCGCCCGTGAGGCATGATAGGGATGGCGCCAACGCGTTGTGAGTCATGCTGCTGGGAGGCGGTGTGAGGTGGCGCCGCTGGTGTTGCAAGGTCGTCCCTGATGCACCAAGAGAGGTACCACTTATGCTGCAAGGGAAGGGTTGCCGGTGTTGCAGACCTCCACGTTGACATGCAAATGTTCACCATCACTTCTATTGGGGGAGCATCAATGCTAAAGGGACGAGACACCGTGGATCTCGTCGGGTCACGGCCGTGGCCTGCGCGGCACGTTGGTTGCTGACGATATTGTGACGACCGAAACAAGAGATGTTGTAAGTGGGCGTTGTTTACATTGAGATATTACACAATACATCATATGCCGTGAGGGAGCGGCGAAGGAGGTGGACGATCAGACAGCCAAGCTTGAGGTGACCAGAGGCACATCATATTGATGGAGAGGCGGGGGTGGTCCTCCTTTCCAAAACAAAACGTGAGGTGGCTAAGTGCAACTCCAACAAGAATCACCAGATGGCACCAAATGTCCACCAGCGGGTAGGGCGCTGATCATCCAACCCTAGGAACGGAATGTTCATCGCTCACTTTTATCAATATGCCTCAAGTACTGAAAATAAGCAAAATAAATAGCACAATTCTTTGGTAATGGAAAGATAAATATTGTAATGAACAATAGTTCAATATTAATATTACAATCCAAAAAATAAAGTTTTGAAATAAACTAGTTCATATTTGAATCCAACTTATTCTCACACATGTTCCACACTAAAAGCCCATAGTAGATTAATTAGATCGATCTGAAGCTACTCATGGGTTCATCTATGGTGAATCTACTGATGCATTTGAACAAAATCCTCAAACATTGCCAGATTCTGCTCTGGAAGCAGGATAGGAACACCCATCCCTTAAAATGCAGACCTTGGAGAACTCCCTCTCCATCCTCCTCCACAATTATATTGTGCATAATTACACAAGTTTTCATCACCTCCCACAATGTCTCTACATCCTGTATTAGCAGGTTCACAAACAACTGCAAATGGGGGCTTGGAGCATTCCAAATGTCCTCTCCACATCCTTTTTAGCTCCTTACTTTGGGGCAAAGGGAATTTTATGTTACCCGTTAGCTTAGAGACTGTCTTAATGAAGGTCACCCATGGAGGATATAAATCATCACAAAGATAGTATCCCATGTTGTAATCATGATCGTTGATGGTATAGTTGCATGTAGAAACTTCGGTCGCCCGCAAAAACCTTGCAAACAATGTAGACCATTGCAATGCTTTGATGTCAGTGTGAGACCCAGGCATGCCAGAGAAAGTGTGCCAAATCCAGAGGTCGAGTGATGCAACTACTTCAAGAATGGTTAAGCTTGGGGGAGTTGATGAGTCCAAATTTTACATTATTTTTACCTTTTGTTTTACAACTTAGTGGTAGGGATCGTTAGATTTTACCATGTTCACACACCTTTTTTCTTTGTTTCTACCAGGATTCTACCCACAAAGATACTTTGAGGTATAAGGAGAGAATACTGGGAGTATGGTGTAAAAACCATGTTAAAACTCATGATAACATGCTATCATAAATGATGAAACAAAAGGGACAAGAAAGAAACGCAGTAGAGGGGTCCAAAGTGATCGACGACTTTCCGTACCTTCGCGCATGCTCATACTGCCGGTCATACCAGCCACCGCCGCAGCCCCCCGATCCAGTATTTCCACCCCACACGATCGGATAGAGACTTGGACGTCCACAACCACCAGAAACCTTTCCAGAATGAAGAATCCTAGCCTCAGAAGGGATCCAGAGGGGGAATCGATAAGAAGGGCATCTTCATCGCCAGTACCTCATACAAGGAGACACCAGCATCAACCATCTCCATCATCATCTCCATTATCATCAATATCCATACCACTATAATAACAAACCCTAAAGGATTTCTACGTGTATCACTACTATAGATCCTAACAACACCGACCCCTCATCACTGACAGTGATGTGCATTTACACTGAGCGGCCTCGACAATGGGATCAATAATATTAAATTTTGGTGTAGGAAATATGGTTATAACACATGGGGTCTAAAATTGGCCGGTAAATGGTAGCTTGTCCCGTGCTAAAATTGACCTGTCTGTATAGTTCATTCAAATCAGATCACTAATTTCCCTGTTGGCCAGTATTGTGTTTTTCATGACATGTTATGTCCATACGTTCATTGTGTCTCCACAATCGAAAGCCTCGCTGCCCGTCCCTAACACTACTCTCTCTTCACCGTTTCCAACATTACTCTCTTGTGGCCATCACCCTTCCCGCAAACGGTATTCTTTCCATTTTTACTTCCCCTTTCCGATGGCTCTGTCTGTCAGAGAGAGTCCGTCGCCACGGTCAGCATCGTGAGACACAGGTCCTCCATCTCCCAACGTTGTGACTACCTTCATTGTATCGTCCGTCAGTTCCGGCAGTTGTGTTCCGCCCCAGTCGTCAGACGTCGGGTCTCCCGCACATATGTGCACGGTCAGAGACCTGATTTGCGGTTCATCATTCTTCAGCCGCGGCCGGAGGCACGATGGTGAGCTCTATTCCTTTTTATAGTGTTAAATTTTGAAGTTTGCTAAGCATCTTATTGATGAGGATGAGTCATTATTGTTGGGCTATGAAGTTGTATGTTAGTTTACTATGCAAGATATCATGTTATTTGTGCACACTAAGACTAGATTTAGAACCTTACAGCCTCACTACGCAGGTTTTTCTGTATCAACGATGATGAAAGTCATGAGTATGACGGTTTTATTCGTATGAACAATGATATAAGTATGAATATGAAGGTTTTATTTGTTTCACCAATGATGGAAAACTAAAAATATACGTCTTAGTAATTTTGTCCACATGATTTTCCTGCACAACTTAAACAAACCGGCTTATGAAATTTCTGGAACGCTAGCATTTCGATACTACACTTTGTACTACTACTTTTGTTACTGTGTTTTCCTATCAAGTATAGCAAATAAACTTGTTCTCTGTTTGTGCCAACAACTTATGGACAAACATCGCTGTTATTTATGACATTTTAGTGTATCGCATAAAACCTTTTTCTCGTAAGTGTTTTGTGCAGTGCAACTAAAATGTCACGTATGCTACCCTACTCTATTTTAGGCACACTCCACAAAAGTTCCAACCAAATTGCACAACGACTGCAGTTTAGTTATGCCTTCTTGGCAATTTGGAAGCAGTTGTGAGTTTGCCCCTTACTCTAATATCTCTACTTTCGACCATTTTCGTAGTAGTCTAGATAATTCTGCGTTTCACTTTCTTGGTGGCTATGATATCTCTAAACATGTGGTATGCTTTTATGAAATGGATGTGATGTGCCTGTGTATTATGCTCTATCCAAGTCTTGTGCTTTAGCAACTTGGGGATGCACGGCTAGCTAGCAAGCAGCTAGCGGTGCAAACCCAACCTGCTAAAGCAAATATATGTCATCACGATCTACCTGTACATCAGTGAGCCTGCGTTCAGTACACGATTGTCATCACTAACCCCTAGTTACTGACAGGCCAGAAGCGCGTCTGTGAAGATACTATTTTGCCGGTCGGTGCTACACAGGCCTGTAGTAGTGTATTCACCAATCTATCATTCATGTTTGTCACCCCCATTCGTATGATGATTGCTATCTTGATGTGTGAGTGCTTAGTTCTAGGGGATAATGGATGAACCGTAGTATGGATAGGTGTTGAGCACTTATAGAGATATGAGACCCTATGTTAAATGTTTGATTTAGTAGCCTCCGTGAATGTTGTGAAGGGGTCCTGCTCAGCAATTCCGCCTTGTATGGTCATGGAGCATATTACTGTCATTGTAAAGGTTGGGATGTAGAGATGATATTAATATCCTTTGTACCTCACCTTTGCAATTGATAGAGGACTAGTGGGGAGCACTTTGTGTGACCGCTTCCACTGGGAAACTCTTAATCACCACAGTGAGAACCCTAGTGGGAAAAATATGATGGTGGTGTGCATGATACAGAGACTATACAAGTAGATCGTATATTGTACCCAGTTCCGTTCAATTACAAATAGGAAGAATGACTCAAGTATCCTAGATGTTACATTAGTCACATAATAGTGGAGGATTGGGACTCCCTGATAACACTTAAATCCTATTGGCAGATTTATCACTTTATTTACTCTACATTGTTCTTTACTCCTTTTTTGCATGAGCTACTTCTGATTGCACTTTCAAAACATTACAACTTTTTGCCTTCATTTTTCATTTTTTTTTATCTACAACTAATTACTTGTAGACATTATTCCATAAGTTTCTAAAAGAGACAAAGTCCAATTTTTGTGCTCCCTATGGGAGCATACACTCACTTCGTAAATAAATGCTACAACTAATTACTTAGCTGGCAGTTTTGTTGTCTGCTCTGAAAAACTGTCACCCCATATATACACAACTAAAGTGCCAACAAAACGTTCGCAAATGCCCTCTGGTGACGAACGTTCGCAAGCTAAGGGGTCTTTGTTTATTTGGGATGATTCTTAGACGGACTCTGAATCCGTGAAGCGGGTGGGCTTCAATCATATTCCGGCCCATAATAGGCTGCTAGGCCACAGCGCGACTCGGGATCGAGAGGCGGAGGCCGTGGCGACCGGAGATCCCCAATCGGCGTCGTCCCCGCCGCCGCATCTTTCTCCAGCCCTCAATTGGAGCGCACGAGACATTCGGCCATGGCCATGCTTCGATCTGCTGTTGGACTCGCTCTCCGGCAGTCGTCGCCGGCCGCGCGCTTCTGCGGCAAGGTCGGCCGCCGCAACCCAGCATCCAACATCACCACGACGGTATGTACCTGCCGATAATCAAGATTAATCTTTTTATCCCACAATTGATGACGAGTCCATAGAGTTACCAGGTGCTACTGCCACTGTCAATTAGGGTTACCGATGACGCATCATTAATTTTCTTCGCATAATTCGACCATATTCAAGTCTGAATCCACGAGTTAGTTTGAGTGAATCTGCCTAGGGTTAGGGTGACCGAGTGGCATGGACATTTGCTGATTGGGGAGAGCGTTGGTCTGCATAAACCTAAATCTGAGGCATTCATGTTTTGGATCAGATGACACATTGAGGCTGCAGTAAATTGTGCTCCTGTCGGCACGTTGTATTTGTTCCTCTTTTCATGCACTCCCTCCGTTCCTAAACATTATGGACCATATACCGATGTATATGGATGCATTTTAGAGTGTAGATTCACTCATTTTGCTCTGTATGTAGTCCATAGAGAATCTCTACAAAGACTTATATTTGGTTAGGAGTAGCCAGTCTGTCCTCCTTCCTCAGCCGTAACATGATTTGATTGTTTTTGCCGTGTGTAAATATCTCAGTCCTTTACCTTGTCGGCTACAAGAAAGATGGTGGCTACGTTTACAGACTGAGGTGTGCATCTAGTTTGAGTTGTTAAAAGGAAAAAAATTATTTTTGTTTTGTGTCCAGTGCAAAAGTTATGGGCTGATCTTGTTCACTATTGAAATTTATCCAACCAGGGAAAATAGCTCAGTAAGAGTAGCTTTGGGTTAATATATGGTCTTTGTTGGTCTCTCTGCTATATTGTACGTATGCCTTCTCTTGCTTACATTTAAGCGAAACAAGTTTGATAATTTTATTCAAACTCTGATTTGCAGCGGAATTATGACGCTAGCAGGAGGTATGAATTCAGCAAGGAAGACTTTGCAGGCTGGTACGTACATCATTCTTCTCTATCAACTTTGAGGCGGACGTTTGGTTATAGGAGCGGTGGTTGACAGATCACGGGTTTTGTGGATAGTTGTTAGATATTTGAAAGTAAGGTTTTGTCGTGCTTTTGTTCGGCGGGCGCAGGAAGGAATTTATTAGAGTTAGGCGCACAACCACTTGATGGTTTTAGAGATAATTTACTGGAATTCATGAGTAGATGGGAGAGGCGTAGGAAATCCAATATTTCTGTTAACTGATCTCTCTGTCCGGCTGCTTGGTTTGCTCATATAGGCCACCACTTCATCATATACATCATATCAGAAAGCTGGCGCCATTCCAATTTATGTATGATGTAGTCAATATTCTCGACACTTATTTGAACTTGGGAGTAGGAGAGAGATACATATTTCACACTTTAGCCATTTTCATTTTGCTGTCATTTGATCCTTTTGTTCATATAATTATATTTATTTCTGGATTTGCCAAGATTTGGATTCGTACTTGATGTATTGGAGGGGACTGAAGGCATAGGGCCCCTTTTGAGTTTCCATGTGTTTCCAGTATATTCTTTTGCTCATATAGTTATTTCTGATTGATGTGTCTTCACTCTTCACAGCACCGGTGTGGAATTTATGATTGGTGCTTTTGCCTGCGGCATAGCCCTTGTGTTTAGGCACTATACGACTCCTCCCTACGAAAAGGAATCGAGGGACAATACGGCAAGCTGTGAAACAAAATCCACTTCTGATACTTGTCAGCATGGACAACATGGACTAGAGAAAACGGAATAGGGAGCAGCATGTCTAGCTAGTCTAATGTCCTACCAGTGTAAGTTCTTGACGGGGAGATCTACCATTTACTCTGTTTCGTTGTATTATACACATGAGAAGATACCTAATGAAGAGAATGAAGTCCCGTGTGGCCTTGTCAACTTTCTGTATGTATCCGTCTTCTCCACTTCTTTGACTATGCCCTCTACTCTAGATATGACAAAAGATGTAACGAAGTGAAGATTGATTGATCCAAATGAGTTCACCTCCTTTTGAAATGCAAGTTGGTTTAACTGGCCCGGACTCTGGAGATACTTGAACCGTTTTGCATCGTGACTTGCTCAACTTTTATGGCCTGACTAATTAATGCTCAGTTCTACCAGGCTTAACTTGTTTATTAGTAGTAAGTATCATTGATAGGGGAGCATTTGATTTGATTGTGTCGGATTTAGGACAGCTCAATCAGCTTAATCCTTCCTTTTGCATGAGGGAGCATAAATGTGTGAAGTCAGTTTTACATCAGGAGCTTCAGTTTTCTGGGCTGGAAATTGAAGTTTGGATTTATGTTTTCCTGACTTGTTTCAGCAGGCAAGTAGAAGATGATGTACATACTGGATTTAAGGAATGTGTGTGGCTTGTGGAGGAACCAGCCCCATAGCGTGCAGTTCGCCAACTTATAGTATTACCTTACCTTTCAGTAATAAAGTATAACTTTAGCTCAGGTTCTCAATGATGCACGGTTCGGGTTGCTGGATTGTGTTCTTTGGGGTGATAACTTGGCAGTGGCAGCTATTAACATGTTTGTGCGATTGCTTCTCTGCAGAACATCCACAAAATAGAGAGGTGTTGCTCCACGGTGTGGGTGACACCTACACCGACATCAGGCTCGGCCTGCATTACATGTCGATGTGCGTCATTGCCTCCTCCGATGCGGCCTAAGCAGAAAGGATAACTAGGAAGAGTGCAACGGCGGCCATTGCTGTTAGCTCTTGTGCATATTGTATCGCGATGCTACTCGGTTGTGGTTTTAGGGGTAAAGCACACGTGTATACTTAGGGGGGCGACTATTCATCAAATTTGTATGGAACCATTAATTGAAAATGAGCGGTCACCGTTCATCATCTTCCTTCGTTAATCTTTGACTGTAAAAAATATAATAAGAACTACGAAGGAAAAATTAAACTGATTTTTTTTCTAAGAAAGAATGGATTATTGGCATGCGTTATATAAATCCTTGCAGAAGAAAGAAAATAATTTTTGTTTCCCCAGATAAGGGGTCTTATCCCGAAAATCCTGAATGGAGGACAAGCTCTATAGAGACCAATCTTTTTAATAAAAAATCAAAATTCATACTTCTACATTTAAAAAAAATTGAAACAAAATACACACATGCCTAGAGGCATTATGTACATGTGTTTGAATTTTCATGAAGAAGCACGTTGAAATGAGGGCTGTGCAAAAAAAAAAAAACATGTAGCTTTCTAGCGCATGTACGGTTCATTGGTCATGATTAGTTTTTTTGTATTTCATGTTGAAATTTTACACAAACATACATTACATCCTTGTATACATGTATACTTTTTTTCAGATTTTTCGAAATTTTAAACTTTTCAAAATTCCGGCCTCCATTAAGCTGGTCTCCAAAAGGACGTACTCGTCTTATCCCTCATATATAACTTATTTCTCTATTCTATATATTAGCAAGATATGGTGTCACCATTCATGAGCGAATGTGGCCACAAGTTCATAGCTACTAAATTGAGATATTGATCTAAGGATAGTATATGCAGGAGACATGCCATGCCACTGAATATAAAAAACCTGGCACTTACTTTCCATATCATAAAAAGCGGAAGACCACCTGAACATTGAAAGGATTCAATGAACCAATAAATCATGCAAGCAAAGAGATCAGTTAAACCATGAAGTTGTCTATTGTTTGTCCGTAATGGAAATTGTGCAAAAAAATAAGACGAAAAAAATAAAACATGAACCTCTAATTGTAGATGGAACTTTTTATCTTTTCCTCTGCACCCTTGGTCAATGCTTGTCTGCCTGTAGACCCTATGTGTTTTTTCTCCTCTTGGCTCATCTTCAAATTCATATTTATCTAAGCATATGATTCGATATCTGTTTTGTCCCAAAAATAAATATTTGTGCGTTCTCAAAACAAAAAAATATTGTGCAAGCCTAAATGAAGAGGAAGGAGCATCCGAGAACAATAGGCATTGGAGGCATAGGGAAAACGGGAAACAAATCACAGCCTCTATTTCTAGAGGGATGATTTCTTTCTTTCCTCCATGTTGCCATGACCACCGCTCTGAGACCCTCCTTTTCTTCCTCTTCCTGGCTCACTCATGATACTAGAGGAGAAATTGAGCTCTGGACTTTCCTCCATGATCCTATCCCCATTGCTCTTAGAGGTTCTCTCTCTTCCTCTTCCTGGCTCACTCATGATCGAGCCTTAAACTACACACCTTTAACAATAAAATGGTCATACTATTGAACATGGTTGTTCTCTTTAGAAATATATATAGGCCTCTAGGGCATTGTTCTATGCTGCAGAGGTACCCTATGAGTAAAGCAACTAAATAAATGAACCTACACCATGGTATAATATAGATCATAGTAGTAAATGATAACATTGACACATAAATGTCAATCTTAAATAGTCTAACCCCGGATGGTGCATTTAAAGAAGGCTAAGGAAACAGATTCACTCTCCGATTCTTGTCCGGATTGGGTAGGGAGGTAGAGAACGACATCACATATCTGCAGAAAATGCCCACAAGAATCACACTATTCACGACTTGGTTGACGAGCGAACCCTGAACATGGATTTTCAATCTAATCAACAGCGCGGCGACGGAGTGCTGCCACTCTATTCCCCCGCCCAGGCCACCCCTCCCTCCTTCCCCCTTCGCCGCTGTCGGCAGCACCCCGCGGCGCAGCCCGAGTGGCGCCGGTGGCGGCGGACTTTTCTTCCCCGCACGCTTTGAGAAGGAGGCGGGGCTCCTTCCCTACCGGCGACGGTACTCCTAGGGCCGCAACGTCTCGGTGCGGGCTGGTCGAGGGTTCTCCGATGCGGCGGCGCAGGTGCCTCCTGTAGGGCGACGCGGTGGTGCGGCTGACGGGCGGCACCCGCACGGCCCAGATCTGGCCCTTTGGGGCCCATATGGGTTGATGTGGGCCGGCTACCCTTCGCGCGCCATGGACGCTCCCTGGTGGTGAGGTTGGGTGCCAGCAGTCTCCAGGTGGCGGCGGTGCTGTCAGCAGGCATGCTGCAGCATGACGACGGGGCTTGACGGGCCAGTTTGGTGCCCGGCCGGGCCAATAGTTGTCTGGTTTGCCCCGGTTGACGTGTCCGGTCGATTGCCGCTAGGCGATGGAGGATGTCC
>LR880967.1:31278769-31290354 GCA_904067115.1 Aegilops sharonensis
GTCATCGTACATCCATTGCCGGCTCATCTTCATTACACAACACCGAATAGACCAAATTAATACAAGTTCATACATAAAGTTCATACAACACTTAAATGCAACAAACAAATAACTCTCTAGCTAAAGCATTTAAATGCAAAAACAAATGCGATCAAGATCGCAACTAAGGTAACAATTGATCCAACAGCATAATGATACCAAGCCTCACTATCGATGGCATATTTTCTAATCTTTCTAATCTTCAAGCGCATTTTCTCCATCTTGATCTTGTGATCATCGACGACATCGGCAACACGCAACTCCAATTCCATCTTCTCCCCCTCAATTCTTTTCAATTTTTCTTTCAAGTACTCGTTTTCTCTTTTCAACTAAATTTAACCTCTCGACAATAGGGTCGGTTGGAATTTCCGGTTCACATACCTCCTAGATAAAAATATCTATGTCAACTTGATGGGCATAATTTCTCATAAACACGAAATGCAACAAATAGTTTTAAAAGAGAATATACCACATCCGAATCATAACAAGGACGAGGGCCGACGGGGACGGATATCAAAACCATGGCACTATGTATAACAAACAACGTACGGGTAAGATAATTATTATACGAGTAACTATATATCCAAATCACAGAAACATTAATTTTTTATATAAAATTTCATGAACAAGAGGCTCACCACAAGGTGGTGCCGGCGACGGGACGGTGCGGGCGATCGACGGTGGTTACGACAGAGATTTAGAAGGCAGTAAGTAAACCACACCTACATATGCAAACTAAGTGTTATTTTGACCTCAAATTGCATATAAATCAAATACTAGCACATATATATATATTTCCTCCCAAATTACTAAACTCACAAATTAATAACTACATGAACCAATGCAAGAGCTAATCTAGCAATGAGAGATGAAAGGACAAAGTTGCTAACCTTTGTGATCACTTGAATGGATGGGGGCCTTCAAATCTTGACAAATTTTGGGCAAAATGTGTGATGAGCTCGAGGGGAGAAGAGGAAGAACAGAGAGGAGAGGAGAGGGGAAAGGGGGAAGAACAGAGCGAGATGGACGAAGGGTTTATATGCAGGAGGACCTATAGTACCGGTTCGTGGCATGAACCGGTACTAAAGGTGCTGGAGGGGGCCCAGACTGACAACATCCTGCCACCACCCTCATTAGTACCGGTTCGTGGCACGAACCGGTGCTAAAGGTTAGCCACGAACCGGTGCTAAAGGCTAGCCGTTGGAACCGGCACTAATGTATACATTTGTGCCGGCTCTAATACAAACCGGCACTAATGTGCTTCACGTTTGACCCTTTTTCTACTAGTGATCTAATCAAGAGCTAGTATAGTTAATCGATATTTTTACTTTTCAGTTGAAATAATTAAGCAAAGCATGTAACATATGTTTACTGTAGGTAACCATTGTACCAATTGAAACTTGTGAAGCAAATTGTTGGTTGATTCAGCGATTCAGCGCTGTTGGTCAACATCATCAATATTGACTACTACTTGTTGTAAAGTCTCCCTTCTACTTCATCCTAAGGGGTTACTGGTTGGATGGCCAATGGATGGCTAAAATTGACATCGGATTAGGAAGAACACAAGTAGTTGTTTGTGCCATAAACCTCCTCATGTGATGACCACTGCCCTGGCAACGGGTGGAAATTACCGGGTACGCGGTTGTCCATTTTCTGATGATAGCCGCCATCACCATGCTGGTTCAGGCATCCCTAGTGACGTTCTCATCGACAGTCCGGGCAGATTTAGCCCGATAACAACGGCCTTCACTCAGTCCATGCTATTGAGCCTTTTCCTCCATGTGCCAGCTACCCATTGGATCTGGAGGAGATTTAGGCGTACCGGCCAGATCCCGGACCATGGCTGTCAAAGGATGTGAGAGCATAGAGTCGCCGATCCATAATCAATGGCTGTCAAAGGATTTAGTCACGTCGCCTATCATAGTAGAAGTCACAAGCTGTGGTGTATTAGAAACTCCCACTAGAGAAAGCCCTACTACAGGCAGGCTTGAAAGCCCCACTAGAGAAAGCCCTTTGAGACATAGTAGTATCGTGCCTAGCCTGGGAAGCACCTCGGCCTGGAAAGCCCTTTGTCTGCTGCCGTAGTACTCGTGGCCAGCCTGGCTGCTAGTGGCATAACCTCAAGAAGAACGTTGCTCCACCGTAGATGACCGCCCTAGCGGTGCCCTGGAGACATGGTGATTGAGCATGGCCAGGCGCGTGAGATCTCCCATAGTTTATCCAGGTTGGAAGGTTTCTTTTTCGCCCCCATCCCCAGTGGACTACCAGTTTACCTGTGCCTAATGGGTGACATGTAGAAAAAAAAGCCATTCTCATACTCGATTAGTCCCGATTCCTCATGGTTGACACCCATCATTTGCCCCTTCTCGTGGTTTCGCATGTCGCCAAGCTCGACTCCACAACACGGTGGCATTGAGAAAAGGAGGTGAGATCATTGGCGACGAGGACGTACCCTGGGATGCCAAGCTCGGCAATGTGGGTCAGAGCCGCAGAGCAAAATCAAGCATCTGCTTGGCGGCCATAGTAGAGGAGGATGCCAAATCGTAGGAGGGAATGGTGGATGAGTAGTAAAGCCACGGTCCCCGTATGAGGGCAGGAAGAGAGGAGCCATACAAACGGGATCACCATGATAGTGTGGAGACAATGCATGGGACGACGAAGAGGGCCATGACGAGCAAGGAGACATGGCATTGCATGGCTTGCGTGGTTGGTTAATTGAACTGCTCGACTTTTGTTGTAAATTATTAGTACTAGTTGAGTTTGTGCTACACAGATAGCTAAAATAAAATTATCTATGGAGATGTCTCTTCAGCAGATCTCACCGGACTTGGTCGGTGATTGTCTTCGAGGCATCCTTGTTGAGCCGGTTTTCGTTCATCTACATTGGTGTGTTTAGATGTCCTCTAGAGGATCTCATCAGTGACGGTTGTTATTCTGGTGCACTGATCTAGTGTGGTCTTAGCAGGACGATTTTCCCAACTGTCTAGTACAACAAGCATTCCCCAGTTGCGATGAGGGAGGGACGATGACCGCGCTGTGCCTTCGGCTCATACCAGTGGTTGTAGTTCTCGATAGTTGTCCTGCGGACCTAGATGTAATTTATGTTACTTCTACTTTTTTTGTACTAACATGATTGGTGAATAGATCAAAAGTTATTTTTAAGGGAGAATAGATCAATTTTTTTCCTACTAGTATATGAAAAAAAAGAGAGACTGGACGTCTTCTCTCCCAAAGAGAAAGAATGATTTTGTAGTACAGGTCCCTATCAAGACAACTGACGTATGATGCCACAGTGCTGAGGTCATACGATACTCAATACATGTATCTCACACTATCGATTTTTTTTGTAAGTTTTGGTTCCGAACTAAACAGACAAATTAGTTTGTTTAACACGACAAAGACTGGTTTTGGAAAGGGCATGATTGAATGCACTATGCACAAAGAGTGACTTGTTCACTGAGCCGCTTGGGGATATGACGACATCTTGACCAGTTCGACACAATTCCTGTAAACTCTCAGAGAAAGGCCAGCATAATTTGAGATTTGAAAATATTCATCAATCAAAAGGTGAAGCTACACACTTAGGTTGTGTTTAGTTCGGGAACGAAGTGAAAAAGAATGCCATGGTTCCATTCTACTAGAATGTGTCGGTTCAGTTTTTGTGTTTGGTAGTGGCAATTAGAAGGAATGGAATGGTTATATTTTGATGTTTGGTTTGAGAGATGAAAGGAATGGGTTTATTCATCTCACCATGAATTGGATTTGATTTTAGTTAAACATAGGTAGATAAATATTGAATTGTACTATTTCAGAATAGCGGTGTACCATCAATGATTCATGAAACGTAAGTTTGAACGCGGTGTGTCAAAACCAAATCGCCGAGAAACAGAAAAGAAAAGAATGAGGCTCAAAGACAAGATCAATAGCAACAAGAAAAAAAATGCAGCTTGCTAGTCCTATCTTGCCCGCAGCCTTGCTACTCCGGTCCACAAGATCAACAACAGCCACCCAAATACTAATGTCTGGATCAACAGGAGTCACGGAATTGCAGGATCAAGTTGGATGTACAAATATGTGTAATGAACCCAAGTATGCTAGGATCGAAACAAGGGTGGATCGGGGGAGGTAAATCGAGTTCAGCTTGTTGCTTGAGAAAGAGAAGGTGATGTACAGGAGAAGGAGGCGAGATACAGAGAAAGGTTAGGTGAGATACAGAGTTCACATGATACACTCATGCCTCTCTCTGCCTACCACACACACTTAAATAACCACACATACGCAGCTCTGCCCGTGGCCTTCATGTCTGACGAGTGGGTCCACTCTTTGATTGTCCACTGCATCATCAGTGGGATGCAGGCGTGACAATATGTTTCATCTTTCTACTTCGTTTCCAAATGAATGTTGGAAATTCACCTTCAGGATCATTCACATCAAATAACACCAACACACGAGCACACGAAAACTGATAGCCAAGGGCACGTGTCGCGTTCGACCTACCTACAACTAAGTTTCATCGTGCAAATATGAGTGCGGCATAAATAAGAGTGCGGCGCAAACATGACTAGCGTCAGTTTTAGTGCTACTAGATACAACATGGCTCACGCCAGCCATGCCAGCCAACGAGGTGTGGACATCTTGCACCCGTGCCAGCTCATCTAGTAGGAAGGCTCCTAATTCTGCGAAGCTGAGTGATAACCCACAAATATATAGGGGTTCACAACAGTTTCCGAAGATAGAGTATTAAACCCAAATTTATTGATTCGACACAAGGGGAGCCTGATGTCTGCTAGAACTACGTCGGTATTTCCCCAAAGAGGAAGGGATGATGAAGTATAGCGACGGTAGGTATTTCCCTCAGTGATAAGACCAAGGTTATCGAACCAGTAGGAGAACCTCCTCGCACCACATAAACAGCACCTGCACACAAATAACAAATACTCGCAACCCGACGTGTAAAAGGCGTTGTCAATCCCTTTCTGGTACGACGCCTCAAGATAGGCAAATAATGTGAGGTAAAAGTAGTAGATAGGATAAATAGATCGCGGAACAAATAAATTGCAGCAATGTATTTTTGTATTTTTGGTTTAATAGATCTGAAAATAAATGCAAAGGATAATCGATCGCAAAGGCAAATATGATTAAAAGAGACCCGGGGGGCGTAGGTTTCACTGGTGGCTTCTCTCGAGAAAAATAGCAAACGGTAGGAAAACAATTACTGTTGGGCAATTCATAGAACTTCAAATAATCATGACGATATCTAGGAAGTGATCATTATATAGGCATCACGTACATGATTAGTAAACCGCCTCCTGCCTGCATCTACTACTATTACTCCACACAACGAAAACGAGTTAGAGCTCCCAACACTTTCCATGCTAGATACATTACAGGCGGTTCCCAAACAGAAAATAAAGTTTATTCCTTTTTCCACCATTACTTTCACTTTCCATGGCTAGGCGAATCCACGGTTGCCCTTCATACCAACACTTTCCAAGGAATTTATTATTTGACAACATAAAGTAAATTCATTTTTCATTTTGGGACTGGGCATCCCTAATACCTTTGCCGTACTCTAGTGCAATGACAAGTGAATAAACACTCATCTTGAGAATAACACATCTAGCATGGAAAATACTGGCCACCCTTCACCGCCTCGCGAGCGGTAGAGCACACAAAACATAAATTTATTTTAAAAATTAGAGATGGCACATGCAAATTTGCTTAAAACGACATGGAAATACCGCATATAGGTAGGTATAGTGGACTCATAAGGCAAAACTGGTTTAAAGGGTTTTGGATGCACAAGTAGTGATCATACTTAGTGCAAAATGAAGGCTAACAAAAAGATTGAGAATCGACCAACGAAAAAGCGAAATATCTCATACCCAAGTATTAAGCATAAGTAACACTGAATAATGCACCACATGTAGGATATAAATTTCATTGCATAACCATTGATTTTCGTGCTTGCATAGGGAATCACTAACCTTATCATCAATATTCTTACTACAGCACAATTACTCATCAACATGACCCACATATCATATCGTCATATCTCAAAACCATTACTAAGAATCAAGTTTATTTTGTCCAATGATCTTCATGAATTTTTTTATTATATCCTCCTTTCATATATATCACTTTGGGACTATTTTCATATGTTGCTTTTGATAAGCTCAAACAAATATAAGTGGAGAACATGAGCATAAATTTTTTCTTTCTCTCGAAATAGTTTAAGTGAAGCAATAGAGAATTTCTGAAAATTTTACTAACTCCCAAATAAATCTAAGTGAAGCCCGAGAGCATTTCTTCAGAAAAATAACAAAGCACACCATGCTCAAAGATATAAGTGAAGCACTAGAGCAAATCCATGGCTTTAAAAATTTAAGTGAAGCATAGGAGCAATCATAACATATTTTGGCTCCCTCAAAAAGGTGTGTTCATCAAGGATTCAACAACTAAAACACAAAGCAAAATAAGAAAAGACTCATATCATACAAGACGCTCCAAGCAAAACTCATAATATGTGACGAATAAAAATATAGTTTCAAGTAAAATACCGATGGTTGTTAGAAGAAAGCGTGGATGCCACTCGGGGGCATCCCCGAGCTTAGTTGCTAGCAACTTCTTTGAATATTATCTTCGGGTGCCTCGGGCATCCCTGAGCTTAACCTTTTGCTTATCCTTATTCCTTCATCCATTATATGATCAGCCAAAACTTGAAAACTTCAATCACACAAAACTCCAACAAAACCTTCGTGAGATCCGTTAGTATAAGAAAGCAAACCACTACAATAAGTGCTGTTGCAAACCTATTCTTATTTTGTTTTTGCATTATATCTACTGTATTCCAAATTATCTATGGCAAAACCTCATCAAAGAAAACCATAGAATCATCAAAACAAGCACACAACGCAAAGAAAACAGAATCTGTCAAAAACAGAACAGTCTGTAGCTATCTGGATATTTTAAATACTTCTGTAACTCCAAAAATCTTGATAAATTAGGAAAACTTGGGTAATTTGTATATTATTCTTATTTAAAAAGAATCCACTCAAAAGAACTATTATGTGATTTATGGAAACTATTTTCGTGAGTGCATAAGTTTCTGTTTATCAAAAAGATCAAATCAACTTTCACCCAAATCAACCCAAAGGCCTTGCTTGGCACAAACACTAATTAAAAGACAAAAACACAATCATAACAGTAGCATAATTGTTCGAACACACAATAATAGAAATCAAAAAGCAAAAATAAATTTTATTCATTGGGTTGCCTCCCAACAAGCGCTATCGTTTTACGCCCCTAGCTAGGCATAACGTGTAGGATGTAAGTTTCGTCATCCGTACCCTTGTTTTCCTTGGAGGTATTTGTGTCGGGCGGTTTTTAAAATTAAACATAAAACGCATTGTCCTTGGAAACCTTAGCACTATCAAGTAGCTTTTTATCATAAACCCTTTGATTTCCGGCAGTGATCCAAGAATAGTGTTGATTAACATCATTAAAAACTTGTTGGATCATATCTAAAAAGGGGACTTGATTTTTAAGATTCTCATCAAAGATTTGGTTATATCCAAGCAAATGTCTCAAAGCATAATCACTATTATAAAGAATTTCATCAATCACGGGTTTTTCATGATTCATGCCATAAAAATCAAAGATTTTCCTAGCTTCCGTATTATGTAGTCAAATTCATTCATCAAAACAAGAGTGGCTAACTTTTTAGATTTAGGATCCTTTATAACGAGCAACTAATAGAACAATCTTTGCAAGGTAGGATGAGTACAAATAAATCTAGTTTCAAGTTTCAGAACAAGTGCCGAAATAGCGTCTGCATAAGATTTAGTCCTTTTAAGTATAGGAATATCATCGAGAGTTAATTTTCTGACACAATTGAAAAATTCTTGGATATGGTCTTTTCCCATTAAATTCCCTTGCCCCAAGACAAAAGTTTTGGCATCTAGATTACCCGTATGCTCCATTTTAGGAGTTAGGTCATCATCTGTTTCTTCCATACCAAAGTCACTCATGGTGACGAGTTCAAGCACATAAGAGATCTGACGAGAAAACGGCGAACGAAAAAGAGGGCAAATAAAATGACAAATTTTCGTGAAGTGGCGGAGAGGAAAATGAGAGGAAAATGGCAAACAACGTAAATTGTGAGGAGATGAGATTTGTGATTAGGAACCTGGTTGATGTTGAAGATCCTCCCCGGCAACAACGCCAGAAATTCCTTTTGATGTCTGCTAGAACTACGTCGGTATTTACCCAAAGAGGAAGGGATGATGCAGTATAGCGACGGTAGGTATTTCCCACAGTGATAAGACCAAGGTTATCGACCAGTAGGAGAACCTCCTCACACCACGTAAACAATACCTGCACACAAATAACAAATACTCACAACACGACGTGTAAAAGGAGTTGTCAATCCTTTTCGGGTACGACGCCTCAAGATAGGGAAATAATGTGAGGTAAAAGTGGTAGATAGGATAAGTAGATCACGGAACAAATAAATTGTTGGGGAATGTAGCAATAATTCAAAATTTTCCTATGTGTCACCAAGATCAATCTTGGAGATGCTAGCAACGAGAGTGAGAAGGGAGTGCATCTTCATACCCTTGAAGTTCGCTAAGAAGAAGCGTTACAAGAACACGGTTGATGGAGTCATACTCGCGGAGATTCAAATTGCGGAAGATCCGATCTAGCGCCGAACGGACGGCGCCTCCGCGTTCAACACACGTACAACCCGAGGTCGTCTCCTCCTTCTTGATCCAGCAAGGGGAGAGGAGAAGTTGAGGGAGAGCTTCGGCAGCACGACGGCGTGGTGGTGGAGCTTGTGGTATTTCTGCAGGGCTTCGCCAAGCTCTACGGAGGAGGAGGTGTTGGGGAGGAAGGGGCTGCGCCAAGGGAAGGGGTGCGGCTGCCCTCTCTCTCCCTCACTATATATAGGGGTAAGGGGGAGGAGGACGCTCCCTAGGGATTCCCTAGGGGAGGGGCGGCGGCCACAGAGGAAACCCTAGATGGCTTTGGGCGCCCCCACCCCTAGGAAACTTGCCCCCCAAGCCGGGAGGGGCAGCTGCCCTAGGGGAGGCGCCCCCACCTCTCCAGGTTACGTGAGATGGGGTGGGAGGGGCGCACAGCCCCTTAGTGGGCTGATGTGCCCCATCCACGTGGCCCATAAGGCCTCCCAACGCTTGTCGGGGCCTACGAAACCCCTTTTAGATACGCTGGTCGTCACCCGGTAACCACGGAACAATTCCGGACTCCAATACCCTTCGTCCAATATATCGATCTTCACCTCCGGACCATTCCGGAGTTCCTCGCCATGTCCGGGATCTCATCGGGGACTCCGAACAACCTTCGGTAACCACATACTATTTCCCATAACAACTCTACCGTCACCGAACCTTAAGTGTGTAGACCCTACGGGTTCGGGAACCATGCAGACATGACTGAGCTACCTCTCCGGTCAATTACCAGTAGCGGGATCTGGAAACCCATATTGGCTCCCACATGTTCCACGATGATCTCATCGGATGAACCACGATGTTGGGGATTCAATAAATCTCGTATACAATTCACTTTGTCCACCGGTATGTTACTTGCCCGAGATTCGATCGTCGGTATCCCAATACCTCGTTCAATTTCATTACCGACAAGTCTCTATACTCATTCTGTAATGCATGATCCCGTGACTAACTCCTTAGTCACATTGAGCTCATTATGATGATGCATTACCGAGTGGGCCCAGAGATACCTCTCCGTCATACCGAGTGACAAATCGCAGTCTCGATTCGTGCCAACCCAACAGACACTTTAGGTGTAGTGCACATTCATAGACACCTAGTTATGTTGTGATGTTTGGTACACCCAAAGCATTCCTACGGTATCTGGGAGTTGCACAATCTCATGGTCTAAGGAAATGATACTTGACATTATAAAAGCTCTTAGCAAATGAACTACACGATCTTGCGCTATGCTTAGGATTGGGTCTTGTCCATCACATCATTCTCAAAATGATGTGATCCCGTTATTAATGACATCCAATGTCCATGGTCAGGAAACCATAACCATCTATTGATCAACGAGCTAGTCAACTAGAGGCTCACTAGGGACATGTTGTGCTCTGTGTATTCACACATGTATTACGGTTTCCAGTTAAAACAATTACAACATGAACAATAGACAATTATCATGAACAAGGAAATATAATAATAACCATTTTATTATTGCCTCTAGGGCATATTTCCAACAGTCTCCCACTTGCACTAGAGTCAATAATCTAGTTCACATCACTAGGTGATTGTAATGAATCCAACAACCATGGGGTTTGATCATATCTCGCTTGTGAGAGAGGTTATTAGTCAACGGGTCTGAACCTTTCAGATCCGTGTGTGCTTTACAAATCTCTATGTCATCTTGTTGATGCAGCTACCACGCGCTATTTGGAGCTATTCCAAACAACTGTTCTACTATATGAATCCGGTTTACCACTCATAGTCATCCAGATTAGTATCAAAGTTTGCATCGACGTAACCCTTCACGACAAACTCTTTTACGACCTCCATAATCGAGAAAATTCCTTGGTCCACTAGTTACTAAGGATAACTTTGACCGCTGTCCTGTGATCCATTCCTGGATCGCTCTTGTACCCCTTGTCTGACTCATGGCAAGTACTATTAAGCATTTTTTTATCTATTCTTATAGATCTTGATGCTCAATGTTCAAGTAGCTTAATCCAGGTTTTTCATTGAAAAACACCTTTCAAACAACCCTATATGCTTTCCAGAAATTCTACATCATTTCCGATCAACAATATGTCAACAACATATACTCATCAGAAATTGTATTGTGCTCCCACTCACTTCTTTGGAAATACAAGTTTCTCATAAACTTTGTATAAACCCAAAATATTTGATCATCTCATCAAAGTGTATATTCCAACTCTGAGATGCTTACTCCAGTCCTTAGAAGGATTGTTGGAGCTTTGCATACTTGTTAGCATCTTTTAGGATTGACAAAACCTTCTGGTTGTATCACATACAACCTTTCCTCAAGAAAATCGTCGACGAAACAATGTTTTGACATCCTATCTGCAAGATTTCATAAATAATGCAGTAACTGCTAATATAATTCCAACAGACTCTTACCATCGCTACGAGTGAGAAAGTCTCATCATAGTAAACTCGTTGAACTTGTTGGAAAACATCTTAGCGACAAGTCGAGCTTTCTTAATGGTGACACTTACCATCATTGTATGTCTTCCTTTTAAAATCCATCTGTACCCAACAGCCTTAAGACCATCAAGTAGTTCTTCCAAAGTCTACACTTTGTTTTCATACATGGATCCTCTCTCGGATTTTATGGCCTCGAGCCATTCTTCGGAATCCGGGCCCACCATCGCTTCTCCATAGCTCGTAGGTTCATTGTTGTCTAGCAACATGACTTCCAAGACAGGATTACCGTACCACTCTGAAGTAGTACGTGTCCTTGTCGACCTACGAGGTTTGGTAGTGACTTGATCCGAAGTTTCATGATCACTATCA
>LR880967.1:31318370-31360298 GCA_904067115.1 Aegilops sharonensis
TTATGAAATAGAAGCAACATATATAGTAAACATAGTTAACAAATTTTATCGTACCGAAAGTAATTAACTAGAGCATGACACCATACATCTAATAGTTTCGTCGTACTGAGAGATTCGAAGTTTCGTCGTACAGAAAGTAACAACTAACTAAACAAACACATTGTTTTTAAGCAGTCCATATCCAGAAGGGTGCACCCAAGCTTAGTGAAAGGCGCCATGTCCTAACGCTGTAGGGCAATGCAGGTTCGGACGTCAGCTCGTGATATTGGGCTGGCGTAGAACATCCCATTCTCTTCGAGGACATCTTTGATGATGATGGACGCAATTTCCTGTTGGATCCGGTAGAAATCATTTCGAAGTCGATTATCCGGCACGGCTCCAAAGGCTTCGGCCCATCTCTGGATATGGGTATCGGATGAAGATTTCATGCAAAGTGATTGCACATCCCTTCTGTACTCCATCATTAGATGGATGAGGTAGAATCCATCATTCTCACTTCTTCCCGGTTGCTGGATGCAACAGAAGTCAGTCTTCTGGCTGAAACAAAGCCCGGCCTTATATGTTTTTTTGTGTTGGATGTAGCCACCCTGCATGCTGAAGCCCAGCATAGCTCTGTCCAGAACATACTTTATGTGTGTGTAATCTTTCTTCTGTATGTTCTTCGACGGGTCCAAATATAGAGCACGGGAGTAACGCGGTAAAGAACAATGAGAACGGCACGACACCCCCTGCTGCGCAAAATACACGATCAAGTTTAGCCTCCATGCGTGCAAAGTAACTATTGAAATGCACGAAAGGATGATGTGTTATTGTGCTATCTGCGGATCACTTACCTGGGATGATAAGGTAGGAGAATCGTTTCTTTGTCCTTATTGCTGACCAAGAATTCTTCGATGTACTAACTCGCATATTGACGGTTGGCTTCGTTGATTGACAAGAAGCCCTCATGCATGAAGTATGGGTCCGCGACCGCAAGACCGGTGACTTGCTCTCTCCTGACGATGTAGTTCATGTGCAGCGCATACAGGCGGACTAATGTAAAATCGAGTGTCCTCATTTGAAACATCTGGAAGATGTAATCAAACCTCAGGAAGAAGAGGTCCATGGGGCATGTGTGGACATACATCTTGCAACTGCTCGGCACATGAACCGTATAAAGTGGGTATCCTGGATCATCCGAGGCGAGGAGGCTTCTCTCTTTTGAAAGCACATGGTCATGGATTCTCTTGAGATCCTCTTCTATGGCAGGTATTGCATTCGCCGTTACGATTGGCTCTCCCGCGACATGGATTAATGGCGCATGTTTCAACCTTGGTCGAAGGCGGCTGGCTGCTAGAACCAATATTGCCAGCTTTATTGGATTTTCTCGCCGCCGGTCTCTTCCTCTGCTTCTTCTTGGTGGGCTAAGGTGCTGATGGGTCTGTCAGACCCTCCCTGAGCACCACCACTAGTGTTGTCGGGCTCAGCATTGGATGACTCTGGCTAACTAGTTGAGCTTGGGTGGATCCGGCATCTGGAGGCGTGTCCTGCGAGGATTGCATGAACAAAGACTTCTTGCACTCTCGAGGATGTTTCGGCTCTGGTACATGCATCTCATATTCATATGGTTGACTCATTGTTACTTCGTTGTCAAAGGCAGTACTGAAATACTGGTTAGGGTCATCGTCGGCCTCCTCCATGTCATGATCCCTATCCTCTTCCATGGGCAGATGGCATCATTTGTTAGTGAAACGGTTGGCCCTCCTTCCTCATGTCTCACGATCTCAGCAAGCAGCACAGACGATGGTTGTACTTGTGTAGGTGGTGTTGTGGTCGTACCTTCCTGAGGTCCCGTTGGTGTGCTCCCGGCGAGCTGGACACGAAGAAGATTTTTCGGCCACAGGATCGGCCAATTTTTGCATTGTATAAGCTGCGTGGGGGTCTCGTCATCCTCTCCAACGGTTTGTATCGGACGAGGGAGACCCTTGTAGCCTGCTTTCACACTTGCCACGGGGACCCTTAAGGCGTTATCAGGCATCTGCCGGCGGTGAAACAATCGATCCTTAGGCTTCACTATAGTACACTTCCCCACATCCACCAACCCGCCCTTCATGTTGTAAAGGAGGGTGCACGGAGTGGAGTCGGCCTACAAAGACATATACGTGCGGCGTCAGAGATCCAAAAAGAACGGCAACTGAAGATTAATTAATTAGTTGAGTTGATGAAGGTGCGACGACGCGTATTTACCGTGAGGGCGTCGAGCTCAGCCAATGTCGACGGCCAGACATTCAAGCCATAGACGGAGCTAGGGCTGCTGTGAGAGCTGGGCGGAGGAGCAGGTACTGGAGGAGGTGCGGGTGTGGTTTCCATACTAGGTACGTGTATGGGTGCGGTGTTCATTGAGTTGCTCCCGGTGAAGCTGGGCATGGGAAAATCACTTGGTAGCGCATTTGGATTTTGTTGCACACATGTGACCACTGTTGGAATCAAGCTTGTAAAGGTAGCCACCACATAAGATCTATAGGCAGCGATTATCTCAGCTTTGGTCTCAGCTTTTGCTTTCTCCATCGCTCGCGCCACCTTCTCGTCGATAGTCACTTGGCTGAACTTCTTTCTCTGTCTTTTGGCCTCGGGGTCCTCGCTATAATAGTACTTCCAAGTGGCCCCATCCCTAGCGCCATGCACACGTCCATATTGCGGCCTTGGCCGGGCGGGTGTCCCATCATTATGTTCGTGGCCCGGTTGAAAGGAGTGTCCCACTTGTACTTCGCCGACGACTGAGTTGACTGAGTCGACGAGTCGCTCTCGGCCGCAAGCTTGTGTTGCTCTCTCTGCAAAATGGACCGTGAATCATTTACGAATGCGACTAGAATGTAGTAGACTTCGTTGATCAAAACCTAATATGTAAGGTGGTAAAAGGATAATTACCAGTATTCTCATGAATTTCCTAGTCGGCCCGTCGGTTAAAAAAATGTTTTTCTTGGGGTCCCACGAGAATCGGGCCCTGATGAAGTCGTGCTCCTGCTGTTCGGTGAACTTAGCCAATGGGTCTGGGATCCCCTGACGTTCATGTTATGCGTCCTCCTTAGCCCACACGGGCCTCTTTCTCGTGTAACCACGACTTCGAAGGCGGTGGGTTCCCATGTTCTTTGCCTGCAGCTGCTTGCCTCTCTCCGACCTGGCCTTGGCAGCTTCTTCATTGCAAGTCTCCTTGAACTTTTCAAAGTCCTCTATCGTAATTTTTGGATTATCTGCAACAATCTCGGCGTAGGTTTCATGGTCTACTTGAATCGCATTTTTCACCCTAGTTTTCCAAGCGCTCAATGCGTTGCCGAACTTCCCTAGGGCTTTGTTGTTGATGTTTTTCATGGCATCATCATCCCATGGGTCGACTTCGTCATTCCGACCGGGGAACAGGAATCTTGTGTGCAACCTAGTTAGAAGCAGCTTCTTCAACTGATCATTCTTCCGTATTTTTGTGGTGTTGATGTTAGCGGTATCCGGTAGGATGCATGCTAGTTGGTTGCCATAACACGCTGCCACTTCTCGCGACTCTATTGGCTCGTACTCGCCAGGGTGCACCGCCGTGACCACCAGTCTTCCGGTGCCGAGCTCATTTGGGCGTCGCGTCCTCTTTTCCTTCTTTCCCTCACTGGCTTGAGAGGTCCCACCTTCCATGCTATAGTTAGGAACATCATCAGCGCCAGTCTCAGTGCAGCTGTCATTGGTGGCATCAGTGTCGGCGCCGGCGCCACCACCGTCGTCATCCGTCATGACAAGGCGGTCCGGACAGCCAGCTTCCTACCTCTCCTGATCCGCCAGAAAGTCGAGGTAGGCGTGTGCTCGACCTAATTGGGAGTGAGAACCTCCGGCCTCATCGGTGTCAGTCATGTTTCCTAGGGTTCAATGTCGTAGTCGTTTAATTATCGAGCTTTATATAATAAAGTGAATAATGACAAAAAAGTGACCTTTGTTTTGCCAGAAATGTCGTTTCATTCCCATCGCGACAAATCTCAAGCACTCGATATGTCCAACTTTCTAGCACAAGTCATGCCGAAATTCATGGAAAATTTCGGCATGACCTTTGCTAGAAAGTGCACATATAGAGCGCCTGAAATTTGCCAGAATGGAAATGAATCAACATTTCCGGCAAAACATAGGTCACTTAGCAATCGATTTCCCTGCAAATGACAATAAGCACTATGTGCTGAAGTGATGTGTCTCATCACATGCATGTCAAGTGGATTCACATTACCGGGAAGTGTCCAACAATGATCAAGTCTCACAACATCAAGTGCACTTTACTTTAGGCAATAGAAGAAAACTCATTACATCTCCACATGGCTAGGAAAAGAACAAAAGCAGTAGACTAAGAAGGCAGCAGTGCCTCTGTTTGGATGCAAGAAAATAAAAAAGCATATTAAAAACATTCCAACAATAGGCATTTTAACAGCAAGCATTTGAACAACATGCATTTTAACAAAAACCTTTTGAACACTCTAACAATAGGCATTTTAGCATTTGAACACTCTATGGCAGCAAGTGTGGACTATTGTGCCGATGAATGACAACCCCTATCTCCAAACCCAAAACTCTCTAACACTTAGCTCGCTTAAACGTGTCCCTAGACAGGCTTAAAATCCATGGAAACCACAACAAAGGAAATGAACATGGTGGTCGTCAGCTAACAAAAACCATATCAATCGACACTCTGTTGTCTGTCCTGCGGCTGCAGCATCAATAACAAACTCTGATATACGTCTTCAGTTGCTGATTCTACCAATTATTTCATCTTCAGCTAATTACCTAAACTTGTTGCTTTCACCTAGGTTTATTTTCATTTGTGAACAATAGTCAGACTAGGCCACGCAGGTCTCAAACAGGAAAACGGTCGGAGAGGAAGGAAGAGGGGGCGGGGGGCCATACCGGAGCGGGAGGGGGTCGGTGGCCGGCGTCGGGGTCGCCTTGTTGATCTGCAGAGACCAAATTTTGTCAGAGAGAGAGAGAGAGTCGGGGCTGAGGGGTCAGAGAGAAGAGGGGCGGGGGGCCATACCAGAGCGGGTGGGGGTTGGTGGCCGGCGTCGGGGTCGGGGCGGCGGCGCTGGAGGGGGGCCTTCTTCTCCTCGTCGATCTACAAAACCAAATTTGGTCAGAGAGAGAGCCGGGGCTGAGGGGGCGGAGAGGAAGGAAGAGGGGGCGGGGGGCCATACCGGAGCGGGAGGGGGTCGGTGGCCGGCGTCGGGGTCGCCTTGTTGATCTGCAGAGACCAAATTTTGTCCGAGAGAGAGAGAGAGTCGGGGCTGAGGGGTCAGAGAGAAGAGGGGCGGGGGGCCATACCAGAGCGGGTGGGGGTTGGTGGCCGGCGTCGGGGTCGGGGCGGCGGCGCTGGAGGGGGGCCTTCTTCTCCTCGTCGATCTACAAAACCAAATTTGGTCAGAGAGAGAGCCGGGGCTGAGGGGGCGGAGAGGAAGGAAGAGGGGGCGGGGGGCCATACCGGAGCGGGAGGGGGTCGGTGGCCGGCGTCGGGGTCGCCTTGTTGATCTGCAGAGACCAAATTTTGTCCGAGAGAGAGAGAGAGTCGGGGCTGAGGGGTCAGAGAGAAGAGGGGCGGGGGGCCATACCAGAGCGGGTGGGGGTTGGTGGCCGGCGTCGGGGTCGGGGCGGCGGCGCTGGAGGGGGGCCTTCTTCTCCTCGTCGATCTACAAAACCAAATTTGGTCAGAGAGAGAGCCGGGGCTGAGGGGGCGGAGAGGAAGGAAGAGGGGGCGGGGGGCCATACCGGAGCGGGAGGGGGTCGGTGGCCGGCGTCGGGGTCGCCTTGTTGATCTGCAGAGACCAAATTTTGTCCGAGAGAGAGAGAGAGTCGGGGCTGAGGGGTCAGAGAGAAGAGGGGCGGGGGGCCATACCAGAGCGGGTGGGGGTTGGTGGCCGGCGTCGGGGTCGGGGCGGCGGCGCTGGAGGGGGGCCTTCTTCTCCTCGTCGATCTACAAAACCAAATTTGGTCAGAGAGAGAGCCGGGGCTGAGGGGGCGGAGAGGAAGGAAGAGGGGGCGGGGGAGGGGGGCATACCGGAGCGGGAGGGGGTCAGGTCGAGGCGGGGCAGGGCTGGCGTGGGCGGGGTGGGGCGGGGCGGGGCAGCGTCGGCCGTGGCGTCAGAGGGGATCGACGCGCGAAGCGAGAGTGAGAGGAAAGAGAGGGCTAGCGGACTGGTGCTATAGCTAACTTAGCTATAGCGCGTGTTGGCAAAATGCACTATAGCTAAGTTAGCTATAGCACTGGTCCAACAAAAACGCGCTACTGCTAGTTTTTTTCCTTCATTTATTTTTCTTTTTTATTTTCCTTTTTCTTAGCTATAGCGCTTCCCTGGATAAAACGCGCTACTGCTAACATTTTTTTCTTTTTTTTTCTTTTTCTTTTTTCTTTTTCTTTTTATTTTTTTATTTTTCTTGCATTTCATTTTCCACAACTTATTAGTTCCTTTTTCTTTTTCTTTTCATTTCATTTTGCAAAACTTCCTTTATTTTTCTTTTTCTTTTTCTTTCATTTGCACTTTTCTTTTTCTTTTTCTTTCATTTTGCAATATACCACTGTTACCCTCCGGATAATAATTAGTATAATATATATCTTACATCATTTGACCGCTATCGGTGATATACAAAACAGCTAGACACGTACACAAACTTTGGATTAGTTTGTCAGCTTGGGGACGACGACGCTTCAGACTGATCTTCTTCCCTCTTTTGTTCGTTGTCGAATAATTGAGCCCATGGTCGTGACTTTTCCTTCTCCAGGGATTACAGTCTTTCGTAGGTAATGTAGTCTTCATTCTTCTTTTGACATATGTTTCATCGTCATCAGCATCATCTTCCCTCATCGGATCACCGTACTGGTCATAGTCTTCCTCGTTGGCGACTCCATCCATTCCGGTGATGCTCCTTTTGCTTCTCCTCACGACAACACGGATGGGATTGCTCGGATCAGTTATGAAGAAACATTGTCTCACGTGTTTAGGTTGTACCCATGGCTCACGTTTGGCGATGGCGTTGACGGTACCGCTATCATCGGAGTCGGGTATACACATGGTAGTGAAATGTCGGTTTTCTCCGTGTACATTTTTAGCCCATCTGACACGGAACATCGTTGCGCTATGCAATCCAGAGTAGTTAAGCTCCATATCTCTTCGACCCTTCCGTAATATCTTTCAATTACATTCCCAGTCATGGCTTCCATCGTCACCCCTGAGTTTTGGTCATCACTGTTTATATCTTTCTCCTCCGTGTAGAACGTGTATCCGTTGATATCGTATGCTTGATAAGTCGCGAGGTTGGTCGAGGGGCCATGTGCTAAGGCGTATATGAGTGTTCCGTTTGGACAACCCTCATCCGGGGGATAAGCCAGAACTCCCTCTTTGAACCAACGCAGGAAAGTGGAGTTGTGCTCTCTAATAACTTCAGCGTCCGTCCTGTGCACCCCACGATCACGGTACTTCTTTACGATTGTATCTTTGTGCAGTGTCACGAAATCTTCTAGCACATCTAGGTGTTGTAGCACTACTAAGTTTGCCCTGTCAAGGTTGTTTTGTCGGCCCGAGCATAACACATTCACATCCCTATGACCGTTGGTGTGACCCTCGCCTTCGAGCCTTACACAGTGCTTGTTGACGGGCAAACCAACAATAGGGTCTTTGGTCAGATAACTCTCACAGAAAGAGATGCACTCTTTGGTCAGATATCCCTGGGCTATGCTTCCATCTGGACGGGACATGTTACGAACGAATCCTTTGATGACCCCATTCATCCTCTCGAACGGCATCATGCTATGCAGGAATGTCGGCCCTAGGTCGATGATCTCGTCCACGATGTGAACACATAGATGCACCATGACATCAAAGAACGCGGGCGGGAAGTACATCTCTAGCTCATTCAGTATGACAACAATCTCTTCCTGTAGCCTATGGAGTTGCTTCACACTGATCAACTTTCAAGAGATAGCATCAAAAAAGTGGCATAGATCAGTAAGCGTCTCACGCACATGTGTGTCCATTATCCCTCTAAGTGCAACCGGGAGTAACTGCGTCATCATCACATGACAGTCGTGAGACTTCATCCCCCTGAACCTTTTTTTCTTAGTGTCCAGATATTTTCTTATCTTCCCACAGTATCCGGAACTAACTTTAATTCCGGCAAGGCACTTGAACAATTGATCGACCTCCTTCGGATCTAAGGTGAAGCAAGAGGGGGGGCAATATTGTTCTTCCTTCTTGTGTACTTTTTTGCCCCTATCTTCCGTCTCCGTCTCCGTCTCCGTCTCCTCTGACGAACTTTTACCGGGCATTTGGAGATCTTTCCTGATTTACAAAAATTCCAAGCCTTTTCTTGCCTTCGGTCCATCCTTGGTCCTCTCCAGCATGTTCATTAATGTTCCAAGCAAACTCTCAAGGATATTTTTTTGTGATTTGCATATGAGGCATGTCGAGTATGGGCCAGTATTCCAAGTCCCAGAAAACAGATCTCGTCTTCCATATCTTCAGCAGGGGCTCCGGCGCCTTTTTCTTCGTCTTTCCCGGCGAGGGGCACTCTTCCCAGTTCTTCAATAACTCATATATTTCTGCACCGCTACGCTTACGTGGAGGACCTCGATGCTCAGCCTTACCATTTAATAGATCTCCACACTTTCTCCATGGGTCATCCTTCTCGAGCCATCTTCGATGCCCCATGTACACGATTTTTGAAGACCCGCCATCTTTCGATAGCTGCAGAGAAGTTGTATCATCCATGCACCTCGGGCATCCGCAATATCCGTGGCACACCTGGCCGGAGAGATAGCCGTAACCGAGATAGTCCTGCACCGTTGTGATCAGCGCGGCTCTCATGTAGAAATACTCTCCTTTGCTTGCATCCCATGTCTTGGCCGGCGTTGTCCATAAGGTCTGTAACTCCTCTTTCAGTAACCCGAGATACAGATTTATATCATTTCCCGGTTGTCTCGGCCCTTGAATAAGCATAGCCATGTGTATGCATTTTTCCTTCATGCTCAACCAGGGGGGGAGGTTGTACATCCATACAAACACGGGCCATGTGCTATGATTGGTGTTCTGGTTGCCAAATGGATTCATGCCATCACTACTAGCGCCAAGCACGATGTTCCTTGGATCATTTGCGACAATTCAGCATTTAATGCTCTCCACTGGCTAGCATCTGCGAGGTGTCTCAGCTTCGGTTCATCTCCGTCATCTGGCTTCACCCTCTCCGCGTGCCAGCGCATAAGCTTTGCTTCCTTAGGATCTACGAAATACCGATGTAGACGCGGAGTGATCGGAAAGTACCATACAGCTTTCTGTGGAGCTTTCTTTCCGGCCTTTTTATATCGTGAAGCATTGCACTTTGGACAGATGGTTTTTTCCGCGTGCTCGTCCCGATATATGATGCAATCATTGATGCATACGTGATATCTAATATGTGGCAGATCAAGAGGGCACACGATTTTCTTTGCCTCCTCGACACTAATAGGACACAGGCTTCCCGCGGGAAGAACCTTCTTTAGGTACTTCAGAAGCTCATCCAGGCTTGTATCTGTCCATTTGTTTTTTGCCTTCATCTTTAGAAGTTCTAGTGTGAAACTCAAGCGGGTCACCTCGGGGTTATTGCAACCATCATACAAAGGAGTCATCGAGTCTACCTCCAGTTGCGCCAGTTTGGCTTCCTCTCTAGAAGCAGCTCTGTCGCTAGTCGTCTTCTTGCGAAGCAGGTCTCGAACATGCGGGTCCCGCATGGCTGAACTTAGTAGCGACGAAGACGGTGGCGTGTCCGCGTCTTCTCTGCCTTGAACTGCCTCTTCGCCATCGACATTTCCGAGGTCGTCTTCCACTTCGGGCACATAATTGGTCATCTCTTCGTCTGGTGGCCCTATGTCGTTATTTCCTGCCCCGTCGACGTCCTCCTCCTCCTCATCATCATCATCTTCACTTATCCACCGAGCATGGCCGTGCATGAAACCATGCATGAGCAGGTGCGCCTTGAATTTACCACCCTTAAAGGGGTCGAGCCTGACTCTTCCTTTGCATTTTTGACACGGACATAAAACATCCCTCAATCTTTTTTCATACATGTCATCCACAGCGGATTGCCAGTATCTTTCCACGATCCTTCCATTGACCTTCATGATCACCTGCGGGCGGAGCAAATATTATAACCACGTATATATGCATGCATGGATCAAATTCATACAAAAATTCGGCATGACCTTCCCTAAACATAGGACATATTGAGTTTGCATGCCCAAAATTCGCCGAAACGGAATTGAATCGACAATTCGGCAAAACATAGGCAACTCATGTCACCCACATTATTTCATCAAATACACAATGTAGGCAACTCAAATTATGCCACACACAATTCGGTATATTCTCATATCGCCCGTATATATAGTTTCGGTCCTATCCACACAAACACTTTTTTTGCTCACCTATGTGTCGAGAGGGATATCGAGCACCTTTCTTCTTAATTACCTAGTAGCTCTATAGATATATAGCTCTAACTAGCTAGCTATCTAGGGAGAGAGTGGGAGGAGAGGGAGAGGAGAAGAGGGAAGGCATTAATGGAAGGGGGTGGTGGAGGGCAAAGAAGAGGGGGAGGGAGGGCATTAATGGAGGGGGTGGTGGTGGAGGGCAAAGAAGAGGGGTGTGGTGGAGGGGCAAAGAAGAGGGGGGTGATGGAAGGGCAAAGAAGAGGGGAAGGGAGGGCTCTAATGGAGGGGTGGTGGAGGGGGAGCATTGGAACAAGCAAGGTGCAAGGAAAGGGGGGAGAAAGGAAGGGGGGAGGAAGGAGGGGAAAGGTGGTAGGTGGCTGGCGGGCATAGCAGTAGCGCGGGTTTCCTATGCGCGCTACTGCTATGGCAGCTTGCAAAATATCGGTGGTGCACTACCTACAGCGCGGGCTAAAATAACACGCTACTGGTAAAATTTTATTGATAGAAAAATAGCAGTAGCGCGTTTATATCAACAGGCGCTATAGATCCAAAACTAACAGTAGCGCTGGTCGGGCGACAAGCGTTGCTAATATTTAGTGATCAGATATTGTGGTGTGTTACACTTAGCAGTAGCGTGCGTTTAGGTAACAAGCGCTGCTGCTAACTTATACCAGTAGCGCTCTTTCTACCCAGCGCTACTACTAACTACTAGTAGCGTGGGGTCATAAACAAACACTACTGGTAAACTTCTATCTATAAGCGTTTTCTTAGTAGTGGATCTTCACGCCCTACTCGCAAAAAAGAAAAAAGAGATCGTCAAGCCCTAGGGGCTGGGTGAAATTTGGTCCTGTGGCCAGACCTTATTAGTTGCATATTGGTTAAGGCTCGTGAATGTCTAGGTCAAAGAAATGAGTCTAGCCACGAGAAAAACCTGGCAACCTTTCTACAACACACTTAACACCTCACGGCAGGCCATGGCCAATATGTCCTTGGGTTTTTACCTTTGTTTCATTATTTAATAGTTTAAAAAACCCTGTGAAAGTATATTGAAGTAAATCGTATATTCAGGAAAGAATAAACACAATTTTCTTAACACGTTACAATGAATGCCAGGAAAAAAAGATGTTCATCTACACAAATAAAAAAGGCCATATGTATAAATGTTCATTTCCTAAAGTAGTTTTTATTATATAATTTTAAAAAGGATAAGGTATTTCATAAATAGATCATAGTTTTTAACAAATGTTTTGTACATATAAAATAAAATGGTTTATTTCCCTTTTTGTTTTTCTTTTCTCTTTTTAATACTTGATGATTTTTTTCAAATATATGATTAATTGTTTTCAGATGGGTGACAAATCATTTATTCTATATGTACAAAATTAGACAATAAGGTAAAGTCCGGAAGAGAACAACAGAAATAAATTTAAAAGAACTGTGAGATATCAATAACTCTAGTTCTAACCATTGCCAATGAGGCGTTCTAATCTCTTCCGATATTATTCAAACATGGGTATTCTTTTTTCAAAAGTTTACTAGAAAACCACTTATCCTCTGAGATTCATACTTGCTATACTATTTTAGCTCTGAACTTTCCAAAATAAAAGTAAAGAATTTTTTTTGACCAACATAAGGCCCGCCAAGGAAGCGAGTCTCCTATGTTCCACTGCACACCTGTGGTAACATTTTATATCCCAAGTATTTTTTTATTACAAAGGCGGTCTTGCAACATAGGTCCCCATTTAATATCTTAAAGAACCATTTACACATGAGAATATTTGTTTTTGATCCTAAACCATGGATTCTTAATGCACACATGTCTTTCGGACGTTAGATTACTTTCACTTTTTGTATTCATCAACTTGAAAATAGAATCTTGATGTAATGTAGTCCATTAGTTTGGGCACCCTCACACAGAGATTTGGAAAAAGAAGAGCCCATACATCGGTAACTACCGAGGACAGAATTCATCAGTGTAGCCCTACCGACAGAGGATGTATGTTTACTGTCGAGTCACTCAGTTGTTTTTCATATCACTCATCTATTCCTTTCCATTCCGATTTTCACAACAAGCGGACGCCTATATGTTCAAATTGTACGAGGCTCTTTGAGGAAAAAAAACCAAACGATTTGGAGATGCAGATGTGACACACAGGGCGAAAGCTCTGCTTTTCCAAACCATCGGTGATGGCGCCAGTGCATATCGCTTTTCTCCTGAGGACGTCATTGTGGTTATCTTCTTCGTGCCATAGTTCCCCTTGTCCACTTCAGACTCAGTGTGGTGACGCTTTGTGCCATTTCCCTCTTGGAGACACTGTCGTCGAGGCCATTGACCAAAGGCGTTGCCTGGCGTTTCCTGATGGAATGGGGGCGATGATTTTTATTTTCCATTTAACCTTATTCCTGCTTTGCTACGGGGCTTCCTCTCAACCTTGTAACCTGTTTTGAGGGAGATGAGAATACTTCGATAATGCTCAAAGGATGGTACAGTTGGACCTCAAATTCTTATGTGAAGAAAATGACTAGTACTATGTTTCCCAGTGCATCCCAATCTTACATCATCGCTAGCTAGTGGTAGTATGGTCCTGGCAGATGTCTTTTGCATGTGGAAATAAATAAATATGCTTGTTATTTCAAAGGATTAAAGAAATGCGAATACTTGCGTGTTCTCTCTTATTTTTTACTTTCCTTCTTGAGTCACAATGAAGCTGAGTTATTCGACATTTGACGCATTGTTGTCACGTCCGGCTTTTATAAATGGTATGTGTAACTTCACACTGATCATATCACCAACAAACTCTTCCTAGTGTAAAGACTTGAATGAATGAGTGTTGGCACAATTGGTCCTTTTTTTGACCTCCACCTTTTTTCTCTTATGGAACAAATTACCAGAAAAATAGGAGAACACCACTAGGTGCTTGGCAATTGAGTAAATGCTCCAGTTCATGCCCTTCGCTACAAGATCGCGTCCAACAACCAACAACGCTGCCTCCACCCTGCCCTCACTCTCAAGGAGCAGGGGAGGGCCTAAGATTCAAATAGTGTGTATTCACAGTTGCAAAGGCTAAGGTAGTGCTATACTTTTGCGTCTGTTATTGGTGTTCGGTCAAGGCTCAAATAGCCTATATCTTTGCTTGACAACGGGAGAAGAAGGCGCGGCCTACTTCGATACTCAAGCGTTGCTCAGCTAAGGGGAGAGTCCAATTTTCGCAGTAATAGGATTACTGGATTTAAGCATTAGAATAATACAAGAGAATATCAAGCAGACCTTAACCAGTTAAGTTGCGGCTACGGAGTGTGGAACTACGGATGGGGCGAGGCCATGACGGACGGACGCCATTGTTCGCTGGGGTGACTTCATCAATCTAAAGATATTATGCCGACTAAGTATCTTAAAGGTGCTCATAAGGTAGGATGTGTGTGCCTTCATAAGGATGAGTATATGTGTGTGTATGTAAACTACTAGAAAAACAACTCCAGCATGGCCCAGGGTTTTGTAGAGGACTAGGAGGTGTGGATGCCCGTTGCTTGGGTTGACATCTTGGATTGTCTATTATTCTTTGTCAATTTTAGTTTCTCCATTCTTGTAGTTGTATGGCCGTAATTTTTTGACAAATATAAAGGTAAAGAAAAGATTCAGCCAACTGATATGTCCTTGTGCATCGATCGCCTCCATGGCCGACGGATTCGAGTTTGATCGGATGGCCCGCAACAACCTTCGATGCCGAGAGCATGGGCTTTATTGCAAACGTTAGCGCACCTCAGGATGAAAAAGAAGGAACCTTATCCTCCGCATACGCATATCCCATTTGGACCACCCCCATCGCTATGCTCATCCACCCTTATCCCATCTCCAACGAATCTCATCCACATGTTTCCACTCAGTCTTCTTTTCCCCGAGCTCTCCTGTTCGTCCCCATCACCATGCCTGTCCCAGCATCCACTATGTTACAAGCCAGAGGGGTGATACGGCCAGCCAGAATTGCATCTTTCCTCATGCAGCGGGGAGAAACGCCGATGATGCGGGAGATGGTGCACAAGGGCGGTGAGGTGCGTTGGGTGATGAGTGTGACAACACTGATGTTGCTGGGTCGATGACCGCAAACGTCGCTAGTGCAAAAACAGCGGCAACAATACACAAGAACAATGATGTTGTAATCGACTCTCCTCCTGTAACATCTAAGTTGTTGAGGAGGGGCCGATGCTGCGAGCAAGTAGGACTTTGCAACAAGGCTCGTGTTGCACTCGAAGCTTTGCAACACTAGCCCTATTGGGCTCCCCACCTAACTGTTTTTCCCTTTGAAGCAATAATTATGTTGCGACAACAACAAAATCACCGTCTGTTGGACCAGTCCAGAAAAAGTTGCGGCCAGCGCTGTGCCATCTGGCCGTCGCAAAATCAGCTACTGCCGGCGGCTGGGAACACTCTTACCCCCTACTCTAGCCCTTTGGAACACCATGGCACACCATATTGTGCAGGGATGCTCGGATCCGACATGGATCCATCTCAATAAGGAGAGCCCTAATTCGTCCACAGCCGTGACAGACTTTCTTAGCTCCAACCACCGTCGGGGGGCCATTGCAGCCAGCTCGTGTTGCAGAATGGTTCATGGAGGTGCTCCACTTAGATCGGTACCAGATTAATTCAGGAAGGCCGCCGCCAACCTGACTACGCAACTGGCTACGACGACCATATGTCAAGGCGAGTCCGTTCAGTCTTATCACCTATGCCGACCAATTCTTTCCAACAAATTTATTGTGAGATTTTTCTTGAAGGGAATTGATTAAGTCAAAAATAAGTCTAAAAAGAAAATTAATAATGTTTTGCAGAGAATAACTTTGTATTAGCAAATGAATGGAGTCTGCAGTACAATTTTGCTCATATTACAACCATTTCTGAATAACCTTTTATACCTAGCGTTGTGCACCTCGGTTACATCGAACCGGGAATACGTGACAAATAAACAACAAATATGTCCATATCTCCTCTGGATTTTTGCGTGGACATGATAGATTATATTACTCCGTCGGAAGGAGAATAAACTACAAATTTTTCTACGCATGAGGTCGACCGTGCAAGACACACAGACAGGAGCATGGCAACAAATTTGACCATTCCCAAGAGAAACCATGCGCGCCACTCTGCATCGAGCCTTCCAACAAGCCTATTTATCTTTGAGCAAACGCGCATGAACGCTGTCGACATAGAGACCACGGTCCACGGGCACCACCGGCTCAAGCGTCGGCCATGGAGCAGGTGACGGCCCGAGCGTCCTCCTTCTCCCGTTCCCGGGGGCGCAGGGCCACACAAACCCGATGCTCCAGTTCGGCCGCCGCCTCGCGTACCACGGCCTCCGCCCCACCCTCGTCGTCACCCGGTACGTGCTCTCCACCACCTCGCCCCCTGGCACGCCGTTCCGTGTGGCCGCCATCTCGGACGGCATCGATGCTGGTGGCATGGCGTCGTGCCCCAACTACGCGGAGTACTTCCCGTGACTGGAGTCCGTCAGGTCCAAGACGCTGCGGGAGCTCCTCCTGTCCGACGCGCGCGCTGGGCGGCCAGTGCGCGTGCTGGTTTACGACCCTCATCTTGCGTGGGCGCTGCGGGTGGCGCGGGCGGCCGGCGTGGCCACCGTGGCCTTCTTCTCCCAGCCGTGTGCACTGGACATCGTGTATGGCGAGCTCTGGGCGGGGCGGCTGGCGCTGCCGGTGACGGACGGGCGCGCACTGCTCGCGAGAGGAGCGCTAGGCGTGGAGCTTGGGCCGGACAACATGCCGCCGTTCGCGGCTGAGCCGGAGTCGCAGCCGGTGCTCACTAAGACGTCGATCGGGCAGTTTGACGGGCTGGAGGACGCCGAGGACGTGCTCGTCAACTCTTTCCGTGACATCGAGCCAAAGGTGCGGCATACTTTGAGACTTGTCTGCTCTGCTCTGCTCTGCACGTGAGCGTTTGTGCTTAAAGAAGTCCTTCGAAATTAAGCTTTTCACATTCTGCACTCTCGAGAGCAGAGCTTTATAATTTTTGTTTTTTCTTTGACAAAGAGTGAATTTTATTTGCTCAAAAAGTTATAATTTTATAATGTTAGTTATATATACTAGTCATCAACCCGTGCATCTGCACGGGCTAGCACTTTTAAATTTAATATTGATACTCCTTCCTTGTCTGTTTAGGGGGCATATATGAAAGATTAAAGAATTTCCTATATAAAGCTCTTTGTCTTGGAATATGCAAATATGGCTATGCCCTTCCTTCTTCACGATGTTTATTAGGAACAGTAAGATGCAGTATAAACTCTAACTGGATTTAAATTTGAAGAAAGACTTATGGAGGTGCAAGATCGATCTGAATTTTGTTCAATCGCATGGATATCTTTTGTTTTCCACTACAATGCAAATTTTTAATATTTATAATGTTGTCTCTTACATTAGCTACTATGTAGGAAACCCATAAAATAGTAGTACTACTGAGTATATATCGGAATAATGATGTGATGTACTACTCATTACTGTGGACACTAATCGGCAGCCCCATGTGCTTTATGTGCACAAACAAAATTCGGCCATTGAAAAGTAATTCGTAAATTAAGTGTGCTTTATGTGCACAAACAAAATTCGGCCATTGAAAAGTAATTCGTAAATTAAGTGGCCTAACATGTGCAATCCAAGAAATCAAAACTATAGTTTGATTCATCAAAATACTTTTATTCCTAAAAATAAAATAATGAAAAAAATATCTAACTTACATCTAATCCGATTTAATGGCTCTTCATCTCATGTATTATATCAATTAGTCTTGAATCTTGACTCGATGCAAGTATTTCCTTGCCGCGCGCAACTGGTGTCATCTAGACGCCAATATTGACAACCTCCACGCATCGCCGGCCATTGATGGGAGAGCAGATCCGAAGCAAGAAGGAGGCAGCGACCATATAGAGGAGTCTACAGAAGAATATTTGGTTGATGTAGGCTTATTTTTATTTCACAGGCAATCAGCCAGATTGTAGATTTTCTTTTGACCTTTTGTCGTTGGAGGTTTTAACGGGGGCTTTCCCCCTTAGTTTGTGGCTTTTTCCTTTTTTTACATGATATATTTTTTTCTGTAACATTGCACTGGACGTGTCAGATGTGTTTTTCTACTGGATGTGTCGGATGTGTTTTCCTACTGGATGTAATAATCTGCACCACGCGATTTTTCCTTCTATACTGATTGTAAGTTTTACAATTGAACAGATGAACTATTTTGTATTTTTGTACGCATATGAATTTATTTTGATGTTGTGGATTAATGAGAGGTCATATAAATTTTTAAAGGAAGACTCCTTCTTAATTTGTGGGAACTGGTGGCCGCTTTCCTTGTATTTTACGCGAGGCTTTCCTTTATCTTGTACGTGAGGCAAGTTTTTTTTTCACTAACATTGGACATGGACGAGTTACATGCGTGTTCCAATAGGACCTTTTTTACGTGAGGCTAGCCCTTATTTTGGGGATCACGGGAAACTTTCCTTATATTTTGTACGTGATGCTTTTTTAACTCACGTTGGACTTGAACGTGAGGCTAGCCCCTTTTTTTTAGGTCACGTGAGGCTTTCCTTATATTTTGTGCGTGAAGCTTTTTTTGACTAATGTTGGACTTGAACGTGCCAGAGGCATTTTTCTCTAGGATGGCATCATCTGCGTTACAGTTGTTTTCCTTTTATCCTGATCGTAAATTTTACAATCTAACGGTTAAATTAATTTTGATGATATGGATTAATGAGACGTCATGAATGGTGCCTCCAATTAGTAAATATAAGATGTATTTTTATTGCATTTATAAGTTCTAAATATCTTACCAACAAAGCCGTTGCCTTCATCATTTAACAAATAGTATATTTTTATTTTACTTTTTAGTTTATAAGAGGAGTAAAGCACAATAAAGACACTCCAGACACATGACAGGGTGTCAGAGGAGCACGTCTACTACTTTTCTATAATCTTTTGTTCCACATTTCTAACATGAGGAGGACTTGAAACGGAAAATTCAGCTTGAAATATATGGTGGAGCACAGTGGCCTCATGTGCTACAAGCTAGGACTTGCATGACCGCTAAACATACATGTGTTCTGCCAATCAGCTATTAATTATACACGACACATTGGATTGATCATGTGGAGCGATTCATATGGGTAGGGGCGAACAAATACGCTCCTGTGAGTAGGACATTTTCATACTTGGTTCTTCTTACTCCCTCTATACATCTATATAGGGCCTAATGCGTTTTCTAATGCTAATTTTGACCACATGTTAGAGTTATAATATATAACATGCAAGTTACATAAAGAATACCGTCAAATTCGCACGTGAAAGGATCTTTCATTGATATAACTTTTACATTATACATCTCATATAGTATTAATCTTGTCAATATTCAGAGGCAATCTCGAAAGATACAATTTGGCCCTATATATACGGAGGGAGGGAGTAGTCAGTTTTATATGGAATAACAATTTGCCAACTGAGCAGGAGGCAGAGTACATGGAGTTAACATGGAGAGCGAAGGTGATAGGCCCAACCTTGCCGTCATACTACCTTGATGATAATCGCTTACCATCCAACAAGTCTTATGGTTTCAACTTGTTCAGTGGTGATGCATTATGCATGGATTGGTTAGAGAAGCATAGCATTTCCTCTGTTGGGCTTGTATCCTATGGGACCGTCTCTAATTATGATGCAACCCAGTTGGAGGAACTTGGCAGTGGACTATGCAATTCTGGCAAACCTTTCTTTGGGTTGTCAGATCGAACGAGGCACACAAGTTATCTAAAGAAATCAAACTGAAATGTGTGAACAACGGACTAATTGTTGAGTGGTGCCCCCAATTTGAGGTTTTGTCACACAAGGCAATCGGTATGTTAACACAAATTACTTATTTTAATCTTATTATGGATATAAATACAAAAAAGGTTTTACAAAGTTAGAAAATAATGATAACACTTTAGATTTAAATTCATGAATATACGTTTAGGTTGTTTTGTTTCCCATTGTGGACGTTACTCGACATTGGAGGCAGTTGTTAGTGGTGTTCCTCTTGTGGGAATCCCACATTGGGCGGACCAACCCACCATCGCGAAGTATGTGGAGAGTGTGTGGGGAATTGATGTGCGAGCACGGAAGGGCGAGAACGGGTGGCTAAATAGGACGGAGGTCGAGAGGTGTATTAGTGAGGTGATGGATGGAGATAGAAAGGATGAATTCAAAAGAAATGCTGCAAAGTGGATGAGAAAGGCGAAGAATGCAATGCAGGAAGGAGGGAGCTCAGATAAGCATATTGCCGACTTTGCTGCAAAGTATACGACAATATGAAGTCATATCAATGCATTCCCTACTTCGAACTAAGTAAGTAAGCAGTGATTCCAATGATACAATTCTTTTAGAGATAATAACATACGTTGAAAGTAGAATGGTATCTTCTGACCATTTATAATGAAGTTCAATGTAGTGTACTATAAACACGTGAAAAATTCTATACATGGTATAGAATCAAATTGAATAGATCATATGGAGCCTATAAAAGTATTGTTATAGAAATAGTCAATGTATTATATCCATGTATATTCTTAGTGTAACACACAACTAAACAGTTCCCCATTATTAATTAAGCTAAGCCGATGATTCTCCATTAATCCTAAAATTGCTTTGAATGCTATTTAGAACTAGGAGTTCTCTAAATTTAATTTTCCCCTGAAAGTTGAAACTAAAAGTGTATACAATACAAGAACCCAGAGATGTCTTGGTTAATCAGATACATGCAAAGACACATGAAAGATTAATCCATGGTTTCAAAGAACATCATAATATGCATATGTAAGATAACATAACCATGTCCCCTCTGTCGATGTCTATCACCCCATAGCAAAGGGTACCCTGTGTTAGGCTCTTTTGGGAAGCGGGAGTTTTCTCATAATCTTATTGCAATTGATTGATTCCTTTGAAATATTGGATGTAGTATGCTCTAATGATACAAATTACTAGTATGATGCCTCCAAGTTTTGTTAAGCCATTACATTACATTCCCACAAATACTTGAAGACACTGTAGAATACCATGTATATATGAAAATAACATTCAGAGTTTACTATTAACATAGTCAAATCTTTAGACATTTGAAAGCTTCAAGGAATATCTACATAAATATTAATCGATTTGTTCGATATAATATATCACCCATGGTATTAATTTATAAAGTATAAGAATGTATGCACATAAGATAAATCATCTTAATATAATTTACGGATACGTATGAACTGCACATTGGACATGGCAGCTTTATTTATTTGAGAACTATGCATATGTATGATTACGTGGAATTTGGTGATCTCCTATTTGGTGGGATAAGAAGGCTCCATGGAAAGACCACACATGCCCTTTTTGTCTACAATATCCTTCTCCATTCTCAAGTACCAATCTTCACTCCAAGTTGCGCCCCATGAATTCTTCATCAACCAATAACTTGTACCATCACTAGCCTTTCCATATCCATTTGCTGCAATTCCATGGTCCAAGTTAGTGCCGGAGGACCCAGTCATGAGCCCACCGTGGTAGATTTGGAATGTCATGTCGCATCCGTCCACTGCTATAGACACTGGTTGGTTTGCCACCGCCTTCATAGGGCACCCTCGTTATTGACAAGCACATCATCAAAGCCGGTGATGCTTGCTGCGCTATTGGATCCAGCCTTGCACTTACCATCAATTGCAGTATAAGGGTAGCTGGACTCCATGGTAAGGCCTCTGTTATTGATAAAGAATTTGAAGGCATCATCCATGAGTCCTCCCTCACATCCTCGATCTTCACCACGGATATCACAGTAAACCAACTCTTGCTCCGACAATGAGAGTAACTTGCCAGTTTTCAGTTTTACAAGCCCTTTGTCGCGGCAACAACAGAAAATGCCCAACAATGGCTTAGAAATAATCGTGTTGCTATAGTATTGACCTATACAATATTACCACATATGCAACACATTTTTTTGTACTTACCACACTGACCTTAATCCTTGATTGGGTTGAAACCCCCCTTGGCCCTCCAGTCCATCGTTGTTGGTAGAGCATCAAAACTCAAATTCTCATACATGAATCCTGTAGAAAGAACTCCCATGGGGTTTGCTTTGAACCCCTTGTTTGTTTTGGTAGCCCTGAACTCATCATTGATATCGGTGTACTGGTTGATGCCGAGCCAGAACTTATGATTCTGGGCAATGAATGTATCAATGAATTCGACACTGGCTTTGGAAACCTCAAACCGACGCGCCTTCTCAGTGGTGTCCTTGTACACACGACTATACTGAGCCATCCAGTTCTCATGCTTCACCACCATCGACAAGTCATCGTTCAGCCCACGATCTGCAATTACAGTACCACAGAGGGCAGAGGAAACCGAGGATGGCAAGAAGAAAAGCCTTGTGGATGGCCATCTTCGGTTAGGCACCGAACTACAATGACAATGCTTCAGAGGTAGAAGCAACTTAGGATGGCAAGTCTCTGTAAATTAGTGTGGTTTGTTGGATGGTACTAGGTGGTATATACATTGTCATCTATGTGTTAAAATAGGAGAGACTCTAAGATACGGTGCTTGTATGAAAGGTGTTTGTAGAAAAGGGCTTGTGTGTTGCCGTTGATTATGGCAGCCGGCTAGATGGAATAAAAATTATACGCGCACATCAGAAGGAATAAAAATTATATAAAAATCGCTTGGCATATGTCTGATAGTGACCCCGTCTTGGTTAATTTAGGAGTGCAGATCTGATAATGACCCCTGCTTTGAGAGATTTATTATTGAAATACAGAATAGCGTGTTCTTGGGAACAAATTTTCTGAAGAGGACCGTGGACACAGCGCCTGTTTGTACAAAAGTACCAGGTAACCGCTTGCTAGTATGGTCATGAATTTCCTGCCTGCCAAAAAATAGCTTGATGATTTGACATATTATTCAACAAGGAGTTGTCTATGTTCCCGAAGGTCTATTTCTCAGCCTTGTAATCCCCTTCCTCACATCCCAGCTTGCATTGTGCTCGTGTCTAGCAGGAAAGAAGGAAAAAATAATTTCACATATAGAAGTATATGACACCAAAGAAATGGACTTTTGTGCAGCTGGTAACGGGTGAAATTTAAAGACAAACACGTTTAGTTCGGCAATGTGACTAACACGGATTTTCTTAACCTGGAATACTTGATCTTTATACACTGCAAGGTCTGTCCCTCTGAGCATAAAAGGAATAACACATATGATAAACAATGTGTCGTTGGTTAGTTAATTGGCAATGCCAAACTTGAGCCGTTGTGAAATGAAACAGAGCATGCAGTTTTATCGAACTCCCAACTGACATTCCAGAACTACAGGCGTGCGCTAGCCAAGGTTTTGGCTACAGGGCGAAATATTCAGATACCGCGTCCGGTACACGTATTTCTCGTCACCTCACGAGAAATCTACATACCGAGGAAAAACAATCAAACTTTTTTGAATTTAAACTCTACTAGTTAGCTTAGATATGTTCGGAACTTATGGAAAACAGGTACCTTTTTTAGGAAAAAAAAGGAAAAAGCAGTGTAAAAAAATGAAGCTGTCGTGATTCGATCACGAAACCTCAAGCCAAGAGAGGCTACATGACCTAACAACTACGCCAGAAGGTGGTTGCTATTAAAACTGACTCCAGCCCTTGTGTATAGGATATTAAAAAAAATTGAATTCAAAATTAAATTTTAAATTTCGTCTTAAAAAACGGTGTAATGGTGCTTCTCAACCTTGAGGGAGTGTCTATATGCGACGTAATGGCAGCCGAAAGCACTAGGGTGCCAAACGCCAGGTGTCTGAGGCGTACATTGTGTGTTTCAGGATCGAAAGAAACAGATCTCTTTTCACTTCTGTATATCCCGGTGACTCCTAATCCTGAGTGACACAACACATTTCTCATGCATGACAAAATAAATTTATTAGATTTAACCATGGAATCTATGTAGGTATATACATATATGATATGTGATATCACAAACCACTCAAATTTATAAAGAGGGCAACAGTGAGTTGGTGACATGCATTAGACATTCACCGACCAAAAATACTCTAACTTGACTACACAGACCACGAACAAGGACAACCAATGCTCACATGCTTATTGTATCGATGTTTATAACCTTGTGAACATGTTAAGGTGCTCAACATTTATTTAATATCGGTTCAAGGGGATTATAAATGTATCGATTCTCCTAACACCCGGGAGTATATAGTAAATTCCATCTTTATTACCAAATATACCATCTTCATGGAGCTGATTTCGTTGCCAGTGAAATATGAACCTTCAATCCCAATAAATGTATCATAGCACTCATAAAACAGGAGATAATATCACCGCATGATGAGCTGTTCATTTAAAACGTGAGCCAAAATGGAATGAATAGGTGCACTGGAACTATGAAACGGCATAGCATTCTTTCTCACTTCAAACTTTCTAGTAGGATGCAATGATTCTGGAGAAGTTAAGCAGAGTCCGTAGCTGATGATTCACGGACGTACAAGGATCATCATCACTGAAGCTATGTGTTACTTCCATAATTTCAAAAAGAAAAGTTAAGAAGTGTCTGTAGCTGAAAATTTACGTGCCCGTAGGCCGTAGCGCTTATGCCAACGCCAAGGATTGCTGTGAGACACTGGTTCTACATCCTCCATGTCCAGAACATAGAACCGGCTCCTAGGTCTCAGCACACGAGCAAGCAGATTTCTTGGTCCCATACTTGCCTCACTCCATTTTCAGCAGCAGACTTGCAGCCACGCTCGTGTAGCTACCCTAAACTGATGATATTGCTTTTCAAACGAGGTATGAAATACACATCGGTTAGCAGACGGTGACCACCAGAGAGACATTTCATTAGCACACGACCTCTTCCACAAATTTTACAGTGGATCTGTCCCCGAATTTCACCTTGCCTGATAGAGAACGATCTAGCTCCGTTAACTTCTCAGGGCAGCCCTTCATGTGATTGCTAGCTCTGATGTCCAGGTACCAATAGTGTTCTGACCACCAGACAACTTAGGCACTACCTTCTCCTCGTTCAGCAAAACAATCTCACCAGTGGCCTCAACAGATTACGCAGGCTCAAGTGTCTCCATCATCAGCAGACCTGGCCCAACCTCATCTTCTTGGGCAAGATTCAACTTCTCTGTCTTCGGCTCTTGGCTTTCAGATTTGAGGTGACCAAATTCATCACAATTGAAACACTGTACCATGGTCTTGTCGAACTTTCCATGCTTCTTTGGATTGTTCTCGGAGTTCTCACCAAACTCTCCTTCACCGCCGCGTCTGGACTCCGGACTGCTATCGTCGGCGGACGCCGCCCCTGGCGGCTCTGCTGCTGCTAGAACACTTGCCGATCTGTCTCTTTTTCACGAGAAAGTTCTCTAGCACTGTGGTCATGAGCATCAGTTGCTCTTTCCTGTCACGGAGGCCACTGCAACGATCCACCTTGTTCTTTTCAAATGCACGCAGCCGGCCAATTGCCTCGGCAACGGACATGGCCTTCATGTCACCCCACTGTTCGATTGTCCCCGATGATCTGCGAGAAACCAACGGGGACATCAACATATGGTCAAACTTCCTCATGAGCTGGTTTATGCGCGCCTCTGCCACGCACACACCTCCCAATCCGCATTGTGTAAATCACAACCCCATGCTTCCCTTGCCGTATTGTACTCGATGAGAGCCATCATGAAATCATCAGGGACCGAATGGGAAATTGTCGCCATCGTGCCCTGATCTCTGTCCTCATCATACTCGGTGTCACCTTCGACCACTGACCGCACGCCGAGTGGACGCATGATTATCTTCATCTTGGCTTCCTAGAGGTGGTAGTTTCATTCCGTGAGCTGCGGGTACTGCAAGGGGACGTTGGGGATACGAGTCGTGCTCCGAATGACCATGGCACCTTCCTCCAAGGAGCCTTCGCCCGTGTGTTTTCCCGGCGGCTGTTACCTCCCCGCCGCCAGCACCTCTTTTGGCGCCTCAATCTAATCATGTCTATGCACATTACACGTGACAGGTCCTATTTATTTTCAACGTGCAAACTGCAAAGGGAAAGCTACAACACATGTGACATCACCCCAACGTGCCATCCTACTGAAAATAGATTCCCAATGTGACAGAAACTAAAACACAACAAGGTTAAATGTATGACAAGTGTTTGTCATGTACTTTGTTTCCCTTATCCAAAAAGGCTTTCGCCCCGCTTTATATATAAAGCAACGACCTACAACACTAACCCGACACGACACACACCCAAGGAAGATACAAGGGAACTGACGAACAACAACACTAACCCAAATAGCCCAATGCAAACAACAAGTGGATAGATAGAGCATAGGTAGGGATCTAAGGAGCTCTGCCCCATGAGCGAGTCACCGCGAGGGGACAAAGCCGAAACTCGACCAACCAGGGACTCCAAGGCGGTGCCTCTAAGAAAGAAATGACACCAGAGTGCCGCCACCGCCCGATCCACTAAATCGAGGTTTTCACTAGAGAAAAATGAATGACGCAGGGCCACCGTGATCATGCATACAAGCAGGGAACGATGCATGGACGGTGCCGCCATTGGTCTGGCCAGAGCCAGAAGAAGTTTGCACCCCGGCCACCACCCTCTGCCTCCGCCTGGTGTACGACGCTACACGAGAGCGCCGATCGCACCACCACTGTAAAACATTGAAGACTTACCCCCATGCAACCCACGAGGCCATGAAAGCAAGCCCATCAACGCTCGAGCCACAAGCTTTGCCCACGAGCCCACAACTCCCACCAACAAGGCCACTGCCCTGCATCTAGACACTTCTGAGACAGTTAAAGGTACATGCTTTGAGCCGATCGATAGATCTCTAGCACCATCGGCGACGTCGGTGATCATCCTGACCCGAGCGTCGATATGTAGCCAGGAAGCACTAGGCCTGGAAATGGGAACAAAGGAACGGAGCTCGTCCAGACCAGCAGAACCCTGCGCCGGTGATAGGTGGTTGGGCTACCCGTCCCTCCTGCAGCCTCCCAGCGTCACCCCTGACGCCCTACCTCGCCCTCAAATCAGATCCATGCGAGGAAGAGGCGCCACCCGTCCGCTGGTGAGGACCGCCGGATCAACACCCTGCCACCGAGGAAGACCTCCAGAGGAGCTAACACAATGGTCCGCACCGCCGCCATGACTCAAGATGCCCTGCTGCTAGGCACCGTCGCCTGCGCCGCCCACCGGCCGCCAGGTCTGCCTCGAGCAGAGCCGCCACATCCCACCCCAGCCGAAGCCGACGCCGCCACGCCGGCGATGCACCCCCACCAACCACCGTCAGATCCGTCTTGGAACTCGCTGATGCACTGCCCGAGCCGCGGGGCAGATCCAGCAGAAGCAAACGCCGCCACCCCGGCGACACACCCCGAACAACCACCGATGCTCCAGCCATCCACCCCTGAGTCAGATCCGCCTCCGAGCTTGCTGATGCATCGCCGCGCCCTTGCATAGTGCCGTGTCGCCGACCGGGGCCACCGGCACGCGCCAAGACCCCACGAGCGGCGAGGAGAGAAGGCCCCGCGGCCGCCAAGACCAACCGGGCTTTACCCGGCGGCGCGGATCAGCGGCGGCGAGGGGAGGGGCTGGGGGAAGCTGGCCGGAGGCTAGGGTTTTCCCCCTCGATCGCTTGCGGGAACGATGCGAGGAGAAGGAGGGTAACGTCCCCAGCGGGACGTGGTTTTTGACGTTCGCGTTCCATTCACAGCGGAAATCCAGTCAGCTCGCGCGCGCATGAGGATCTGTGTGGCATGCAGGCCAGTACAACGTGGGACCACGATTGATTCTCGTATTGGCGTGTAGATCATTTTACCAGGCGACCACCTCCCACCGTATTCCACACTATAGTGGGCCCCGTCCCTGTCACCCCCACTACCCAGGATCCCCTTCTCTCTCATTTCTTTCTAGCGACCAAGAAGAAGCGGACCACGAGCTGTTCTTTCTCCCCATCAATGGCGCCTAGGAGCGGCTCCAGAGAAGAAGGAGGAAGCTAAATCCTGTCTGTGGATTTAGGCCACGGCATTGTCGAATCAAGGGAATCTCTCCAGGTTATGTTGGCTATTTGCTCCTTTCCCACTTTCCCCCTTTTCTATGTTTCAGGTCTGTTTTTTCTTAACCTCGACTCGCACCTGATCTGCAGCCCGTCCACCGTACGGAGGAGGAACTGCCAGAGAAGATTTTGGATCCGGAGTTCTGCGGCAATGTTGGAGACCAAGAAGAAGGAAATGGAGCAGGCTTACTTAGATCTGTGGACTGAGAGAAGCAATATGGACATTGAACACGAGCAGGTGGTCAACAAGTTGAATAACAGAATAGTCGACGCTGAGATTAAGATGTCCAGGAAGTTGGATTTTCACACTAAGCTCTGGGTGGCATCTACATTTTACATGCTTACAAAAAAACTACATTACTGGCATCTATTTTAAAAGAGATTAAATTCTTCTAAAAAAGTTAGAAAGTACGGCGCGATACGAAAAAAATCACAACACTAGCAAATAAATCGGTACTTAATTTGTTTTTTTAGAATCACTTTAAAGGTTTTTTTTTCCTTTTTTACTAGTCCACCTTTGTCTGTATCCTAGAGCCCGTGTTCAGATGAATCAGCAGACCTGTGAGATGCATGTTTAGTACACTAATTCATCTCCAATGGTAACAAAGATTAAGTTCTTCTAAAAAAATCTGAGTGTGACATCTACTCCCTCCGTTCCTAAATAATTGTCTTTCTAGCCATCTCATATGAACTACAACATACGGATGTATGTAGACATGTTTTAGAGTGTAGATTCTTTTATTTTGCTTTGTATGTAGTCACTTGTTAAAATCTCTAGAAAGACAATTATTTAGGAACGGAGGGAGTACATTACTTCATCATGCCTCATTTCCAAAGCACCGCTGATTAACTTCAAGCCAATTTGTGTCATTTCCTGAAAATGGCAGTGGCTACACATCTTCATCGCTGAGCTATAGGTTTACTAACATGATGCATAATAGAACTTGAAGGTTTGCCCATTGGTTATTCATGTCAACCGTAAACAGAGTGTTTGTTTTGTATGGTAATACGTGTCTCATTTATATCATAACGACCATAGTACAAGTCACGTACATACCGACCTGACAAAACTGAAAAGACAGCAGAACGCTGCCTCTGCACACAGGAACATCAGCCAAGAAGTAAAATTACAAATAAGACTGAAGAATCCTCTGAGCTTGAAACCAACGCCCGTCACCTGCCTCTGGCACCACCATAGCAGCCACCAAAGGAGAAAATGATGGATCACCTCCACGCCTGAGCTCAACGCTGCTCCATCACTGATATGCAGCTTTGCGGACCTCCAAGGTGGCTCGCCAGTAAAGGCGAAGCCATTGCCGTTGAACGAATCAGACGCACAGCGCCAAGCAACAAATATATGGATCCTGCTTCTGCTCTTCCTAGCAGCGAATTCGTTGCTCGGTCTCGATCCAGCTCCCGCCCTGGTTTTCTCTCTCTGCCCAATCTGCCAAAACCACCACCTCTTGGTGTTCTTGATAGGTCCAACAGAGAGTTGGATCTTGGGTGGGGATGGAGGAGAAGCTGCCCGCCGGGGGAGGGCGGGGGGATGTCAGATGAATCCCTGAAGAACAACGATTTGAATAGATTGAACATGGGTTTGAGCATACCTTAGCAGGAGTTGGGCGAGCGATTCCGGCGCGAGCTCCATCCCTGGCGGCGGCCGCTCCATCGTTTGACGGCTGATCTGACGGGCATTTCTCTCCGAGCTCTGGCGAGGGACCTCGCGTTCTCTCTGAGCTCTGTTCAGGAAATGGGACGAGATTCAAAATTTGAATGGTTTCACACCCCCAATCGGTGGGGTCATGACCACATGAACAGGTAGTACGGTGTACCGGTATGGGTACGAGTCGTCGCTGTATTCCTTCGGTATTGGTTTGAAAGAGGTGAGAGGTGGGGTCGGAGAGAAATTCCACATGGGCTGCGGGTCCGATGGGGTGGATCCACATGCGAACGCCTGCGGCTGGGATTGCCGCTATGAATAGAACGCGAACGTAAAAGCCTTTATCGTCCCCAGCATATCTAGCTTCAGCAAGCTTAACGGCAAACTCACTTTGTTTCCTTTCCGATCATACATGAATTCTGTCGGAGCTAATATGTAGGTCGGCCGGGGAGCCCTGTTGTTTGTGGACTTGATGTACCGGTCCTGGTTTCCGATAAGTAATCAGGCAACTCTTGTTCAAGAAACGTTATGTTATTTGAAGTGCAACAGAAACTCCACAACATTATTGTCGGAACAGTCGTGGGGCAAGTGTAAGTGGAGATCACTCAACTAATGTTTCTCTTAACTCCCAGAACATTCTTCAAAATTCCTTCGTCGAGTTGGCTAGAGTTTTTTTACTGGAGCAAAGGACTTCACACGTACTACTTAATTATGAAAGAAAACCACCTTGTGGGACAAAAAAAATCAAGCACTCAAGGAGGCCCATATGTTTGCACTGGCTAACTCTGACAGTGTGCAGCGCCGTGCTCAGCTTCATCATGCTGTGGCTCGACGAACATAGACTTGGGCTAGAACGGGACTGGGCGAAAAACCAAGAAGGTCAGGTTGCGTGTGGCGAATACGATACGGGCTCCATTATGCCCCACACGACGATGAGCGCCTCATGTTTAAGGGTGGTGCCTGGGCTATTCCAAAGACTGATTACACCACAGAATATTTCTAGACCGACAAGAAAAGCCCGTGCTCCCCCATTATTGAGTTACAGCCTTGCCCGCATTTTTCCACATTTCCGAACGCCTCCCAATCCTACTTGGCTGACACATTGGAATCCAGACTTCTCGAACATGAGCAAGCAATATTAAATTCCAATGTCTTGCAAGGAGGTGCTGTGCTGATATTAATAGGTTTTCTTCTTTTATTCGAAATTTGAATATCTTTTCAACTGAGCTTGATTCTATGATATTCTGTAGCACACTGCAGCTCATTACCCCTTACTTCCGGCTTTATAAGAGAGTAGTCATAACTTGCAGTCCCTGAATGTTCACCTAACCATTCTACTTACCCTGAATGCTTGACATACGACTCAACTTGAACACGTGCTTGACCTTCACAAATTTATTGTTGCACCAGAGCAAGGGAAAGTGTATGTTCACATTACTGAAATTTACTCCATTGACACCCTGAACATGCTTAGATTTTCTTTATCATGTTCGGTGAAGTTTTCTTTCTTCCCCTGAAGCACTCTTCCCGTGAACATGGTTATTGTAATATATTGAAGCACTCTTGTCCCCACTCACATGTGATATTCAATATAGAGTAGCTGAAAACACAAAATTGCAATTCATGACCAAAAAATCCTTTGTCAGAAAACACGTGCACTGCACTGAGACATTGAGGCATATTTGGTGTGACTTGGGCGTGACCCTCTTTTACTATTCTGTTTCCCAACGCCTCCCAATCCTAGAGGAGAGTTGTGCTAAGCCATGCCATTGCCTAGTATATATCTCTGGCATAACCAAACAAATTACTAAAGCTTAGGTGTAGGTAGTACTAACTCACTAATTACAGGATGTAGACCATGATAATTCCTTACATAGACGTGTATTCCCTTCACTTGGTTTCCCCTCTCAAGCCCCAATATTTGATTTCTGCTGTGTCATATATTTCTTACTTCCCTCTCTTGAGACTTCTCAACAGGGCAATCTTAATTTGGAACTATGCAAACCAGGATGACGGACTAATTTTTTATACGATTACTCAGTGAAACATCCATATAGATCTATCTGGTATTTCCTGGCCTCATTTATGGCGTAATAGTTGGAAATTGGTTGTTTTAAGATTATCAGGGAAGAACTTATTGATGCGGTCAGTATTAAATATTTTCCATGTGATCAATACTAACGCTACATTTCTAGCTAGGTGCCTTTGTTTCTTTTTAATGAGAAAGGTACAAGGATGGCAGCCATCACTGATCTCTTTTACTAAAATCCCAAAGATTAACAAGTTCTAAGTGATTCCTGGTCGGTATATGAAAAGCAAAGTAAAACACATAGAGGTGTAGAAGATAGTCATGAGATCAAAGGCTTCGACCCCATACAAAAACTGCAACCAAGAACCAGATATGTGGGAAAAGAGATCTTCAGAACGTTGTTGTAAGCTAATTGCAAACGTACTGTAGCCTATCTCTTGTTAGCACAGCCTCGAGCTTCACCATGCAACCTGCCGACATGTTCTTCCGGTGGGGTACGCGCACGTTCAAAACTTAGGCCAAACCAAGCTATTGTATCGACCCTTTCATGTGATCCATCTTGTGGGCGAAACCCAACATCTCTGCCACCGGCCAACCAGCTGCATCACATGTGGGAGTTCCATGCTGAAGGGCGGTGCTGCGCTGTGGCATGGATGCGCAGCAGTGGAGACTAAGACAAGTCAGTCCAGCGATTTGTGGACATAAACGTGGCCAGATGAAGGCCTGTGAGCAATACTGATGTCTCGCTTCCGACTGGACTGCACGTCATGGCCCAATTCACTAGGGTGAGTATTTCACGATCTTCTATATGGTCTTGAATATCAGGCTACACGTCTCACCAGCCAGGGTGGTGCATGGGCTATTCTATATGGTGATTACTATGGAAAACACTGCTGACAAAAGGTTCCTACTCACACCGCGTCCATGGTTTTACCCAGCCCTACCTGTCAATGCTGCTTTTATACATTTCCTAACGCCTCTCAGTCCTACTTCCACGACTTGTTTGGCCACCTGATTTCTAATACGTGAGCAACCAATACTTAATCTATAATAGGAGTATATTGGAAGGATCTTCTCGACGGAATATAAGCCTTCATCTTTAACCCGAGTAGCCTTTGGATTGAGTTGAACTCTGATATTCATGAGCACAGTTCACTTCGTTGCCCCTCTCCTCCTGCTTTATACAAGAGCAGCCATAACATGCAGTGAAAGGTATTCACCGAACCACTCTAACCTTGGTCCTTGACTCAAGTTGATCATGCTTCTTTACATATACTGCCAAATTCAGATCACACACCTCCTTTATCATTGGCATGGTACGAGATTACGCCAAGAATGTTTCCGAAGTTTGCCATGAACACAAGCCGATTAACAAACGAATAAACATCATTATAGACCTTCCACTCGTGACCCAAACAAATCATACGCGGGAATAGTTATCTACAGATATACTGACTCTACAACTTCCCTATATGAAACTATAGTATAGTATAACAACATCTAAATATTTCTTTCCCTAGGTACATATACATGAATTCTTACTATGTACCAGCATAATTTAATAGAGAAATATGTATACTTACACGTACAGGCTGCACAAAAACTGCAAGTGCGTATATATAATGGACACTCTTCACTATTATGGATCCACACATTTGTTTTAATTTTATGTAAAACACAAATAATATATTTATTAGTAACTATGTATTACTTCAAAATTTTGATGTGTGACTGTTTCCAATTTTTCTGAAGCCTCGTTACATGATTTTTAGTGAGATACGTGAACGGAAACGCCTCGCTCCATTGGGCCATTTTATACGGTGTGTTCAATTTCTGATGGTATCCGCTATATTTATGGTGTTTACACTTGTCCAGGAACTATTTTTTTATATAGGACTACCGGAGCAAACATAATCTAAATGGGAATACCCGGCTACCGAGACGAAGCAATAATGAGAGGTAGCATGATTTAGTCAGCAACACTATTGTGGAAACTAATATTGTAAAACAGTAAGTCATCATTATTTATTTATTTATTCACAAATACCTTCTGCTTTATAGGCCGCCAGCAACTATAGAGACTAATCGACAGGATTACTGGAATACCCATCCTAATATTCTTGACTGGTTGCACATCATTCTTCCTCAAAAATGAGAAGGCCTCGCTTCTCTACATAAGCTGGTATTCATTGCATTCCAAAGATTAAGGCATGCGCCATTAGTACTCGTGTATGACATGATCAAGAGCTCCGTTAGTAGCAATGTACATACAAAAATTTCAAAGTATGTATTAAGAAACTATTTCTTATTCAAAATTCAAGCTAATTGTTTAAAAGTGCATAATTTCTAAATAAATAAATATTTTTATCCAAATCTGTTGCTTCACACCAGGAACTACAAAGAAAATAAAATAAAATGCTATCATTAATCAAGCATTCCATGGCATCTTTAAAGTTTGGGCAAACACATAGTCGATCACAAAATTTGTTCATCTGCTAGTGAGGGATACGAGCTCGAGCATGTGCAAGATAACAAGAGTTGATAATATTTCTGTCAAGGACTGTAATACCAAAATAATGTCATGCGCACTAGTATAAATACATTATTTTAAGCCCCCACAATCTCACATGCTACCAAGAAACGGTGCGTGATGATCACCCTAACATTCCATATGAAAGCAACATACTAAACGTAATAATAAGGCAAGCATGGATGAAATGAGAAATTCATATCTTATTGATATTAGCATGTAAAAGATATAGGATCAATATATTGAATGCAATAAAATGACACGGGCATGGCTAAGAGATTTTGTCGCTCTGGCACTGAAGGGAAGGGGAAGGAAGATGAGGCATCTTAGATACAAGAAACATCAGGTTCATTCATTTTTTTCTTTAATTTCTGTTCTCAAGATGGTGCAGCTACCTCTTTATGCTGTCTAGGGAGGTGTAAGGCCCACCACTTTATCATGTTATTTGGCAACCTGGCAAATGAATGCACCACAATAGGTCTTAAGAGACTATTGTCCAGCAGACAGATGGGTTAGTACAAGTACAAATATGGAGCATAAATATTTTCCCAATGTACAACATTGTTCCCGAATGCCTCCTAGACCTACAATCTATTACATATATGCGCGCTATCATGCAGCTGGTGCCAAACTTCGGTGGCATAAACACATAATCAACTAACATATATAACCATGACAAGTACATGATATTTATTGTTCCTTTCCACTATTGTCTGAAGTGTGATGAAGTCTTTTATGCCTTGATGCAACATTTCCCACTCGAACACCTCAAGAGGCTACACATAACTTGATGTGACCTCTCTTCATTCACCAAACAAAACAGCAATTGTAGTAAATCTTCACATTTACGCTATACCCCTTAACTCTCTGCAAACGTTAAGGACAATTTATTTCAAAATGTTGCCCAAGTTCATTGGCATTCTTATTTGTAAAAGGACGTTTGTCTTCCTAATTGCATGGTCATGAGCCTAATTGCATGGTCATGAGAAAGAGTATCATGTCGAAGACTTTCTTGTGATCTTCAATGTATATATATATCGTATAGCTACTTATCTCAAAGATTATATAAATATCTAGATAAATGCACTTACATTCAAAATTATATTTCCACCACAACGTCTTACAAGACAAGATGGATCCTAACATTGAGGGTTGTAGGTACAAAGCCTATTCATTAGTCGCATTGCCATGGTACTCCCAAGCGGTGCACTTAGCACACCATTAAAAAACGCAACACAAGAAACAAAATCTCACTTGACTCTGTCTTTCCCAAACCAATGCATTAAAGTTTTGGCCCAAACTGAAATGATCATATATTGAAACAGTTGTATTTGTTTTGTACATAGTTATAGTGGAGTTTTGTACACATTCAAGTTTCAGACATGTTTATCTCAAATCAAAACTTAAGAATTTTTATTTTAGATGAAACCAATAGAAAAACTCAATTAAACCTCACCGGAACATAGATGTAACTTTTTGTAAAAGATGCAAAAGGGAAGGGAGTGTGTGACCCGGTGGAAACTTTTTCGATATAACAATGCCTATCTTGGTTTCCATCTTGCCACTGAGAAGTTGTTATACTTTCTATACTTTACCTTTATCTCTCTCAAGTACTAATGCAATTTTAAGAAATAATTTTTGTGAGAAATATCTGAACATTTGCCCCCCGAGCGTATGTTAGACGTCGCTGACAATTGAGGACACCAAGCCGTTTGCAGCAGTTGTTCTCCGGCAGACACGACTACCATGAGCGTGAGAGGTGGCGCTGCTGCCAAGTGATAGATGCCTGGCGGGAGGGTTGCAGTAATAGTGACGATGACAACCTTGCGACACGATGATGGCAACATCATGTCGGCCTTGCAGCACGATGGCTGCAGCGACAAGTTGGCCTTGCATTAGGTCTTGGACGGCTCAACGGCAACAATGGATGTGTGGTGGCCATGTGGGAGCCGACCTACCAGTGATGTTGGGGATCCTCGTCTGAGCAGCTCCTATTGCCTCGTGGCATGGGTCGTGGCCCCTTGCTTAGGTCAGCAAACATCGATGGATATTCTCCCCCCACACCTCCATTTTTTTGAACTGAGGGACCCGGTCTCTAATCTCTCTCTCCCTCTCTTTAATACAACCCCCTAATTTCCAGGGTGGATAGTTTTGTGTACGGTAATCTTTTATCTAATCTCTATGCCCTTTCTATTGAATGCATCTTCAAAATCACATCGTGAGGATCAATGCATGTGTTAATATTTGCATGCAAAGTAAAAGGAAAATATTATTTGGCCAACTATCCCTACAACTGTTTTCCCGGCAGACGACCCAAGCTTGCCATGCAATAACAACTAAAGTAGCCAAGGAAAATTGAACATTTGTTTTGGTCGGAGCCAAAAGTTGTCATATAGCGCAAAAAATGGCAGAATGAATCCGAAGTTGCGCAGTGAAATTGCCATCCATTTGATCGTGATATGACAGATTTGAGGGCGTTCGCTAGGAGCTCTAAAAATTCGATGTTTCCTGGATATTGGGGTCCAAGGAAAAAAAAGGAGAGCAGACGAGGCGGTGCTACCATTCCTGGTCAGTGCGCATGCGTGTGAATTAGTAGTGATCCTCATTCTCGTTTTCTCGTTCACCTAAACCTCCAATGCAGTCCATTCTAATGATACATAGACATAGAAATTAATTTCACAATTAACTTTCCACTACACCATTACACAAGATAAATGTGTGGTAGGCCTTCTTAATAAGTCATTTTAATCAATCTTGAATAGTTCCAAATTAGAACAACTTAAAGGAAAATTCGAAAGCAATCAAGTGTATGAATTTTGCATGACAAAATTGTGTTGCTTTATTAATGATGACGATAAAAAATGTGGATTTCCAATGTGGATCATGCTGTGTTTGATCAAATGAGGCAGCAAAGAACCTGACTAATCAAGCAAACTGATGAGAGGAAGGAACGAGCGGCATAGCTTTGCCATGTGCAATTCTCCGTAGCCGGAGACCGGTGCTTTACTGTGTGGTTAGATGAACTGGGCCTATATGTCAGACATGACTGATCAGCATCGAGGGTCAACATTCAAGTGACAAAATTGTGTTGCTAGATGAAAGACCCTTCGCAGTGGTTGGCTTCCAAGTGCATCACACGACAAGGGCTGGTTCTGTGAAATTATGTCTTTTGGCCTTCCTGTGCCTTGGGGACAAGAACACGGGCGTAGTAATCATGTAGCAGTTTGGTTGGGCTCTGGTCCTGGAGAAATAGACGGCAGATTACTTGCTGATTGCAATCCTTGCTTTTGAGTTATACAAGTTCTATTCGCAATTATTTTTCTGTTGCATAGAGTCAACTGGTAGAACTCCAAGTCTACTTTTACAGTGCACACGCACTACAAGAAAAATGCTCATCTAAGACAAAAATTAGTGACCGCGGTTTAATTAGTCATAGATCCATGACCAAAATTCACAAATTAGTCATGAAGGGTGTAGAAGGGCTCAACCCCTATAATCTCATGACAATTCAGAGCCAAAAGGTCGTTATTTGATTTCATAGAAAGGTCATAAAGATGTGAATGGTGCATACTACCTTATTTCAGTCCATAATGACCAAAATATATCATCATAAAAACTTGATAAGGGTGAGTAGATGACAACTCAACAATTTTGTCTACGTGGCATTCCTAGTTGTCAATATAATCATAGGAGATGAGGGTGACTAGATTACAACTCAGTAGTTTAATTAAGTAAAGTTGATAAAAATAAGGGGCTGCACCACACTCAAACCAAAGATCAATCACTCATCCAAACAGCCACTTACCAGTTAGACCTCAACGTGCAACATGTTTACATTGCGATTGAGAATCTTTTAACCGGACATATACGTGATGAGTGGGCCTTCTTAGGGCCAAAACTGGACGTGTCCCTTTTTCTGAACAAAAGAAAAAAAAAACAGGGCCAAGTCCGTGACTTAGAAACGAAACCTAGAAAAAGAATCCCCAATCGTGTTCGGCGGCGGCGCGGCTGACAGCGGGCGGCGCCGCGGCCGACCATCACCTGCACCAAGCAGGGAGAGTGCGGCACCGTGGCCGTCCATCATCGGGTGGCGGGCAGCGCCCGGCAGCAGAGGGCGTCATCTGCGGAGTACAGACGGCGGACGGCGTCATCTCCAGAGCGGGCTGCGTAGGGCGGCGTCATCTCCGTTTCTAAGTGCTGCAGCCGAACAAAGCTTCTGTTTTGAAGCTACAGGTAAGTGCTCTGAAGCTGCTGTTCTCACTCAGCACACAAGCCTACTCCTGACTATTGTAGCTCTTTTCATTCTCTGATCATTTGTGTGGGCAAAAGTACTCCCGTGCATGATATTAAAATACTGTGGCGTATTGTGGCGTACTTAAATCATCTCAACTCTACTGTGGCCTATTGTAACTCTACTACTCCCTCAGTTCCTAAATAATTGTCTTTCTAGAAATTTCAACAAGTGACTACATACGAAGTAAAATGAGTGAATCTACACTCTAAAACATGTCTACATACATCCGTATATTGTAGTCCATTTGAGATGGCTAGAAAGACAATTATTTGGGAACGGAGGGAGTATATGTTTAACTGCCATCTCAACTTTGCATCGATATTAATGGTTCAAAATTTGAGAAAAATTTCCATCTTACACACATGCATGATATTACATTATCAATTGTTATGTGAAAAATCTACTCTTTCTATCATGGTCATATCTGCTGAATAAACCCAAGTGTGCAGTAGCTAGTGTTTATTTCTTCAGTTTCATCAGTTTCGTCAATTTTGTCAGTAGTTTGAGGTTGTTTTCTGAATAAACCTAAGTCCGCATAGCTCGAGTTAGTTAGCGCCAAGAGCGAGTCTGGCGCCCCCTCTGATCGCTCGTGGGATGGCACGAGCACCACAATCGGTGGTGGTGTGTAGTTAGGGGCCATGAGCCCGTTTCCTTTGTTGTACTGGAAGTAAATTCGTGAATGAAAGGCAGAAAAGCCGCAAGTTCTGCACGGCGCAAACCTCCTGGCAGCAAAGTTTTTAAAATACTGTGGTATTCCAAAACCTTTGTGTTAGCTACTTTGGGTCTGTGTAATTCAATTCCTAAATTGTAGCCTTTTTTGTTCATTGTCAGATGGACAGAAGTTGGATAAAAGCTAGGAAATTTTACGAAGAATACATCAATGGAGTGAAAGAGTTCATGAATTTCGTTCGTGAAACCTATGCCGAGGATGCTCAAATTCTTTGCCCGTGCCGCAAATGTCTCAATGGTAAACAAGAACCTCAAGGGAAAGTGGAGGATCATATTCTTATTTATGGGATGTCTAGCACATATGATAGGTGGATTCATCATGGAGAACCATTAAATGTTGAAGCTGATGCAGATGCACATCATGTGTATGGAGCTACTGATATCGTGGTAGATGTTGCTGAAAAGGATGTTCGTTTGGAGGAGGAGGATCTATATGAAGATGATAGAATTCCTGACATGATACAGGATCTGTATGGATTGGAGGACACGGGTAGACAGCAGTCAAAGTTTGCAAAAGTGATAGAAGAGGCAAAGTGCTCACTTTACGAAGGGTCTGAAACTTCAAGATTTTCATTTGTCGTGAAGTTACTCCACATCAAGTGAGGGAGTCCCGGATTAGGGGGTGTCCAGATTGCCGGACTACCATCATCGGCCGGACTATCATCGGCCGGACTATCATCATCAACCGGACTCCAAGACTATGAAGATACAAGGTTGAAGACTTCACCCCGTGTCCGGATGGGACTTTCCTTGGCGTGGAAGGCAAGCTTGGCGATACGGATATGTAGATCTCCTACCATTGTAACCGACTCTATGTAACCCTAGCCCTCTCCAGTGTCTATATAAACCAGATGGCTTTAGTCCGTAGGACTACAATCACAACAACCCTTGCAATCATACCATAGGCTAGCTTCTAGGGTTTAGCCTCCTTGATCTCGTGGTAGATCCACTCTTGTAAACATCCACAATATCAATATCAATCAAGCAGGACGTAGGGTTTTACCTCCATCAAGAGGGCTCGAACCTGGGTAAACATCGTGTCCCTTGTCTCCTGTTACCATCCGCCTAGACGCACAGTTCGGGACCCCCTACCCGAGATCCGCCGGTTTTGACACCGACATTGGTGCTTTCATTGAGAGTTCCTCTGTGTCGTCACCGATAGGCTTGATGGCCTCTTCAATCAACAACGACGTAGTCCTGGGTGAGACCTTTCTCCCCGGACAGATCTTCGTATTCGGCGGCTTCGCACTGCGGGCCAACTCCCTTGGCCATCTGGAGCAGATCGAAAGCTACGCCCCTGACCGTCAGGTCGGGTTTGGAAGCCTAAACTTCACGGCCGACATCCGCGGGGACTTGATCTTCGATGGATCTGAGCCACAGCCAAGCGTGCCGCGCTGTCTCGATGGGCATGACCTAACTCTGCCGCCGGACAGCACCTTGGATCGAGGACGGATGGCTGGACACCGCCTCGGGAGCCGCAATTTCTACGGCGATGGAGCCGAACACTTACCTTGTCCCACATAAAGCCCATGACTCCGAGGTGCCGGACTCCCTGCCGGATTCCGAACCTCCTGCGCCCCTGCCAGTCGAATCCGATTGGGCGCCGATCATGGAATTCACCGCTGCGGACATCTTTCAGCACTCGCCCTTCGGCGATATCATAAATTCACTGAAGCATCTCTCGCTATCCGGAGAGCCCTGGCCGAACTACGGCCAGGACGGGTGGGACACGGACGACAAAGAAATTCAGATCCCACCCACCACCCACTTCGTAGCCACCGTCGACGATTTAACCGATGTACTCGACTACGACTCCGAAGACATCGACGGTATGGACGACAATGCCGGAGACTACCAAGAACCAGTGCCTACAGGACACTGGAAGACCACCTCGTCATACGACATATACATGGTGGACACCCCAAAAGATGGGGACGGCGAAGAAGCAGCGGAGGCCGATTCCTTAAAGAAACAGCCCAAGCGCCGACGTCAGCGGCGCCGCTCTAAATCCCGCCACGGCAAGAATGGAGATTCCGGCACAGGAGATAATAACACCCCAGAAAGTGCCGAAGACAACTCCCTCCAGCACGATCCAGCGCAGGAGGGGGCAGAAGCAAGCCCTCAGGAGAGGGCGGCAGACGAAGAGGTCGAGGATGAGAATTACTTACCTCCCTCCGGAGACGAGGCAAGCCTCGGCGACGACGAATTCGTCGTGCCTGAGGATCCCGTCGAACAAGAGCGTTTCAGCCGCAGGCTAATGGCCACGGCAAACAGCCTAAAGAAAAAGCAACAACAGCTTCAAGCTGATCAAGACCTACTGGCCGACAGATGGACCGAGGTCCTCGCGGCCGAAAAGTATGAACTCGAACGCCCCTCCAAAAGTTACCCAAAACGCAAGTTGCTCCCCCGATTAAAGGAGGCAGCATCACCAGCGCACAATACGGCAGACCGACCACCTCGTGGCCGCGATAGAGAGGCGTGCAAGCCCTCCACCAAAACCGTACCCCGGCATCGCTCTAAAAGCAGGAAGCCACGGGGGAACGCGCCGGACTTGCGAGATATATTGGAGGACAAGGCAAGACAATCCAGATCTATCTATGGATCACGTGGATGCCCCACGACCCACGACGAATACCGTCGCACCGGGTACAACTACTCCGGCCGGGCCGAACACAGCAGACAACGCTCTCTCGAGCTACGTCGCGATATTGCTCAATACAGAGGCGCCGCACACCCACTATGCTTCACTGACGAAGTAATGGATCATCAAATCCCTGAAGGGTTCAAACCCGTTAATATCGAATCCTACGATGGCACAACAGACCCCGCGGTCTGGATTGAGGATTATCTCCTCCATATACACATGGCCCGCGGCGACGATCTTCACGCCATCAAATATCTCCCGCTCAAGCTTAAAGGACCAGCTCGGCATTGGCTTAACAGCCTGCCCGCAGAGTCAATTGGATGCTGGGAAGACCTGGAAGCCGCATTCCTCGACAACTTCCAGTGCACGTATGTGCGGCCACCGGACGCAGATAACCTAAGCCACATAATCCAGCAGCCAGACGAATCGGCCAGGCAATTCTGGACACGGTTCTTAACAAAGAAAAATCAAATCGTCGAC
>LR880967.1:31367737-31389294 GCA_904067115.1 Aegilops sharonensis
TTCGAACCAAAGGACGTTGGGCATCTTGCCCAACATGGCGCCTCCGCACTCCGCTTGAATGCCCTTCACTACCTTCGGCTTGACATTGAAGGTCTTGAGCCACAAGCCGAAGTGGGGCTGGATGCAGAGGAAGGCCTCGCACACGACGATAAACGCCGAGATGTTGAGGATGAAGTTCGGCGCCAGATCATGGAAATCCAGGCCATAGTAGAACATGAGAACGCTGACAAAGGGGTGAAGTGGAAAGCCCAGTCCGCGGAGGAAGTGGGAAAGAAAGACAACCCTCTCATGGGGCCTGGGGGTGGGGATGAGCTGCCCCTCGTCGGGCAGCCGGTGCGCGATGTCGCCGGAAAGGTATCCGGCGCCGCGCAGTTTGGCGATTTGCTCCTCCTTAACGGTGGAGGCCAACCATTTACCTCCCGCTCCGGACATGGTTGGAGACGGTTGAGACGAGATGCGCGAACTTGGGCGCTGGAGCTCGAGTGCGCGGAGATGGATAAGCAAAGGAGGAAGAAGGCGTAGGTGAGAAGGTGAATCCTTATCCCTTATATGGGTGGGCGAAGTCTTACGCGTCCCCCACCGGCCTGCTAAAACTCGCTTATCTCCCAAGCATCACCATCAATGACGCGGTTGGGTTACCCACGCCCGTATTGATGAGAATCCCGGATTATGGGGAAACACGATCTCTGCTTCAACAAGACGTGCCAAGGAAACCGCTTCGCTAAATGCGCTAGAGGTGGTAAAGTAAAAACCAATTCGAGTAATGGCTTGGTAGTGGCGTGACGTCCTGCCACGGAAAACGTCAGCAGATTGAACTTGTGTATATATTATTATTCTCTCTACGGTGGAATGTGGAATTTATTTTGCAGAGCCGGACACTATCCTGGTGTTCACGATCTTCTATCATTTGGAGGAGGAACCCGCCTTGCAATGCCAAGCAATATACACGCTGGACTTATCGTCATTGAAGCCTGGTTCAGGGGCTACTGAGGGAGTCCCGGATTAGGGGGTGTCCGGATTGCCGGACTACCATCATCGGCCGGACTATCATCGGCCGGACTATCATCATCAACCGGACTCCAAGACTATGAAGATACAAGGTTGAAGACTTCACCCCGTGTCCGGATGGGACTTTCCTTGGCGTGGAAGGCACGCTTTGCGATACGGATATGTAGATCTCCTACCATTGTAACCGACTCTATGTAACCCTAGCCCTCTCCGGTGTCTATATAAACCGGATGGCTTTAGTCCGTAGGACTACAATCACAACAACCCTTACAATCATATCATAGGCTAGCTTCTAGGGTTTAGCCTCCTTGATCTCGTGGTAGATCCACTCTTGTAAACATCCACAATATCAATATCAATCAAGCAGGACGTAGGGTTATACCTCCATCAAGAGGGCCCGAACCTGGGTAAACATCGCGTCCCTTGTCTCCTGTTACCATCCGCCTAGACGCACAGTTCGGGACCCCCTACCCGAGATCCGCCGGTTTTGACACCGACATCAAGTCTTTCTATCGGATCTCCAATGTTGCATTTAATGCAATACTCGCGTTGTTGGCCAAGTCATTCCCGAAGTGCTCGATTCCCAAATCTTATGATGAAGCACTGAAATTTATCCGTGCATTGGGGCTAGGCTATGATTCAATCCATGTGTGCCCAAATAATTGTGTCCTTTTCAGAAAACAATATGCCAACCATGAAGAATGTCCGGTATGTGGTGCATCGAGATGGAAGGACTCAGATGGTAAAAAACAGATTCCGATGAAAGTATTGAGACATTTCCCGTTAATCCCGAGGTTGCAGCGGATGTATTGTTCGAAGAAGTCATCGAAAGAGGTACAATGGCACAAGCTGAAAAAGAAACCCGTGGAAAATGAAATAAGTCATCCAGTTGACGGTGAAGCATGGAAAGACTTTGATAAAAAACATAGAGATTTTGCTGAAGATGCACGGAACCAGAGAATTGGCATTGGTACAGATGGGTTTAATCCGTTTGGAAAAATGAGTGCTTCCTAAAACATGTGGCCTGTATTGGTGATGCCTTATAACCTGCCACCATGGGCATGTATGGATCAGTGCAACCTCATGATGGCCTTACTTATACCTGGTCCAAATTCTTCAGGGAAGGATTTTGATTTGTTCTTGGAGCCTCTCGTCGAAGAGTTGCTTGAGCTTTGGAAGGGTGTAAGTACCTATGATGCCTTAAGTGAAAAGAAATTTAATCTACGTGCAGCAGTCCTATGGTGCATCCATGATTATCCAGGATTGAGCACTCTGTCAGGAAGAGTCACGAGTGGCTACTATGCGTGTTTGCACTGTGACAAAGATCCCTGCTCACAGAGGATAAGAAACATGATATGTTATATTGGACATCGTCGTTTTCTTCCTCGAGCGCATCGCTGGCGAAGAAGCAAAGCTTTTAATGGTAAGAGTGAAAACCGTGACAAGCCAGAGGAATTCAGTACAGAAGAGCTGCTGCTGCAATTGGAGAATATCAGAGATTGTAAGACCAGGAAGCCATCCTCAAAACAAGAAAAGAAAGCCTAAAGATGCTGGTCAATGCTGGAAACGGAGGGTTTGTTTGTGGGACCTGCCATACTGGATAGATTTGAAACTGAGGCATAATCTTGATGTAATGCACATCGAGAAAAACATATGTGACAACCTGCTTGGGACATTTCTTAACATTATTGATGGTAAGACAAAGGATACGGCTAATGCTAGGCTTGATTTGGAAGACATGGGTATAAGACCAGATTTACACCTCGACCGTGATGAGGATCGAAATCCAGTTGGTTTGCCAGAAGCATGGTACACAATGACAAAAGAACAGAAGCTTGCATTATGTGAATTTATAAGACAAGTGAGATTTCCAGATGGGTATGTCGCTAACTTAGCAAAATGTGTTAGTACTGATGGATGCAAGCTTCAATCACGGAAAACCCATGATTGTCATATCCTCCTCCAAAGACATATACCAGTTGGTATCCGTGGAATCATAGATAAGGAGATATATGAAGCTGTCGCTGATTTGGGAAAAAAATTAGAGAACTGTGTTGCAAAACTTTGAAGCTAGATGTTTTAAAAAGACTTAAGGAAGAAATCCCAGTTATTCTTTGCAAACTCGAGAAGAATTTTCCTCCAGCTTTCTTTGATGTCATGGTGCATCTAGCCGTTCATTTACCAGATGAGGCAATTCATAGAGGCCCGGTGCAGTACGGATGGATGTATCCAATTGAGAGAAGGCTACTTACTTGTAAGCGTTATGTGAGGTACATGGCCAGACCTGAAGGATCGATTGCAGAAGCATATGTTGTTGATGGGTGCCTAACATTTTGCTCGAGGTACTTGGACGATGTGGAAACAAGATTTAATCGGGAGGGCAGAAATAGAGAGTGCGCTGATCTGCAAGCTTTTGATTGGCGGTTTTCAACCACGGTGTGAATTTACTTGGAGGTTCGAGAAAGAAATATGCTGGGTGTGATTATGACAAGATGGTTTGGTATGTTCTCAATAATTGTATTGAGGTTCAGCCATATCTCCAGTATGTGATCTCTTCTAAACATGTAAAATTTATTTTATATTGATCCATTTATTTAGGCAGGATGTTTTAACTCACTCTCCTTTGCATTGCAGACTATGCAAGGAAGAATTACGGCAGGAAGATAGTCATAATGTTGATGAAAGGCTTGAGAAAGGATTTTCCAGATGGTTTCAGAATCATGTGACTTCTTTGCGTGTGGAGAAAAGAGAAGAGGTAAGTGATGATCTCTATGCTTTGGCATGTGGACCAGCTTCTGGAGTCTTATCATATTCAGCATGTGTTGTTGAGGGTGTCCGGTACCACACAACGGACCGTGAGAAGAATAATAAGGCGCAAAACAGTGGAGTCATGGTTGAGGGAACCAATGATAGTGAAGTCAACGATGATGGAGAAGAGGAGATCATTGACTTCTATGGTCAACTGAAAGAAATCATCAAGTTGCAGTATAACTCTACCCAAGGTGTCAATCGTACAGTTGTCTTATTTCGTTGTGATTGGTTTGTTCTGGATGCCAAAAAGACAGGACTTAAAGATGATGGACATTTCAAAAGCATCAATATTGGAAAATGCTGGTGTCAAAATGATCCTTTTATTCTGGCAACACAGTCAACAAAGGTGTTTTATTTACAAGACACAAAGTATGGTGGAGATTGGAGAGTTCTGCAGAAATTTCAGCATAGACATTTGTGGAGTGTGACTGAAAATTCCGTGGAGCAAGGTCCCAATGGTAGTGGACTAAATTACCAGGATGATGATTCGGAGGAAGTTCCGGTGAGAGCTAATGAATCCACTGTGTCGAATCTGCTGCGCAAAGACCAAGAACACTCTGTGATTGATCCTGTTGTAGCGGCAAAACTTGTCAAACAACATATTGAATTATTGGATGAAAGCGAGGAGGAGGACGACCACGATGAAACTTTGATGCAATATCGTAGTGATGATGAAGATCACATTGGTCACAATATTGGTGATGATGACGAGTAGTTCCAGGTCTGTGAATTTATCTTCTGTATTCACTTCTCTCTAGATTTTATCTCATGTGTTCACATCTGTCTTAATGCCTTGCCTTGCCATGCCTTGTTCAGTTCTAGTGCAGAAAGGTCTATGGCCAATTGATGTTTTGTGCTTCTAGTGCAGAAAGGTCTATGGTTTGCATGCTAATATTGATATGCTATTGCTTACATACTTCAAACTTACTGGATTAATTCTCTCAGGTATGACTTCCTGAACAAGTGCTCAAATAAGATGGACCTCTTTGTCGTTCTGGAGCGTGTTGGGATCAAGGAAGATGGGTGACCAAGTAAGATGCCATGAAAAAAAGATGCCATGAAGTGGTTCCAGGTCAAGTATGAGTGTGTCATCCTGAAGAAGTCCCATGGTAGCTAGTAACCTTTCGAGTCATTGAGTTGTTGTTAGAGTTTAAGTCAGTCACGCTTCATCTTGAATTCTGGATCATGGAATCGTATGTTTATTGGTACAAAGCCGCACTACTAATTTTACCTAATCTGTTTATTGAAGCAGTTGGTTCTGACTTAGTGTTGTGTGGGTTCAGACGTTGTAATGTGTGGGTTCAGACTTAGTGTTGCGTGGCCTTGGTTCAGTTGGGTTCAGAAACAACAGTCAAATAGAGAACCTTGGTTCAGTTGGGTTCAAGGATCCCTCTAGAAACGTATTTTTGTAATTCAAAACAGAACCTAAAAACGTTTTTTTTGTTTTTTTCAAAAAAGTGACGAAATATTGGAAAACATGAACAAAATTGAAAGATATTTTGATTCCTGAACAAAATTTTGAAAACGCGAATAATTTTTGAAAAGATGAACAAAAGAATTCAAAGTAATTGTAAACAAATTTTGATTCCTGAACAATTTGATTTTCTACTATGAATTTTTTTTTTGAAAAGTGAATTTATTGAATCGTGAACAACATTCCAAAGAAATTGTGAACAAAGTTTGATTCCCGACATTTTTTAATATACGGCGAACAATTTTTATGGACAGTGATTTTTTTAATGCATGGTAAACATTTCCGGAACATTGCTGCGTACCTATTTTTTTAGCCCTTAAAAGACCCATTTCTTCTGGCTCACCCGGTTGGTCATCAGGTCCGTTATCATACAACAAAGTTGACCATACATAAATGTTGATTCCGCATCCACACACCGAGGTAGGCCATTGCTCGCATGTTAGTAGGGATGGTGACCTAGCTATTGCAGGCCGAGGACGATCCGGAGCAACAAGTAGATGTGGAGGTGGAGGCTCGAGAGCGGGATCAAATACGGAGGAGATGCAAGTGCGGGAGGTGGAGGTGAAGGTGGGAGGGTCTGGGACATTTGGATGGCCCTCGAGAGGAGGAGGAGGAAGAAGAATGGGAGAGGGGAGCAAGGTAATGAGGATGTTGTACCCCATTATTCTAACATACATCGTTTGATCTTACCACCATCACTGCCTCCTCCTATCTGTCCACATGTCTACTTTTTCTTGTGACCCGTTGCTGAATACTCTGTCATGCCTTCATGTTGGGAGGCAAATGGGCATGTAAGGATTTGTTTCTCCCGGTGCAACGCACGGGCATTTTACTAGTATATTTAAACTCCCAAGATCATAATAAATTCGTATGAACTTGGGAAATTATATATAACTAGGACACATGCCAGTGTGCTGCAAAGGGAGAGTCTGTAAAAAGGAACATGTAGAAACTAGAAAATCAACATAAAGCAAACTCTACACACTCAGGACAACATCTTCCACTCTGAATTGGCATCGCAGAGTGGAGGGACGGCGGTGGCGGAGGGACGGGGGCGCGACGGCGGCGGAGGGATGAGGGTGTGGCGGCGGGGGAGGGATGGGGGTGCGGCGGCGGTTGAAACCCTCGGGCAATTGTTGCTTTATTATTAGGTAAAGATATATCATATTGTTCACAAATAACCGAATCTTGATAATAAATTCCTTTCCCCCTAAAAAATGAATCTTGATAATAAATTCATTTCCCCCTAAAAAAGATAATGAACGCCATTAATCCCATGACTCATTCTCTTTCCCAACCGCACGAGAGGCAAACGAGGAAGAGAAACCGTTGCCCCCTCTGACGATGACATGTACCTAGGGTAAGGTCTTATTCAACACTCCAAAGAAACAAAGCTCCCGAAGCACAGAGACGTAGGGTTTCCCTCTCCTACATACCCCCTACCTCTATTGTCAGATCTGTTCCCATGACACCCTCCCTCCATCGGCGAAGCTGCTGGTCCCTACCTCCATCTGTCGCTCCGGCGGCGGCTACAGGTGGGGACCTCGGCGCCATGTTATTTCACCGTCAACTTGTTCGCCCCAGCCGACACAAATGCTCCATCGCCATCGCAAACGCTAGATTTGAAGTAACCCCGATGAAAAAATGTGTGTGGAAACCAGCAAGCTCCGACAACCCCGTGTCAAGACACCGCGCCCGAGGAAGCGAGATCGGGCGCCCCTACACGATGTTATGTGAAGGTTTTCTTTTTTTTTTTAATTTTTTAATTTGTTAGTCGGTTTCAAAATGCAGTCAAAAATGCCGGCATAACTGTTCATACCTAGGGATTGAATATTGTGAAACTCTTGATGAAATAGATATTTGTGTACCTAATTTTTTTTAAATAACAAGTAAACTATAAGGGAGTTGTAGTTCAAATTTTCATAAAAATGACTTAATTATTTTTTCCTCCCGCCACACATAAAAATAACAAGTAAACTATAGGGGATTTTTACCTCGCACCACACCTAAATTTGTTCCCGCTGCTGCCAAAATTTTTCCCGCTCCGCATATGAGGGTATTTTTGTCATCACAGAACACCACTACACGCCCGCACCCCACGATACGAGGGTATTTTCGTCAAAGTAATTTAGCCGCACCGCACCATACCGCCGCTCCTGTCCCCAAATCCCCAAATCCCCTCGAACCCTAGCCGCCCCTCTGCCCTGCGCACGAACCCTAGTCGTCCCTCGAGCGCGAGCCGCAGCCGATCCAGCCACCGGCGGGGCGGCGCGAGCAGCGGCCGGTCCAGCCACCGGCCTGGCGGCGTGAGCAGCAGCCGGTCCAGCCAACGGCGGCGCGGCGCAAGCAGCGGCCGGTCCTACCACCGGCGGGGCGGCGCGACCTTGACCTCTCCAGGTACAGGGCCTCCCACCGGCGGGGCTCCTGTGCTTCCCCGCTCCGGCTCGCCCAACCCAGCAGCACACTCCACCACCACATCTCTCTCTCTCTCTCTCTGCACCACCACACCACCGTTTCTCACTGTATTTCTTATGTCGTGGTGAAGGTTGCAGAGGTGGAAGGAAGCAGAGGACCGTTCGACCATACTCCACCGCTGCTCACCGTTCGACCATACTCTCAGGAAAAGCTGCTCGCGGAGGTGCCCAAGTACAAGCAGACCATCTTCTCCGTCCTCCCCTAGGTAACTTCATCTTCATCCCACATCCAAGTAGGTGTTTCGTTTGAACTAAATCCGATTCATTTTCCGGACAACTAGGTCTGTTTTTATCTCGTGTTGTGGGAGTCTCGATAGCTCTGCTATAGTAGACTCATGACGTGACCACGCGGCTCTAGTTCTGCTAGTCCCCATTGAAAATTCTGAATCTTCATCAGTTCTGCACTGGCTGTTAATTTAAATATTTAATCCTACTGCTACACTTAATTTCTGCAAATTTAATGAACTAGACAACTGAATGCGAATGTATTTTATTTGCACTTGCTCTCAACTGAATATTGTACGAAGACATGATACATAAGCAATCTTTATCAATAGCTAAAAATGTGTAGGCTACAGCTTGTGTGTGATAGTGTGACTGATGTCAATGACAAGTAGTGAAGTGCTTGTGTCTAGATACTATTATATGTGCAACTGTTTATCTACCTTTCAAAGCATCAGCCCACTTTATAACTTGTAACTGCTATGCTGCTCCCTAGGCCATTAACTCGTCCAGCAAGCAAGGCAAGTAAACTAGGCAACAACCAAGCTGACTAGCACAGTTCCAGTTCCCGTGAGATCTACTATGACAAAGATGACAAGGAGCAAGAAACTTGCAGGTATATGACTTGTTTGTTTAGTGTGTTGTTTGGTTTTCTATGGACGTGAATTGTGCTTTGTATAGTTTCGTGCCTAGCTAATGTTTGTAACCTATTAATCGAAATTTACGTCTTCTAGGATTGCTAATAGTTCGCTCCTGATATGTACTCTATATAAAAAATAAAATAGTTCGCTCCTGATTTGTATTTGTATTCTAGGATTGCTAAGAAACTCGCAGCTCAGTTGTTTGTGTTGTCTTGCTTCTCCTATGCATTTCAACCATTAAGTCTTACAATTATATTTTTTGTTCATGTAAAGAAGCGCCAACTACTGAATATGAGAAGATTAGGGCTAAAAATATGATGAGGAACAACCGAATATTCCAATCACTTGGCATCGCTGCATTAGGTATGATGGTTAGGAACTCAAATCAAATGCAGCAAGGTAGTGCCATCACCGGTGGGGACTCAGCTTCTGCCATAACACAACAAGGCTGAAGCTCTGAGTACAGTCCTGACGATGAGGTCATGGAGGAGGATGAAGTTGATGATATTGTAGTGGAGAAGGAAGATAAGGTGCTAATTCTACCTTTGTTTTTGAGGGATGGGGGCTATTTGTATGCTATATGTGCTTGAGTGCTTTTACTAATTTTTGGAAGACATTTTTTTGCATAAGATCTAATAGTTGTCTCTTTTTTATTATAATGCTTTGAAGGTTTCTAAGAAGGCAATGAAGTCGATCAATAAAAAGACTAAGAATAGTTTTGATAAACCTTATGAGATGGCTCCAAGAAAAACAAGGGTGATTGCTCCAGCCTCAGGAGGCTCAAAGAGGGTGCTACCTGGTTTGAACTCGGATGAACATGAATCTGCTCGAGTCACTAGGCAGAAAACAAAGTTGTCTCTAACCAACCATGAAGAAAGTCTTGTGCAAATGGATGTAGGAAGCCCAGCAAATGTGGATGAAGGAAGCCTCCATGTGCACGTGGATGTAAGAAGCTCGACGCATGAAGATGAAAGAAGCCTGATGCATAGGGGTGAAGTAAGCCTGATGCAGATGGGTGAAACAAGCCATGTCCCATCTACTCTGTGCACAAATCAGCCAATTGAAGTTCCTGAGTTCTCTGACCAACAGCTTGACCAACAGCGGCAAATGGACGTTGAAGGCAAGTAATAATAACACATGATCAGTTATGAAATCATGAAATGCAAACTTGATTTATGTTAACTGTATGAATGTATTATTTTTCAGCTACACCTATTGTGGATAATTGCAGGAATGGGAAAGGGCTCGAAAGACTCACTAAAGAGTTAGGCTCTAAGATTATCATCCAAGTGGCCGAGGGGAAGAAACGCCCGGACAAACCAGCACAGGCTGCAAAGCTTGCATCTCAGGGTGGGGTCGCTGCGAGGCAGCATCTACCACTCCTTCCCCACTTCAAAAAGTACAAGGCCAATGTGCATCATATTGACAATTTCATTGGCAAAGTTGCTGTAAGTTTATTCTTTCTCAGCCAAATGTGATTATTTCTGTTCACTCGTTATATCATTCTAAATTGTGTCCTTGGATTATATGTTATGTACTCAGATCAATTTTGATATGGACACCCGTTCCCATGCCGTGAAGTATGCATGCACTGACATCCTCAAGACCGCGTTGAAGAATAGGCGCCACCATCTCAAGAAGAAGCATTTTGACAATGTACCAGCCAATCTAGTGAGTGTCAAATCTCCTGATAAGAATGTGACAGATGCGGAGTGGCAAAGGCTGGTCAAGATGTGCTCTACCCCAAGGCAGAAGGTATTCATACTGTAGTTCTATGTGAAGGAGTTCATTGTGTCTATGTTTACCATTGTGCTTGTTTTATCTTGCCATGTTCATACGATAGCTATTTAGCTGGTATAATAATGATGATGTGCTTGTTTACCATTGTGTCTATTGTGCTTGTTTTATCTTGCCATCATTGTGCTGCTTGGAGAGATGATGATAACATTGTTTTCATGCTATTATGGCTGCATACACTTTTGAACTGCAACTTGGATTGCAATCTGTAGGAGCCTTTATGGTTGCTCCATTAATTCTCATGTTTCTTTTTCCATGGTAGGAAACCTGTCAGTCGAACAAGGAGAACCGTTCCAAAGTTAAGTTCCATCAGAAAACTGGTTCTCGCGCCTACATTTCCCATGTGCATGCTTTGGTAAGGATCTCTCATGTTATTATTTGCTACTACAGTGATTCTTTCAATTGTTTCTTATTGTTCCATTGTGTCGTGAACAATTTCAGAAAGAGGCTCGTAAGGGTGAAGAGTTGACTGCATTTGATCTATTCAAGGAGTGCCACGATGGCAGGAAGACTGGTTTCTCTGAGCCAGTTAAGAAGGCGATAGTAAGTTTCTAGTATTCTTTTTCGTGTTGATGAGGCTTGTTTACCTCATCCTTGTTACACTTGATTACATTATATGACTTCTGCTTGACGGATTTGATAGAGATGGTTTTTTCAAAGTAGTACCGTATATGATTCATGTTTTGTTATAGTTTGTTTGTACCAGTCCTCTGTTTCATTGCATTGCATATTCATTTTGGTACTGGAAATGCGACAATATTCAGGCAATTTTAGTTCTTGTTGCAGTCCAGCAGGTATTGCTTGTCGTTGGACACTGTTAATTAAGAGAGAGCGGTGTATGCTCTTTGATTATTGGTCTAGTGATTGCCTGAAGCATCTATCTTCCCATCTTTCGGAGTGGAGAAACTCTGTCATTTCATATACGATCTGAATGAAATGTTTAGGACTTGTGGAAGTGGATTTCTCTGATACTGTATACTGTACTAAAGAAACAACATATGCGCTCCTGAAACGTACTACATTCTTCTCTGCTCCATGTTCCCATTTAAGCTAAACAGAGATGCACATAGTTGGCTAATTTAAATTTCAACAATGGTTTGTTGTGTATGCTTACCTGTTTAATAAACCTGGTGCCATGCTTCTTTCATGTAGCTAATAGTAACTTGCAAAAAAAAGTGATTCCCAAGGATGATTAATTCTGCTTGCCTGCTTCAAAGTTTTCAAATAACTATTTAATTAGTAGCATGGAGACTGGATTATTATTTAGTCAACATTCTTGAGTAGTTTGCTTATAAAGTTTCCTAATTATTCAGAACCAACTGCAATGACATGTGTGTGCATCTTTCTTTAAATGTCAGGCTGACATGGAAAAAGCTATGGAACAAGGGGTACCAGAAGGTGGAGAACCAAAGAATGTTGCTGCTGTTGTTGCTGACATTCTCACTAAAGAATGTCCCTCCAGCACATTCCTTCAAAATGTTGGCCTTGAGTCGAGCTCCAAGAAGAAGTTCAACAGATCTGCAGCTGCTTTGGATGCTCATGTACAAGAACTAGAGTACAGGCTTGAGAAGGAGAGGCGAGTTGCTGAGTTGATGCGAGAGGAGCTTGTTGAGGTCAAGAAGAAATCAGAGGAGACCGAAGCTGCACGCGCCGCAGAGTACCAGTTGTTACTGCAAAGAGTTGAGGCCACCGATGCTAGATTTGCGCGTCTCATGGATCTGTTCGAAGGTAAAATAGTTTAGTACGGCGTGGTTGATGTTAGCTTTGGGACTTTTGATGTTGAGTTGTTTCGACCTGGGTTGATGAGTTTCTTTGACTGGACATGTGAACCACAATATAGACCAGAGATTGGCTGTGGTTTGATGAGGTTGTGTTTTGGTTGGTGCATCTTAATCTTATGAACATGGTGTACTGATACTAAGCTACTGGCTATGTTATTTTGGTTGGTGCATCTTATGAACTTGTGGTGTAATGATACTGTTGGGCCTAAGTTAATAAAATCTTGGAGAATTGTATTGGTTGACTGCCAAACTGTGCAATGATTTTTTTGAGCTACTGTTGGTTATTGGCTGGACCGAAAATACTAAATTATATGAGTGGGCTGGCTAGTCTCAAGGCCCAATATAGATTTTTTTTTTGATAGAAAAAGATTCATATATTTTTTGTTGGTTAGAGAGAAGGGCTGGCTCAATTAATGATAGATTGAATAAATGGACTGCACATTGCGTGAGCCCAAAAACTAACATTAAAAGGTTGTGGCCCAAAAATAAATGTAAAAATGGGCTAAATTATTGGGCTCAGCCCATTAAAACAACTGATTTGGACTGATCCTACATGGCATCCACGTCGTCATTTTTTCCACGTCAGCGCCACGTTGGTTCAGCCACATCAGATCCTACGTGGCCTAGGCTCATTAGTAATGACCATAATTTTAGTCAAAGATTTAACGACGAAAATTTTGGTCAAGGGCGGTCATGACTAAAATTCCAGAAAAGGTCACGTTTGTTCGTTCTTGACGGTCAACTGTTGACCTGCCGAATTTGGTCAAAAAAAGGTCAATAAACAAAAGCAATGACGAATTAACGACCAAAATGGGGAGTCATAATTGACCGTATATCTTGTAGTGACGAGTTATTTGCCTCATGTCTTGTGACTTAAACATCTCAGTAGAGTGAAAAAATGGAAGCTTACATCATGGTTCACGCATGTGGAGACAAATCAGACAGACAAATCACATAGTGCTACAGAGGAGCACGCCTCAAGATGGCAACAGGGACGAAACCCTCCGGCTTTTTCCTTCCCAAACCCATCCCCATGAAAAATTCGGAAGCCCGTCCCCGTCACTGTACGCGGGGCTAGCCTTTTGCCCGTCCCCTAAACCCATCAGGTTTTCTAAACCTGGAGCTCCGCGAGCCGGCCGTACTCCGGCGGTATCGTACCGGAGAATGACAGCGTTTACCTTCTTGTCTAGGTATTCGTCATGCATTCAGTTCAAGCTGCGGCAGATTGTGTACATCAAGTTGTGATCACGTACACGGTGCAAAGCAGGTCGATAGTGTGAGTTAGCTAGTTGCATGGTTGTTAGCTAGAGTAGTGGACGTGGGCTTGCATGGATAAGGCTGGTTATTGGATACTGGGGTCCAAGGAAAAAAAGGAGAGCAGACGAGGCGGTGCTACCATTCCTGGTCAGTGCACATGCGTGTGAATTTGTAGTGATCCTCATTCTCGTTCTCTTGTTCACCTAAACCTCCAATGCAGTCCATTCTAATGATCACATAGACATAGCACTTAATTTCACAATTAACTTTCCACTACACCATTACACAAGATAAATGTGTGGTACGCCTTCTTAATAAGTCATTTTAATCAATCTTGAATAGTTCCAAATTAGAACAACTTACAAGCAAATTCGAAAGCAATCAAGTGTATGAATTTTGCAAGATAAAATTGTGTTGCTTTATTAATGATGACGATAAAAATGTGGATTTCCAATATGGATCATGCTGTTTCATCAAATGAGGCAGGAAAGAACCTGACTAATCAGGCAAACTGATGAGACGAAGGAACGAGCGGCATAGCTTTGCCATGTGCAATTCTCTGTAGCCGGAGACCGGCGCTTTACTGTGTGGTTAGATGAACTGGGCCTATATGTCAAACATGACTGATCAGCATCGAGCGTCATCATCCAAGTGACAAAATTCTGTTGCTAGATGAAAGACCCTTCGCAGTGGTTGGCTTCCAAGTGAATCGCACGACAAGGGCTGGTTCTGTAAAATTATGTCTTTTGGCCTTCCTGTGGCTTGGACAAGAACACGGGCGTAGTAATCATGCAGCAGTTTGGTTGGGCTCCGGTCCTAGAGAAATAGACGGCATATTACTTGCTGATTGCAATCTTTGCTTTTGAGTTATACAAGTTCTATTCGCAATTATTTTTCTGCTGCATAGAGTCAACTCATAGAACTCCAAGTCTACTTTACAGTGCACACGAGTTATTTGCCTCCTATCCTGTGACTTAATCATCTCAGGAGTGAAAAATTGGAAGCTTACATAAAGGTTCGTGCATGTGGAGACAAATCAGACAGTGCTAGACAAATCAGATAGTGCTACAAAGGAGCACGCCTCAAGATGGCTACGGAGACGAAACCCACCGGGTTTTGCCTTCCCAAACCCATCCCCACGAAAAATTCGGAAGCCCGTCCTCGTCCCAGTCCCCGTCACCGTACGCGGAGCTAGCTTTTTGCCCGTCCCCTAAACCCATCGGGTTTTCTAAACCCACGGAGAACCAACAGGGAAATCAGCATATTTAAGCAAACATAAGAAATAGAGTTCTACCGCTTAGAATTAGAACTCTACCACTTGTGCTAAATGCTGATTGTGAGGCAACCATGCCGACCGGAGTTGCAAAATATCACATGCTAGCAGCCTCAAACTTGGATAGCGTGTTCCACCAATCTTACACACTAAATTTATCTTTGGACAATGGAAGTAGCTCATCTTTCAAGTAACGGTCTTGCTTAGATTTCATCCTAAAAGATGTTGGCCATTTTTGAGCAACACGTTCATTGAAGAGTGACATAACGAATGGGGCTTGCAAAGAAGTGAATGAGCAAGATGGTTGTCCATGATCATCATCACTCTCAAGATTGTACTCCTCTAATACGCTTATTGTAGTATTTTAACGGGGATGGCGGGTTTCGGGTTTGGGTATTGTTGAAACGGGTTTCAACCCGTGAAACGTGTCGAGTTTTATACTTTACCCAACGGCAGCCCTGCGGGGTTAAAAAGATGCTCATCCCTATCACCAAATAGGGTAAAAACATGCAGGGACGCGGGTTTCGGGGCCCCATTGATATCTTGAAGCACCCCGCATGCACCCACCCTCCAGCCGCTGGGGCGACAACCTATAGGCTAGTACTGAGGCGAACGCAGTCGGAGACACAGAAATACACAGCTTACTGGCGAAATAGACATGTGTGTTTAGCTGGAGACTGGCAAAATATTAAGATAACCATGTTTAATTATGCAATGCAATTAATGAAAAATAATACCTGATATACTTGTTCTTTACCGATCTGCTGGTCTCTAGAAAAGGACTAACACAAATGATCAATACTGCTCGGTTAATTCAGTCGGAAAAAAAAAATACTGCTCGGTTAATTGACTGCATGCCAAAGTTGAGCTGTTTATGGAATATAACAACAGAGGTGCTACGGCTGGAAACTACAAGATGGACTTGTTTCAAGTACTGTTGCGTCTGCGCTTACATGCAGCTGAATTACTTGTGGCCAGCGAGCTCAGCCGCTTGGACACGACGGGTCTCTTTGGCACTGTGGTGGCAGGCTAGCAGAGTGATGGCCCTTGTAAATCATTTCTTTGAAACATTGGCGAAAGGTTTGCCAGATTGATTGATTAACAAGAGAAGTGAGAGTTATGTAGAAACACCAGGCCGGAGAGCATGGTTATGCAACCCGTGGCCAGACTGCTCCATGCAGCCCGTATCGCTGAGCTGCCCAACACCGGGTGTCTGATGCGTACACCCTGGCTGACATGAACGAACAACACTTGGTACACACAAGGTTTCTCTTGCATGATAATGAATGAAAGTACTTAAAATTAATCTCGTAACCAAGCATCCCGTACTAAATACACATGCAGATATCTGATATGGTGAAGCACTCCTCACTCAGTTTTATAAGGGGGTAACAGTGACCACCTGCACTTATTCTTCACCAACCCAAAATACTGTAACGTGACTATGCAGCTCACGAACATGTTAAGATGCTAACAATTTATTTATATCATTATAAATATAAGGATTCCCCTGAGGCCTTGTGCTTTTCCTCTTTCGCAGGTCGACAAAAAAGACTACGCAAAGATATAGTATTTTATTTCTTATAACCGCTTATGTCACCTTATTGTACCTGCTCTTAGGCAACTTCCTCCCTGCCTCCTCTCCACTCAACACCGCCAAGACAAATCCTCCTGTGGTGGTTGTTCGCCACGGGAATCTCGTGCAGCTGTTTTGTCAATTTGCATGGATCACTCACCCATGCCCAGCCCATTCATGATTCCAGTAAACAGCTCAACTTGAGGTCCTCATCTACAAATCACTCGCCATGCCACCACTCCTTTTCCCCTGGCCCCAACGCAAATTCCTACGACTGTTATTTCACAGTCAAGACACCCAACCATTCTGATGCAAGGGATGTCTGAAGCAGCGGTTTGGGTACTACCCAAGAAAACCGGTTACCGGGCGGATATCGCTTTTCCCAGTATCCCTCGAGAAATCAACTTCCAAGATTTTTTTTTCGAAATTTTGAATTTGAATTAATTTTGACGAATTTTTTTCAGATTCAAAAAAATTGAAAAAAATGCGTCAGGAATTTGGTCGGAATTTCTCGGAAACCATGGTAATCGAGTTTCATGGAAAATCAAGAACTACACTTTTCGCGGCTGCCAACAATGATACATTATCTCTTGCAATTTTTTAAAAAATAGGTGAGGGCTATAACCCAACTAGTTATGGTATGAGGGTCATAATTGTGATACCATCTTTAGTTGTAAAGTTTTGAGAATGGAAACAAATCGCATAAGGTCGTCCCAAAAATGCTACTCTCATGGTTTATGACAGTCACCTATGATAAAACTCTAGACTTTAATATTTATTACAGACATGGACTTATCATAGTCCGAGTCTCCTTAATAACTTAAAGATCCATTTAGACAGGAGATTGTTGTTTTCCAATCCTAAATCCTAGATTCTTAATCCGCCTGCAATACTTAATTGCCGATAGCAGTGAGTCGGAATACCTAGATCTAGCAGCCATAAATCTCAGCATACCAAAGCAGAAAAGCTTGCTCTTATGGAAATTAGTTTTGATACCAAAGAGCTCCTCAAATGGACATAAAAGTATATTGAGGTTTCTTTCTTTATCTACTTCTTCATGATCCAAAAATAGTATAGTGTGGCATTATCTTTTCGTTTCCCTCTCGCAAGGCGACTAGGGAAAACATTCCTCCCCCCGATCTTCATCAGCAAGCCCGGCCCAGTAAGGGTGCGATATGAGTGTAGGTTCCTCTAGGAAATTTGGTTCAATCCAGTCCGACCGAGCTATTGGTCTTAGGCCGAGCTTCTAAGGCTCATTGTCGGTTTATCTTTGTCCGAGAAGCTAGCATGTGAAGTTGAGTTGTGTAAGTGGGTTCATATTCACCTTGGGCCAAGCCTCGCTCTGCTTGATCTAGCTTGTGGGATTCCTTGCTTGAAGATTTTAGGTTATAGATTCAGAAAAAAAAAGCTCACTCAAGCAATTGCGAAACAAAAAAACTCACAGGAGCACTGATGATGCACACACTCGTCTGCTCCCTCTCAATCCAGGCTCCCAACCGATGCCAGCGCCCGCACACCATGCCTAAATGCAACTCCTCGCATGCCACCTCTGCCGTAGCTCGGTTGTTGGCTCACTACTACAAGAGGTCCACTCTCGCTTCTCGGCAACTCAAGAATTTAGTTCTTGTTGTTCAAAGTTTTGTTAGTTTCCTTTCAAGGTTTTCAGTTTATATATTGTCGAATATTTCATGCATGCTTGGCACAAATTTTCCTGTGTATTCCATAAAAAATAAAAAAATTGCTCAATTTTGTCACACTTGCAATGCTCCATTCTCTCATATCATACACCTTGTTAGTTTTAGCCATTAGCAAGTGGATTTTTTTTTACTATTGTACTATCCTTTGCACCTAATTCCTATATACCTAAGAAGGTCATCCCCACAAATTTATTTATCTCAACATGTAAGTATGTCGCCGTACCTAACCATACAACTATGAATAGGTTAAGGCCCACCATAACATGCAATCATGCATGGGAAAAGACTCACCACAACATTCAACCATTCATGAGAAAGTATGTTTAGTTTAATTGTTCTACTTATATTAAATCAGTATTGTTACATCTATACATAATCAAATATAATAAGTATATGTATATTAAAATTTGGTTCCCATGTTATCAACCAAAAATTTCATCAAGCAATTTCCACATCAACGCGCATGGTATCCTCAAGTTACAAAATTTCTAGGCATTATTTTGTAGAACAAGGCAACCTGCACCGAGAAAGGGTGAAGCTTGAGAGGAAATTATCGACGTTGTGTGCCATAGCTTTTCGCTTGACTCTGCTCGGTCAAAGAAATGGCGGGCTTGTGGCAAGCTTCGGCCGAGCCTGGCCTACCTCGGCAAGCTTTCAGGCTCAGCCAAGGCCTAACCCACGAGGAGCCCACCCTCTTGTACCAAAGTCGGTTGTGCCCAGTTGATTGTAATGCCGAGGAAAAAATTTATTTGTCGTTTCCAAAAGCCTACTAATCCTGCAATCTACTCCTTCCATTCCATGAAAACGACGTAATTTGTCGGCCCCTAATGCCATAGACTTGGACTACCATGTCGCAAGTGCCACACGTCGGTTGTGTTTGTGTGACACAAAAAAATACCAAAGCAACATAAAAGCTTGGGCTAGTGTGTTCCATTCTTCACTTCTCCTATTGAGCGGGATGAATTTTACGCATTCAAGCACTTCTAATCTATCTTACCGTCCAACAAGTGGGAACGTACTTTTAAATTGATCTCACGTTTCCCCCATTAAACAACTTAGACCACCCAGTTGTTCAGACCAGGGACATGAGGAATCAAATGCACACCTGCACGCTCTGTCAATGTATCTTAACTTGCTAGTTCCCATATACCCCCTTCGCCCGGTGAAGAGTCTACTTCGATCTTCCAAATGCACTTTAAAGTAGAAAAAATGCTTTCTCTCATCACTTGGTAATCAAGATCAATAACATTCTACACATGGTCTCCTTAATTTCTACATGCACTTAGCTTGGGGTTCGGTAATTATATAGAAGAGAGATGGTGGCGTGCATCTTTCCAATGCACTTTTTACTCCACTCCATAATTTGTCCTAAAAATTTTATATGTACACGTTTCGCCGGACGGAGGGAGTATAGAAGTCCTTCTACAGTTCTACATGAAACTCTTATTATCAGCACCCCACAAAAATAAAACCTCTAACTATCAGCATAGTTGCTGCACGATCATTCATTGGAGCGTACGCGCTCCAAAATAATTAATGGGTTTAGCGGCCAGTAAACGGTAGGTTTCGATTCAAATGAAATCTGTACAGAAGAAACAAAATCTAAGAAGTCACCAAACAACGACGTCAACATGAAAGGTTAAAGAAAACCGTTGTCAACATGTATGTTGCAGATCATGACAGAGCACAACAAGGACATAGAGACGAGAAGCAAATTGACGAGACATCCATGTAGAGGAAACCTCGGGGAGCATGAGCGGCAGTCACAAAATGAGCGGAATGAAGCTACTTGTGAGGGGCTTGCTGGAACCGAGGCATTGCTGCATCGACTGTGTCGACAAAGAGAGGCGAGAAGAGGGTTTTGTAGATTGAGAGAATCAACGACTTCTGCTGCAAAGAGAAGAATGATTCACAACCTGCAGTATGACCACGACAAATGGGCTGATGTATGCTGCCACCACAGTGCCAAGGTCATACAATAATCAACACATGAGTATTACACAATCCATATTTTAAGTTTGGGTTCCGAACTAGATAAACAAGTTCTTTTGTATTACTCCCTCCGTTCCACAATACATGCCTTCCCTTTATCAAAATATAGATGTATCTAGACATGTTTTAGTATATAGATATATCTATTTTTAGACAAATGAAAGACAAATATTTTCGAACGGAGGGAGTACACGACAAACACGTGGTGGATCTTTCAAAGACTAGTGTGACTGCTGTGACTGCTATGGGCTAGTGTGCAATCTAGGGCTACTACAACCTGGCCCTGGCCTACCCAGCGAACCCAGGAGGTATGCATATCTTGCACGGATGCCTTCTCATCTGGGTTGATAGTACTTCTGTCAATCACAGTGGATTCATTTCCCCATTTAATAGTGGATCCATTCCCAACGCCTCCTAATTCTGCAGTCTACAATATAGACATGCACTGGCATGTAATCCCTCCATTCCTAAATATAAGTCTTTCGAGAGGTTTCACTATGGACTACGGAGCAAAATGAGTGAATCTACACTCTTAAGTATGCATATATACAATCGTATGTTGTCTGCATTGAAATTTCTAACTTATATTTAGGAACGGAGGGAGTAGGAACTGCCACACATAGATGCCATGACATGAACATATAATAAAGTAAAATATATAACAATGGCAGGTCTATTTCTTTTTTCACTTCCCCTCTTCTGTGTCATGAATTTGATGCCTTGATGCAGTACCTATCTCCGACATCGCTGAAGGGCAGTTATATAACTTGATCTGACCTCTCGACATGCGTTCACCCACTTTCACCGCCCACAATCCAGACCAGGAACATGGTAGTAAATGTTCCCATGTATGTTCCGCCAATATCTCTAAGCTTGTCGTAATTATATGGGCAATTTATTTCAAGAAAGTTGTAGGTCCAGACTACTTTTCCTACATATGCATCTAATCCTTCCAAGAAGCAATTAAATATCGACACATGAATGTTATTCGAGCATCAGACCCACATATGTATATTCTTCTTAGATGTTTGTCTAATCCTTCAAACAAAGCAGTAAAATATCAACACATAGATTGTTATTCAAGTATAAGAAAAAATATAAAATAAAATGAACAAGGGAAGGAAGAAAGCCGCCTTATAGGGCCCGCCCAATGATGGCGTAACATTGGTGTAGGATCCTCTAGGAAATTCGATGAATGCTATGTATCCCCTGTAGCAAGATAAAGAATCACCTCACGTACATCTAGTCGTGTGATGGGACAGCCTAGTACCATGGGACTAAAGGAGTGATCTAATAAACGATTTTCTCTCTCGTTTCTTGTTTTGTCTTTTGTTTTGTTTTTTTCTCAGTTTTTGGCAGTTAAGGCTTTTGTCTTCTGTTTTCTATTTATGGTTTTGATTTTCCTTCTTCTTAATCTTTCTTTTCCCTTTTTATATAATTTAATTGATTATTCTTGTTTATTCATTTTCTTCTCTTTTCATGAATATTTTCTTTTCTCATGTTTCTTATTATTGTTTCAACGTGTATTTGTAAAGAGTTGCGTAGACCACTTCA
>LR880967.1:31389639-31401346 GCA_904067115.1 Aegilops sharonensis
GAAAAGAGAGAAAGAAGAAAAATGCGTACGGTGGCAGAAATAAAGAATAACTTGTGGTCATGATTGAGACCAATAAGGTGTTGGCTGACGAACACTAAGAAGAGTAGATGGTGATGTAGAATGAGCTCAAGATGTAGGAGGATGAGAAATGGACGGCCATGTTTGTGGCAGAAGAGAAAACGTTGATGGCGGAGGACCGTAGACTTGTATTTGAGGAAGAGAGGTTTCGTGATGCCAAGAAAGCGGAAGATCATGCTATCATATTTATGAATCCAACCACAATGGGTGGTACCGCAAGAAAGTATTGGGTGCTCACTCATGGGCACATCTTGACCTAAACGTAAAGCTCTCTTTGGAATGGTGGTGGTGGTGGTGGAGTAGGCCGAGAAGATGGTGGTGGTGGTGGTGATGGTGGCGGTCCAGGGGATGGTGGTGGTTGTGGTGGCCGAGAGGATAGTGGTGCTGCTGGCGATGATGATTTCTTATAGGGCCCGCCTAGGGCCCATCTACCAACTTCAAAAAATCTTTAAGGGCCCATGTGAGATATTGTAGGTGTGGTTGAAAGTTTAGTTCTATACCACTAGTGGAGAAGAAATTGGACCTCCTTATAAGGGATTCTCTTCCTCATTCTATTGGAGCCTGAGAAAGAAGTGGTTCCCGCGCGCTCCTCCTCCGACGCCCGCCACGGCACCGATCTGAGACGTCGAGCCAACGTTTCTCCACGCGTCCGCGCCTATATATGTGAGGCGTCTGCCAACCCTAGCCGCCACGAAAAATCACATCTGCCTCCACGCGCACTCATCCCACAATCGTTTCTCTTGCTGCTGCTGCCACCGTTTTTGCTAGTTTAGCATTGCAACCAGAGTTTTAAATAGCCGACTATAGCCCAGCTATAGCTGTTTTAGGAGGTGCCGCTATGTGACATAGCCTGCTAAACTTGCGAAACAGCCGGATATTGCGGGCTATAGCCTCGCTATAGCTGATTTGGAGGGCCGCCACTATTTGCCATAGCCCGCTATTTAAAACACTGATTGCAAAGGATGCATATATTGTAATTAAGGACAGTAAAACTGAGGCTAAACCGAGCCATCTCAGCGAATTAGCGTTTCCAGCCGTCCGTTTCATGATATAAGCTTTCCTGGCCGTCAGATTTACTGTGCAAAGTGATCTGTCCCACGACCTGCGTAATGTGGGCCAGCTGTCCTGTGGGCTGCTGTTCTAGAGACCGAATCGAAGGCCTCTGGTTAACTGGGACTTTCCCCAGCCCATTTAGACAAATCCCGCATTCATTACGCAAGAAGGGATGTATCGATCGCAAACCTCCGGGGGAAAAAAAGTTTGGTTCACGGGTTCGCGTGGTCGCAGTCCTCTATGGCGGCGGCGATCGATGGCCGGGAGCGACGACTCGATCGTGCTAGGTTCCGACCGATGTCTTTAACTGCTCGATCGAGAGGACGAGCGGACGAGCTGGCAGAGTGAGTCCCGGACCGCACGCCGATTCAGGTCGAGGCAAATCAAGATCTGGCTGTTCGGCTGCTCGGTGAAGCAGATCGTCAACTGAGATTTGAAGGAGGCAATAATTTTCAGTTTCTAGAGGCATTCATGAAGGATTTTGTACGCCACTCGCGGAGATTAATTGAGGTGTGCCTTTCTGTTTTCCAAGCCTGCTGCCGCTTCAGTATATATGCTTCCTCGCCTTACCGCGCTCTGCCGCAGATCCAATCGCGGGGCGGTTCGAGCACTGGCGAGGCTACACCATTCGGACCTACTTCGATGAGGGGACGCAGCCATAGGACGCATGCGGTGGCCGGCAAGAGGAAGTGCGGAGCAGCGGCCCAAGGATGCGTTGGGGATGCTGGTCGGCGGCTAGACAAGAGCACTAGGATAGGGCAGGTTGATGTTCCCTCTCTCTATCTCTACTTGCCTGCCTCTCCAATGCCCTGTAAGGAGATAGAGATCTGTGTTTTGTTGTTGTGCTTGAGATTCTGTCTCTCAACCATCGCTCCCACCTTCCTGTGCAGTGAGCATGGCCAACTATGGCGATATCGAGCTAGCCACCAGGAAAATAGGAAGCTGCCAATCTTGTTCCAACATGCTTCTGGTTAGAGGGTCATGCATGGTTCGATCCATGTAATAGGTGATTAGTAGGTGTATTTCACTGTGCCATCATTTCCGTTGTTCCTTTTGTACGTTACCTTGTAAAATTTCTGATTGGTATACAAGGTCCGCATCTGGCCTCATGTTCTATGGCAAATCAGTTGTGTAGTTAGTGTTTCTTCACAAGGTTGACCTATGGTGACAATCGGTTATCTTATCATTACCTTCACAATTAGAATGTTGCAATCCTGTACTTCTCATAGCTTGGTGCTCATTCTGTTGTGTGCTTGCTACCACTGGTTTGATGACAGAATGGTGTATGCTTTGTTTCTTGCGGCTGTTCTGAATTTCTTCATTGGTGAAAATGACAGTACATAGACATTTATTTCAGTTAGATTTCCAAAGTTTGGTTATGTTTAAAAATATATTAGTGTTCATATCCTCGTCTTTTTTATGTTGCAAAAATTGGAAGTTATGCGTTAGTTATGTTGCAGCCAACCAAAGGCATGGATGTTGCTGGCAGCCACAAGGAGCTAGAGTCCATCGGGTGGTGCCTCTTGCCCAGGCACAAATGATGAAAGCAAGCTACAATACCAGCCTGCTCAACCAATGGATCCTGCGGCCATCATTGGACATAAACTCCTATGCTTGAGCCTTTAGTTCTCTCCTCTCAGAGAGCAGCTGCAACATCCATGGTAGATATTCATTCATGGCTGGCCTTCTCTGTTTGTAAATCTTGAGGCTCACCCCATTATTGGTCTATCAGGTTTCTTCAAAGCCTCCCATGGTTGCCCTTATATTTCTAATTTTGGTAAACTTGAGTACTCAATGCAACTATAGAGTGAAGAGGGAGTGCTAACTATATTATTGTTTGTTCAGCAACTCCAGAATGTATTATAGCATTGATGCACTATTTATGGCAGATCTCTATATTGCCCATCAGGACGTCTCAATTATCTAACGAACCGTAAGGTTCTGGAAGGATTTTCTTTCACTCCTTCAGAATAGTTTTGAGCTATGTATGGCAACATTTTGGTTGTTGCTCAGATGATTCATATGTGAAGATATTTTCATAGGTTCTGTGCTATATGTTAATATGCTCTTTACAGTGCCTCCATTTCTTGGTAGTATTGAAGGTTTGCTTACATTAGCCAATACTTATACTACAACTCGTTCCTCAAAGTTTATCTCAAATGTAAGTGTATACGTTTTGTTTATATGCAGAATCTATGGAGTTTGATTCTGATGGTATTGCCAATGCTTATTAATTGTTTCTACAACTTATTCTGGGTAAACCTAATGGTTTAGTTACATCAATATCTGATTAATCTTTCTTGAAGGCATTTCCCTACTATATAGTATATGTGACACTGCGTGTATTATTAATCGAGAGTGGGTGTTTTTCGGGGAAATGGAGAGTGGTTTTTTACGGGGAATGGAGAGTGATTATCTGTTATGACATGTCGAGCATGTCATCCTTTGGGCGGTTGGTGAAGATTTTACTAATGCATTATGCACTAGGTGTACACTGTTCTTTTGTCATACCAAAGCAAATTTGTACTTGTCAACTTGTATAAATAATATTTCTTTCGAGTACTGACTATTAGACGCTTTAGTTTATGCAAAATTTCATATGTTTCATGCATCTATTATATATATTTATTGTATAAATAGACGGGCGCGGCAACGCGCGCCTTCAATGATCTAGTGAATCTAGAGAGCTAAGCCAATGTTGATATCATGAAACACTCCTCTGTCACTCTTTCCAAGAGGGTACACTAGGAGCCATTTACCTACCAACTGCACTCCCACATCACGAACAAGAAAACCTAATGCGGGAAGTGGAGTCTTGTTCCTCTCCTAGGGCGAGCATTCTCTTGGAAGCAGTGCACATCCCAAACCAGTACTGTCCTTTAGCTCGTCCGAGAGTGTCGTAACAAGTCCGATCCGGTAGAACTTCGAGATCTCGGCTACAAAGGATGATGCTAGGATTGAGAAGCGTCACCAAAGGTAACTCTCTAGTGCCACCACGTTGCTTTTGTTAGGCTGAAGTGGGCTCTCCGCCCGGGCGGAACGCCTGTGTATAGCCGGTAGGAAATGTTTTCAACTAGCTCCCGTGACACTTCGGGGAGGACTAGTATAGATCCAGCACGTGTATATCAGTTTTAAGAGAAGCCTATTCAACGCAAGTAGACAACTAACAACTTGTATATAAGAATTTGATAATTATCGTATATTTAGTTGAAGCCCTTATCCAAACAATATTATTTGTAGTTTGACTGTGTTTGAACTTTTTTTTTATCCGACAAAAGATAAAGTACTTGTAGACTTGGTTTTCACTTTCTATGTTAGAAAAAATTGGCTACCTATCGAAATTCACTATGCAGTGAATTTCAGTGATTCGGGGTCGCGTACTGGCAAAAGAACCAAAATATTGGCTTGGATTCATTTAAATATTTGTTTTTTATATTTTAATTAATGTGTACAAATGGAAATGCTGAAATATTTTTGCTGAAAGGTAAATATTTCAGTGTGTATATATTTGATTGTATATGATAGTATACATATTTGAACTACATAGGTAAATTAATGACAGTAGTTACAAATCATGTCAGTTGTCCGTGGTGTCATCGTAGCGTCGCCCATGGTGATCCGCTGGTCTGGGCAGCTTGTCTTTGGGCGGCATTTGTATAAGTCCGAGCGAAAGCTCTATGCCCTGCTGCCGCAACGACGGTACCTACGGGTGTCCCTTCTGTCTTGGAGGCGTTGCTATGGGTCCCTTCATCATGCCTAGGGTACCGCGGTGAAAACCCTAGTCCGTCTTTAGGCTTGACGATGGTGGTAGTTTCATGCTAAACATCTTACATTTTGAGACGGCCTGCTAGGCTGTTATGGTGCTGCCAAGTATAAGACATACCCGGCCCTTCTAGTTTAGTCTACAAAAATGTCCAACATTTTGAGACGGAGGTAGTATTAGACAATGCATTAGACACTCGTAGGTGTGGAATGAATTTTCCTGGACATGACTGTCCATGCGAAGTACATGCGCTGCTGCAGCTCCGCATGTGAAGTACAAGCACCATCACCACATGCGCAATGCTTACAGCCAGCGAACTCAGACGCTTGGTGGGAAAGTAAGGTGGCTCACGTACTATAGTGTAAGTCCGGTGGTGTGACCGTGCTTCTCAACCTTGAGGAACTACCTATATGCAACACGCAGTGAGCTTGTGGATGGTAGGTATAAACGCTAAGGTGCACACCACCAGGTGCCCGAGGCATACATAGTGCAAATAACTATCGTATGATGTTTCGTCTTCTTTTACTTCGTTGTTTCCCTGGGTCTCTCAATCCTTCACTACGCCAATGCTGGGTGCATCTTTCTCTGGTATAACATAAATAAATTACTTGAATTTGTGCTAAACATTGATTTTTTTCATAAAGCATGGATTTTATTATGTCAAAATGGAGCATCAAGGGGATACAATCACAATGAGCACACACGCCCGACCTCTGCATAGTTAGGATGCACACAGCCAACACCAACACACGCACACAACATACGCTGACAACATACGAGGACAAGCAACGTTCACATGCATAGCCTGTCAATATTAATGACCTTGTGAACATGCCAGGATGCCCAAAATTTATTGAAGTCCTTTTGGAGAGATTATAAAGGTATTGATTCTCTCAAGGACCCGTGTTTCCTATTTCCCGACTCTTCAATGCAAAAATTATATAGCAGGTTTCCTCTTTCTTGTTGGATATAACATCTTCATGGAGCTGATGTTTCTGGCAGTCAACTCGTGAACCTTGAAGCATGGCCTAGTGTTGCACACCGGTCATTTGCATCATGTCCTCCCATGTAGACCTCTCAAAGCACAAATAAAATGTAGATGATAAAATTACGCATGATGAGTTGTTCATCCAAAACCTATGCCAAAATGGAAAAGCATAGCATCCTTTTCTCACATTAAAGTTTATAGCAAGATGTCATGATCGTGGAGGAGTTAAGCAGGAAGGGTCCATAGTTGAAGATTCATGTAAGAGAATCACTTGCAGGCAACAGGAGGATTTAGGCTAGCAACTTATTAGTCCGTAATCCGAATCAGGTATAGTATCTCCTTGGTTCACACTGTTAGCTAATCGTGTCCAGGTCATAGCAAATTAGTTAGTTTGTACGTGATCTAATAGGACGCCGTCTCTACTAGCAGAATTTAAGTACTAGTAGGATTTCGTCCTGCTTTGTCCGATAGGTTGAGTTGTACTAGTCCATGTAGGCTTAGGCTAATATATATATATATATACCTAATATTAAAGGACCGATTGTTTCTCCACCTTTTTTGGTCCATCAGGCGTTTTCTGTACGCCATCTTTTTTTTCATCTGTCGCTTTTGCGTTTTAAATTTCGTTGCCACAGATAAAAAAATTAAAATAAATAGGCGAACCCTGCACCCTTGGTCTGAGCCAAAGCACCAGAACCAACCCACCTAGCTAAGCTATTGTTGGTGCAAGTAAAGGAAGAACCTACTTATACTGATGTTGCGCCTCACAGAAAAACAAAACAAGATGGCGTTGGTGGTGTTTCAAACTCAGGACCATCACCCTACCATCCAAGGGACAAAACCAGCTGAGCTACGTTATTGATGTGTCGAAATATTGGGTTGCTTCTCTAATTAACACTAGCAGAAAAAGGGCCATTTGTCCTGGTTCGTAAGGCCCATTTGTCCCGGTTGTTGAACCGGGACTAAAGGGTCGTTACTAAAGCCCTAGGCCTTTAGTCCCGGTTCTTACACGGACTGGGACAGATGGGCATCCACGTGGCCGGTGCGCGAGCCCAGGCAGGAGGGCCTTTGGTCCCGGTTGGTGGCACCAACCGGGACCAATAGGCATCCACGCGTCAGCAGCTGGCAGGAGCTGAGATTTTTGTTTTTTTGTTTTTGAAAGGTGGTGGGTTTAGGGGGTTTTGGGGGGTTAATTTAGGTGTTTCATATATTGTGTTAGCTAGCTAATTAATAGAGAGAATTGTCCCCTCTTATCTCCGTGCTTGGTCGACAATATGTACTATACGTATAGAGACGACTCGACACGCTATCTAGAAAGCAAAAATGAAGGAAACAGAAGATCGTCATGAACATGTGCATACAAAGAGAAGTGATATCGACTTCTCCTTCTCCGAGAGATTGGTCGAACAACAAGTTTTCGTATATCTATCCGACGCTAATGGCTATATATATACAATATACGATCTCTTACAATATAATCCCCTAATTATATATGAACTCAGGGTCCACATGGTATTCTCCATCTTTATCGATCACGTGGTCAACAAAGAATGCCGCCAATTCCTCTTGAATTGCTCGCATGCGATCCGGTGCTAGGAGTTTATCCCGCATCTGAAACATCTAATTTGAAGAAGGGGGTCAATACATATATTTGAATGAATGAAACTCAACACAAATGATGGTAATAAAATAAAATTGTGAATATTATTGCTTACGCACTTCATATTGTTTTTTATAGTAGCCCCGCTCAATGGTCGTGTGGCGGATGGACTCGCAAACGTGGTATCCACAGTAATTATTCCCGGCTTCCTGCCACAACCACTTTACAAGAAATAGAGGTCAATCAAACTGATAAGCAAGCATGCTAAATGGTATTGATGAAACTAGCGCTTGAATCACTAGGAGATGCGCGGAACATGCTACTAGTACTTCGGCAGACCCGGAACTTTTGATGTGAATTTTTTCCAAACCCTGCCAGACAGAGAAAGCAATTACTTGATATCACGAAATGAACAAAGTTGCCGATATGGTGCGATAATGATTGGTTTAACTTACTTGTCGAGCATTTCAGTCATGTCTGCATACTCCTGGGGATCTTTTCGTCTTGAGTCTAAGATGGTTACTAGTCCCTGCTCAAGCTTAATCTCTAGAAGAATATAGTGGAACATGCGCATGCATGCATAACTCATCAATTACATTACTATAACCTCGACTAATAAGGGAAACCAAATATGCACAAGACAGTAACACTCACTTGAAGTTGTAAGGAAAGAGTATTATAGCTTTGTTTTGATTTAATGCCAACGAACGTAGCAAGTTGGCCTCGATATCTTTGGCCTGAAATTCAACCGTATATGCATCTATGAGATTTGTGTTAATGAACCCAATATCACCGACTTAACTTTTCTTCAATTCGGCGATCTTCAAATCTGCATAATATAGTGAGGATAATTATATATACATGCAATGAAAGAGCTGACCTATATATAGAGACTTAATGACAGAAGTAGTACTTACAGACAGGAGGAAGTGACCGTTAATTTATCGAGGGCCTTTTGATTGAAAAACTAGAAGAACTGCTTAAATGGAACATTCAACAGTTCAATTCCAACGAGGTCATGCTCCTCTTTAACTCTCAGTGTCAAAGTATTCATCCCCCCAGACTCTCTGCAGGTTTTCATGTACCAATCATGGAATCTTTGCATCATCGTTGTTAGAGATCTTTCATCTTTGACGAGAGGCTTCCCATAATGGTATTTGTGTTCGTCCTCCTCCAAAAAATAATAATGTACATCGTCGGGCAAGTAATCTCCAAGATTGGTATTGGGCAAAATCACGAGATGATTAGCGATGAAATCGCTAGACACCTTGAGCGGGTGGCACGATTGGTTCGCTTGTTCGCCGAGCTGGCCAATTATTTTTCCAGCTCGTCGTTCTGCTAACCTTTGATCACTGCTAGTACTTCCTAACCACTCCGCTTTGATATATGACCATTCAATAATGCGCTCATAGTTGCCTTTCGGCGGAGACTTTGGTGGTTTCTTCAGGGCTTCTATAGTGTGTTTCGCTTTCACCGGATCTATCTTCTCCTCCGGAGGTGGATGTTTCTTTGCTTTCACCCCTTCGAAGAAGTCCCTCACTTCGGATTGCACGATCTTCGCGTTTTCCTCCACGCTCCTCTCGTATGGTAACTTCTCTAAAGGCTTGAGGGATGGACCGAATCTGTATTGCCTCCCGCCTCTGGCTGTACTGCTAGACGCCGGAGCAGACGGAGCGGCTGCAGCTGTCTTCTTTCCTTTCTTACGAGGCGAAGGAGAAGGACTATGACGCGCCGGAGCAGCCGGAGCGGTAGCGGGTCTCTTCCGCCGTTGCTGGCGAGGCGGAGAAGGAGGAGGCTGGCTGCTCGGGCGTGACGGCGCTGGCGGAGAAGGAGGCGGAGTGCCACCACGCGCCGGAGAAGGAGGCTGAGTGCCCTGATCACTCGCCGGAGGAGGAGGCGGAGGATGAGGCGGAGTGCCCTGACTCGCCGGAGTAAGAGGAGGATGCGGAGGCGTCCAGTTCGGAAGGTTGATGAGCTCCTTCCGCCATAGGCATGGAGTCTTCAGAGAAGAACCCAGCCGAGTCTCCTCTTCACCGATAGTGTGGTTAAACTTGAGGTCCTCAAATCCCTTCGTTATTTCGTCCACCGTCACCCTAGCATATCCTTCTGGAATCTGACGGCAGTGAAAAGTTGGGCCGGGTTCAGGATGTCGAACAGAGCCGACAACTGCCTTGACTTTGAAGTTGTGTCATTGCGTCATAAGGTGGCAAAGTTGAGACTCCGTGATAACATCCACGGGGTAGCTAGCAGGAGCCGTCAAGACATGCTCCAGCTGAAGCAGCTCGGTGGAAGCCACGCTGCTTCTCCGCTGAGATGGCGGGGTAGCTTCTGGGGTAGCATCGGTAGGTCGCTTGCTGCGAACTGCGTCTTGTTCCTCTAGCGCTTGTACCCTTTCATGTAGCTTCTGCAGTTCTGTCTGCTCCACTTTCTTCCTCCTCTCCTGGCATTTGTAACCGCCTGCGTCCGGAAACCCAACCTTCCATGGAACGGAGCCTAGCGTGCCTCATGTCCGTGCAGGGTGCTCAGGATTCCCGAGGGCCATTGTGAGCTCGTCGTTCTCTCTATCTGGAACGAACTTCCCTTGCTGCACTGCATCGATATACTCCTGAAGCTTCATGACGGGTATTCCAGTTGCTCGTTCGTCCAAACGCACTTCCCTGATACAGGATCCAAGGTTTCGCCAACCCCCGAAGAACCAAGTCCGGCAATGGTCTGGCCAGTTCAATGTCTCTGGGTCCACCCCTTTATCAACCAGGTCATTCTCAGCCTTGGCCCACAACGGCCGGGCTTTGAGGTAGCCACCTGACCCCGTGTGATGGTGAAGCTGCTTCTTCGCAACATTTTGTTTGTCGCTGACATCTTCTTACTCTTGTCCGATGTCTTGTGGGCCACAAATGCAGGCCAGTGATCTCTGATCTTCTCATACCGGCCGGTGAATTCTGGTGTCTTTTCTTGGTCGACAAACGATGTTTTCAGCTCATTCTTCCACCTCCTGAATAGTTCTGCCATCTTGTTAAGAGCATGAGACTTGATCAATTTCTCTTTAACTGGCTTCTCCGGATCCTCCTCTGGCGGTAGGGGAAATTTGCCTTCAGGGCGGTCCAAAGATCATCTTTCTACATATCATTGACATAAGACACCTCAGGGTCTTCCTTCTTAGGCTTAAACCATTGGTGGATGTTGATCGGGATCTTGTCCCTAACAAGAACCCCGCACTGAGCAGAAAATGCTTCCTTGGTTTGGATGGGTTCAATCAGTTGGCCATCGCGCGCGATTGCTGTGATCTCAAACCTTTCATCCGAGCACAACTTTTTCTTTGGGCCTCGTCTCTTTACCGAAGTTGTGCTCGATCCGAAGGGCTAGAAAAAAAAGAAAGACGAGAGTTAATTAATATGTGTACATACCAAAACAATGAATGCATCAATTAACTAGTCAGCACAGGATTAATTAAGATATATACCTGGCCGGACTCTGTTCGGTCACCGGAACCGTCATCACGGTCTCCTTCTTGCACCGGCATTCGGTCACCGGAGCCATCATAATCAAATGTCTTTCCTCCTCCATTGTTCGATCACCGTAGCCTACTTCTTCACCCTGTTCTTCCAGACCATCATTGTTGTTAAGATACGACAAGACATCACCTCCGGCTAAGATTATGTCCCCCAACACCTCTTCTGCTGCCTCGTCTCGTCCGTGCTCCATTGTTTCTGCAAATATTACAACATGGCAATTATTATACAAACATGACAGTAGGTGGACATATTAGTGGCAAACGTAGACCTAGCTACCTAATCACAACAAGGAATCATATTAGTGGCCTCGACGCTTCTCCCGGGTTTGGGGTGGCCTCAACAACGCTTCAAGGGTTCGGGGTGGCCTCGACGACAACGCTCTTTTATTGGGGAGGGGGTATATATCGACCCCCCCCCCTCATGTTAAAGTTATCGGGGAGGGGTTATATCGACAACGACATACCCGATAAAAAATAAAAAGACGAAGAAGAAAAAAAAAGAGGAGAAGAATAAAGGAATAGAGGAGAAGAAGAAAAAATAGAATATTTTCTATTTTTTCTTCTTCTCCTCTATTCATTTCTTCTTCTCCTCTTCTTTTTCTTCTTTTTTCCTCTTCTTATTTATTTCTCCTCTTCTTCCTCTCCTCTTCTTCTCCTTTCTTCCTCTTCTTATTTTCTTTTTCCCTCTCCTTCTTTTTCTTCTTCTTCCTTCTT
>LR880967.1:31401814-31434872 GCA_904067115.1 Aegilops sharonensis
ACATACATACATACAAAAAATACATCTAAAAAAAGAGGAGAAGAAGAAGAAGAAAAAAAAGAAGAAAAAAAGGAGAAGCAGAAGGAATAGAGGAGAAGAAGATAAAAAATAGAAAAAATCTATTTTTTCTTCTTCTCCTCTATTCCTTCTTAATCTCCTTTTTTTCTTCTACTTCCTCTTCTTATTTATTTTTTCTCCTCTTCTTCCCCTTCTTCTTCTCCTTCTTCCTTCTTCCTCTTTTCTTCTTTTTCCTTATTTTCATTCTTCTTCGATGACCCTAACCCTAAACAATACAACTTCCTTGACGCCCCCGCCTCTCTCATTAAAAAAAATCTATGCATAAAAAAAACTTCATATTCTATGAACAAACAAACATCATATTTCATCCACATCCATGCATACATCATATACATGATCATCTATGAACAAAAAAAATATCATATTCTATAAAAAAATCATCATATATACGAACAAAAACAATTATGATAGCAAGCATATATATCATCATATATATGAAAAAAAAACAAGCATATATATGAAAAAAAACAAGCATATATATCATCATATATATGAAAAAAATTACAGGGAGGGCGCCGGCCTGACCAAGGTGAGGAGGGGCGCGGGGTCGGCGGCGAGGACAGTGACGGGGCAGGGCCGGGGCGGCGCGCGTCGGGGCAGAGGCGGCGAGTGGCGACGGCGTCGGGCGAGGGGCGCGGGCGAGGGCGAGGGCGCGGGCGATGGCGACGACGACGACGGGCACGGGCGACGGCGGGGGCGGGCTGGGGCGGCGCGCGTCGGGGCAGGGGCGGTGAGCGGCGACGGCGTCGGGCGAGGGGCGCGGGAGACGGTCAGGGCTCGGGCGATGGCGACGACGGGCACGGGTGACGGCGACGGCGGCGGCAGGGGGGCGGCGTCGGGGCAGCCTGGCAGCGTCGATGTCGTCGACGTCGTCGGTGCGGCAACTGCGAGATGAAGTGAAAATTTCCTCAGTGTCATCTTATATAGCTAAGCATTTAGTCCCGGTTGATGCCACGAACTGGGACTAAATGTGGGCATTAGTCCCGGTTGGTGCCACCAACCGGTAGCAAAGGTCCACGAACCGGGACCAATGCACCCCTTTCGTCCCGGTTGGTGCCACCAACCGGGACCAAAGGCCTTTTGCTGGCGCGGTGTGGTGGAAAGTTTAGTCCCACCTCGCTAGCTGAGAGAGGTCGGCACCTATTTATAAGCTGCGTTGCGGCTCAGGTGCTCAGCTCCTCTCTAATATGCAGGCAGTACTTGCCTACCCTTGGCATTGCCTTGTTGGGCCTATTGGGCCTGCGGGCCTGCATCCTGGCCCATGTACAGATCGGTTTCTAGTCGTATGCAGGCCGTGTGGCCCATTAGGCGGAATTTTTTATTTTTTCCAGTATTTTTTTATTTTTTGAATTATTTATTTTCTTTTGATTTTTGCTTTAATTTTTATTATTTTTGCTTTTAGGTCAGAATAATTATAAACTTTCTGTTACTGCCATTAGTTTCCAAATTTGAATAGTTTAAATTCTAATTCTTTGAAATTTGTGTGAATCACTAGTTTGTGAATAACTTCACTATAAAAATATATTTCGAGTGACTCTTTTTCCTGCTATTTAATATTACTGTGTTTTATCATTATATTCAAAAACAGATTTTGTTATTTTAGTTTCTATCAAAAAATTCTTCATGAAAATTCTTTTTGCTACTAAAGTTTCTAACAAAAAGTTCTTTATGATAATTCTTTCTGCTTTTCATGTTTTGAACAGAAAATACTTTGATAATTTTAGTTGCGTAAATTTTATATAATCCTAGTTTAAAAAATACTAGAGGTTTATAAAAGCGTCTTAGTTGATTCCTTTTGCTATTAGAGTTTTATAAAAGTGTTTTAGTTGATTTTCCTTTTGCTATGAAAGAGTATTATAGTTTTGTTTTAGTTGAGCATAACAGAATATTTTAATTGATTATTTTTAGTTCATTCTTTTAGCTATTAGTTCATTTTTTTGAAGTATCAGGGTTTCATACGGAAACTCATGTGTTACAAAGGGATTTCATTTTTTTAACTTGTTTGAACTTTAAACTTTTTGTGTGTTCAAAATGCACCATTCAAAGCCACATCATCAATTTTCAACCCTTTCTGACTTCATTTGTTATTTTTCATGCATTTACTGATATTTTTTTAGCTGTAAGACCCTGAAATTGAAAAGTATTTCAAATGAACTCTAAAAAGGTTGAAAGTTGGCATGGTATCATCATTTCACCCACATAGCATGTGCTAAAAAGTTGAGAGGGTTATGGGGAAAACTGGATGCACTTCGTGTACAAAATGGACAATCTCTTTCGAGGTATCAGGGTTTCATACGGAAACTCATCTGTTACAAAGGGATTTCATATTTTTTAACTTATTTGAACTCCAGACTTTTTGTGTGCTCAAAATGCACCATTCAAAGCCACATCATCAATTTTCAACCCTTTCTGACTTTATTTGTTATTTTTGATGCATTTATTGATTTTTTTAGCTATAAGACCCTGAAATTGAAAAGCATTTCAAATGAACTCTGAAAACGGTTGAAAGTTGGCATGGTATCATCATTTCACCCACATAACATGTGCTAAAAAGTTGAGAGGGTTATGGGAAAAACTGGATGCACTTCGTGTACAAAATGGACAATCTCTTTCGAAGTATCAGGGTTTCATATGGAAACTCATCTGTTACAAAGGGATTTCATTTTTTTGAACTTATTTGAACACCAGAATTTTTGTGTGTTCAAAATGCACCATTCAAAGCCATAATTATGTGTGTCAAAAATCATTACAGATTCACATGGATAGATAAGTGACCAAATTAATAGTAGTTGATCATCACATTTAAACCAAAGTACATACATAGTACAAATTGAACAACATAGAGCCCTCCAGAGCATCTAGTTAAATCATACATTGAAACTATGTAAAACCTTTCAATGCAACACTACTAGGGAAAACCTTATACACAGAAACTTACCGATAGCGTGGAACAAAAAGAAGCGCTACTACAATTTACCACTAGCGCATGTTATCCAAACGCGCTGCAGCTAAGATCATAGCAGTAGCGCGTCTAACTCTAGAGGCGCTACTACTACAATTCCCCTGACTATTCTCGCCAGGGTACCTATATTAGTAGCGTGCCTAAGGAAAGCGCGTTGCTGCTAAGATTTTTGTAACAGCGTGTTTCGCGCAGCAAACGCTACTGCTAAGGAAAGGAAAATGAAAGGAAAAACATATAGGAAAGTAAATGAAAATGAAAGAAATAGAAAAAGGGGAAGGAAAAAAAGAAAATGTGAATGAAAATAAATGAAAAAGAAAAAAAGGAGAAATGCGTAGCAGCAGCGGGTTTTATGGACATGCGCTATAGCTAATGTAGCAGTAGCGCTTTCCACAAAACGCGCTGTTGCTACTTTCCACTTAACCATCCGTTTTCTTCTTCCCCAATGCCCACTTCCCCCAAATCCAACACGCGCGTGTGCGTCTGCTGTCGCCGCCGTCATCACCCGGCCGCCGCGCGCTCTACCGTCGCCCTCCGCCCGCCGTCGACGCCGCCCCCGACACCGACCTCGACGCCGCCCCCGACCCCGACCTCGACGCCCCCCTGCATCGCCGCCCTCTGCTGTGCGCCCGCCGCCCCGACCCCGCCCCCATCCCCGACCTCGACACCACATGCCCCTCTCCCCAACTCCGACGGCGCCCGAGGTGAGCACGCCCTCCTCCTCCTCCTCCCCTACCTCTGCCTAGCTAGGGTTCTTAGGGTTAAGTTTCAAAGTTCATCTAATTAGTTAGGCTTCATCAAATTTGATGCTAATTATGGTAGTAGTTATTAAATAGAATTAGTTTTAGAGTTCATCAAATTAGTTAGGGTTAAATTTTAGAGTTCATCAAATTAGTTAGGGTTAAATTTTAGACTTCACCAAATTAGTTAGGGTTCATTAAATTTTAGAGTTCATAAATTCGTTAGGGTTAAATTTTAGACTTCATCTAACTAGTTTTTTTTACTGTGTTTTAGTAACTGTTTAATAGAATTAGTAAGAAAATTATTATAACCAGTTGAACTAGTTTATTTTTAGTAAAAACTAGTTTATTTTTATTTATAGTAAGTGCTTAATTGAACTAGTTGAGTTAATACAACTATTTTATTTTTAGTATGAAAATTAATAGAACTAGTTTACTTTTTTAGTTAAAGCAATTATTCCCGCATCGATGTCCACGATGCCTATCCCGCATCCTCGTCGTCGAGTCGGCGGAGGACACCTGCGTCACCAGATGGGCCATGTCCGGGACTGGGCTCCGCCGGGGTGGTACTTGGAGGCCCTACCTACCGTGGGGCGCGGGTTGGTGAGGAGTCAGCCTGTCGTTGACCCGAACCTTCTTTGGTGGTGGTCGCATGGGCCAGTGACGGTCTAGAGGCTCGAGGACCCCGTGGAGGTGGTGTGTCACCGTGTCTGTGAGGAGGACGTGCACGTCCGTCGCTACTTGTTTGTGTCATGGGTAGGTTCTCCAGGGATCTCACTGGAGCTATGATCCTGTGATGGTTCCCTCTCTGTGGGTATCCACCGCCCGCGCCGATACCCGTCATGCGCTAGGGTTTTAGTTGTATTTAGTGATGTTATATGTATGATACTATTCGGTATTAGTGATAATATTCGACGATGTACGGACGCATGAGATGATTTACTTTTGCTTCTTGAATGCATGCTAATTTGAATACTTATTTATTTTACGATTTGGTTTTGCTTATTGAATGCTCATGTCAATATGAGTCCTATAAGATATTTTGAAATGTATATATTGTGTTGCTCAAATAGGATATGTTCTTTCCCAAGTGGCCGGGCATGTTTGCAGGTTACACCTTCGAGTGGCGTATGTTTTGCCGGAGTGTTGATTCATTTCCGTTTCGGCAAATTTCAGGCGCTCGAAATGTCCTATTTTAGCAAAGGTCATGCCGGATTGTTCTGTGAATTTTGGCATGACTTATGCCAGAATATGTAGGAAATATCGAGTGCCCCGGATTTATGTGTTGAGTATCCTGGTAGTTGCCTTCGATCGATTTTCAATTAATGTTTCAACTATGAACATAGGAAATGTCTGACGATGAAAAGGATTTCGGTATTTGCGAATACTGTGAAGACGAGTGCGGCCTGTGCGACAGAATCTTCCTAGATGATGATAGGCGCTTCAGCATCAAGCTGGACGAGAACTTCGAAGTGGATACAGTAAGTCACAACGACAAGTATTTTTTCGTAATTAAGCATGACAACTGCTTCATTTGCTTCAACTTATAATTTTATTTTTTTACTATTCTACTAGCGTATCCCCTGCCATGCAAGAGTTTTTGTCTTGGATAAGATATGTTTCAGCCCTATGAAAACTACTATCGAGGTAAAGAGAGTTAACTTGAAGAGCGAGCATGGTTATACTTTCCACGCAAAATTATACAACGCAGACACCTACACCTATTTTGAATGCAAAACTTGGCAAACACTATGCAAGGCTTATGCATTTGAGTCTGATATGGTTATCACCTTTGATATTCGTCCCGAAGATGATATTGAAGGTAATATCGACATCTGGGTCGATGTGCAGATGCCTCCAGTTATACCATTATGTGAGTTTCTCAACCATATTTATGTCTTTGATATTGTTTATTCAAAAATAGTTGACATCTAATTTCTATTGGCAGCTTATTTCCGTTCAAGCAAACATGTCCGGCGCTTCGTAGACATGACCGTCCACTATCCCGGGGCTGAACTAAACTGCGAGGAGATAGGTCATTATGCTTCATGGCTTGAGGATCTTCATACTGCCAAGACAAATTATTTTTCTGGACTTAAAAAACTTAGTACTCAAAACGTGCGACCAATAGTGTTCGTACTGAACTATGGTAGCATCTATTTAGGAAAGATGGTAAGATTTTTACTATTTGTCCTCAGTGCATCTTTTGCATACATTATTTTTTTAAGCTAAACTTCATTGCTGAGTATGTTACTATACGATGTTCTTCAACAGGGATCCCCAAAATGAATGTTGTGCCTCATTGGATCGAGACTAAAGGTCGCATGAGAATTGTTAGCTTACGGCCAAGATATCCTACAATGCACTTTAGTGCATACATGATTTGTAATAGCGTGGAGTGCTTAATAGTGAAAGACTGGAGCAAAATTATGAACGATCGCAGAGAAGTACTAGGGGGCAGCAATCTAAAGCGCAGCCCACGATTAAGAGACAGGTTCATCTGCATTCTCCAACTTTATGAAGCAGGAGTGCTACACATGTTTTATGCTATTTTACCTGAGAGAGAGCAGCGGGAGTGATTAGCTAGCTAGAAATGCGTTATGATGATTAAATAGCTAGTGTTGGTCATAATGACTATGATTATTATTATTAGCTAGTGTTGGTGGTAATTAGATAGCTACCGCAGCTAGTGTTGGTGGTGATTAGCTAGCTAGAATGAGTTTGAAGATGATAGATGATGATGTGTGCTACACTATGATTATGATGATTAAATAGCTACTGTTGGTGGTAATGACTATGATGATGATTAAATAGCTTGTGTTGGTGGATTAGATTCAAGTGGAGGCAACATGTGGTGCACATCGAAAGTACTACCAGTCCAAACTAGATCAAGTTTGGATTAGTAGTATACTTTTGACATGCACCACATGTTGCCTCCTCTTGAATCTACTCCACCTTCATTTGACACACTGTTATGGACATATTGATATAACAACTTCATAATTGGTATTGTACCAAAATTTGTATAATAGCATATAAATACACTAAAAATTTAAAAAAAAAATGAGAAAAAGAATACTAGTAGCGATGAAGAGTGAACACGCTACAACTAGCTATATTAGCAGTAGTACTGGAATGGACAAACGCTGCTGCTATATGTCTTAGCAGCAGCGCGCGTTGCACGCGCTACTGATAAGTAATAGCTGTAGCGCCTTATCAGTAGCGCGTCCTCCCGCGCTACTGATAGGCAAAATACCCGTGCTACTGCTAGGGTTTTCCCTAGTAGTGCAACAACAAATGCGATCATAATCACAACCAAGGTAACAATTGATCCAATGGCATAATGATATCAAGCCTCAGTATGAATGACATATTTTCTAATATTTCTAATCTTCAACCGCATTGCATCCATCTTGATCTTGTGATCATCGACGACATCCGCAACATGCAACTCCAATATCATCTTCTCCTCCTCAATGTTTTTTATTTTGTCCTTCAAGTAATTATTTTCTTCTTCAACTAAATTTAACCTCTCGACAATAGGGTCGGTTGGAATTTCTGGTTCAACCACCTACTAGATAAATAAAATTTGTGTCACGTTGGTCGGCATAATTGTCATAGACAATAAATAAACCAAATAGTTATAAAAAGATAATATACCACATCCGAATCATAGACAGGACGAGGGCCGACGGGGGAGGATACCAAAACCATCGCACTATATAATAACAAGGAATAATAAAAGTGAGAAAATTAGACAAGTATCTATCTGAAGTAAGAATTTTTTTCTTTCAGAAAGAAGATAAGAACAAGAGGCTCAACATGGTGGTGCCGGCGACGAGATCAGCACGGGCGATCGACGGCAGTGAAGACGGGGATGGGACGTGACGGACCGCTAAACCTAGACAAATCTCGGGAAAAATGGAGCTCGGAGGTCGAGCTTCGGGAGGAGAAAGCTTAACTAGTGTGGCTCGGGCATTTCATCGAACACCTCTTGTGCATAGGAGGTGAGCTAGAGCACCCAAATGCCCTCCCCTCGCCGGCCAGAAAAAACAGAGCACTGTGGAGTGCTCTGCTGCGGTGATGGGGTATATATAGGCAACTCATTTGTCCCGGTTAGTGGCTGGAACCGGGACTAAAGCTCTCCCTTCTGTCCCAGTTCTAGGCACGGACCGGGACCAAAAGTCCCGGTCCGTGCCTAGAACCGGGACAAATGGGTCCATACGGACCAGGACCAATGCCCACGAGGCCCCGGCCGGCCCCTGGGCTCACGAACTGGGACGAATGCCCCCCATGGGTCCCGGTTCATGCAGAACCGGGACTAATGGGCTGGCCAGACCCGAACCAAAGCCCTGTTTCTATTAATGTAAATAGCCTATGTTGCTTCTATATATCTAATGATACTAGTTAATCCCACCTGCTTTAGATTAAATCTTACCGATTTAAATACATCCACGAGTAGTCCGAAAAAACAACAAGAAAAAGACCAAATAAAGAAGAAAATGCATCCACGCTGGATGATAGAAAGGGAGATGCATGCATCATTGGCTGGAAGGAATAAGACTCGCCTTGCCCTTAAAAGGTACTAGCACAAATGCCCGTGCCCGTGCGTTGCAATAGGAGAAAAGACTTTAAAATCCCCTATCCAAATAAGTATTGCTTAAGAACAACCCTCCTTTCCAATTCCCTGCAGTCTGTGTCCTTTATTTCGACACCGCAGCCCACACATGTCGCTGCTTATCTCCCTTCCCGTAGTCACCAATGGTGTTCACGTTGTGAAAGATTGTGCTTCACTACGGAGAAACGCCTGTCGCCACTGCTAGTAAGACAAACAAAAACAAAAACAGTGGTACACGATCATTTTCATATTTCTCTATATTATATATTGAGAAGTAGTATTGAAATTCTCAACAATAAATACATAAATTTAAGAAGGAAATAAATATAACAATTAACTGTCCATATGAGACATCACAAGAAGCCATTGCTTACCTACATCTGGGACACCGACTACGCGGTGTCTCGGTGCACACGACAGAGAAGGGTGGGTTCCCGCGTCGAACCCTCTCTACTCTTTCTCTCTCTCCACTCTTCCTGTAGAATTAGTGCACTTTTGATATTGAATAGAGAGAAAATTCTGGCCTAGGAGCTTGATCGCACAATGTTTCATAGCTTAAACTTATACACTCAACGGTCTATTCATCATCCGTGCTAGATCCACCACAAGCTTGGTTTCACATCGAGATGGTTCACCACCTTCACCCCACACGACATGTCTCACTGGATCCACGAATCAATACAGATAATGTTCAACGACTGATTTTTTATTGAGTAAATCCATTGATGCATGCATGGATTGATGAGAGAAGATGGACCAATTGTTCAACCAGATCGATTACCAGATGGCACACAGCTCGTGGCTGACCTTTGGGTGTCTAATTATCCCTGTCTTTCCTCCTCCAGACCCCTATTTCCCACACACACACAAAAATTGCATCTACAATCAGAAACCCGCTCCGAACTCTCTCCTCGGTCATCACACACAGCAGTAAAGGAAGAGTGCCTCTTCGAGAGACACTGCAACATGGAGAACAACGAGCTTATGTGCTCTTCTGACACGACCCCTTTGTAATCCTAAAGGGAACATGGACGGATTCAGTTGCTCCGCCGGTAGCATATACCTCGACCGCACAGGCCAACGGGTGCCGCTCGTGCTGTTTCAGTGCAGCTGTTCCAGATGCACGCTGGCCCATGCCGACCACCGTCGTCCGTTGGCTGTTCTGACGTCGTCGTCTGCTTGCAGTTGTTTTTAGGAAAATCTGCTGGCTGATTTGATGTCGTAACTATCGTCCTGGCTGTTGGGAACGAACAATTTGTTGAGAAACATGGAGACCAGACCAGGTTACGTGGAACAACCTCCTTGCACAGGTCATATCCAACCTCTTACATATTGCCTATACAACAAACATCAGCCAAAAAGCCAAGCTGGGCAATCGAGTAGGCGATCTAGCTACGTAGATAGGTACAGATCTAGTTACACACGTGCAATGCTGCAGGCACGGTCAATCGATTCTGTTAATCTGGTTGACTAATTTCCTTCTGAATGTATACAGCTTGATGTTAATTAGCTTGACCATTTTCCTTCAGAATCCAGGCAATTCGATCGCTGACAGAAGTGACAGTCGACTTGTATTAAGCATGCTTAACTAAAAATCTAGAGCATGCTAACTCATCCAGTATTATCCCCTATAGATGCTAATGGATCGTGAACTTGATAGGCTCCATGGTGTAGCTGCAGTGGGAAACGACATGTTTGCTTTCAAGAAACAGAACACCCCACCGCATCAGACATCTAGCAAGCACAAATGTCCACATTGAAGAACAACAGCAAAATCTTATGCAAACCTCGAGAGCGAGAGAATGACCGCTATCCTCCCGTTCGATCCGGCTTTGCTGTCGCGTCCGTGTATTGGTGTTTGTTGGGTCCTTTTTCTCGGGACCAGCTCGTGCTCCCATCGTCGACTATCTGGTCGGCATCTCGTCTATCCCGTTGTGGTCCAGCTGCTGGCCGCTCGAACCCTAGCTCGGCCAGTCCCGATCCCCTTCGCTTGATCCCGCCTAGAGCCGTCACGCACAAAGTCTCCTGTACCCGCTCCGTCGAACTCTCCGGCCGCTGCGCACTCCCTTGCCCCATCTTCCCCTGCCACCTCTTGTTCCCTTCCTCCCGTACCTCTGTTCTTCAGCACGCGCATGAACTCTTCCGAGCTTCAGCCATGGTGTGAGCGCTTGCTGCTGCGCCTCGCCTTTCCCTGCGACCAGCGCTGCCTCCTCGCCAGATTATTCCGCTCAGAAGCGCCGCATCATCCGCCCGCTCATACAGCCTGTTGGGAACCCACTGCTGCCGCCGTCGTCTCATGTTATTGGCCCCCCATCGGCGCTGTGGCATGCGACGCCCAACAGAAGGAGCGGCTCCGCGCCGCCCTTGTCGAACTCACCTCGTGTCAGCGGCTTAAAGGATGACTTCCATTCGCCCCCAGCAGCAGGCTGCAACCGGCAGACTTCGTGTTCTTCTATTCAGGATCTATCCTGTTCTGGTTGTGCGATTTGAAGAGCATATTGGCGTGCTTATATCTTGTCTCAGAGCATCTCCAACAGCCGCGCTAAACTACCGCCGCGCTGCAAATTAGTCTGTTTTAGCGCGTGCGCAACACGGTGGGTCGCTCCAGCTGGCGCGCAAAAACGGCGTGCGCGCTATAACGAGTTGGGCGCGCGGTCGAAAACACTGTCCCGCGCGGTGTATTTCGGGCACCCGCTACAGCGCGCGGCACACTCGAGCGCTCGCGCCGCACTCTCTCGTCTCCTCCTCCTACGCCCCGCGCGCGCCGGCGCCGGCGCCCTGCCACCCACCCATGGACGCGCACACCAGCACCCCGCTCACCCCGTTGTACAGCCGCGAGCCCCGCCCCCCCCCCCCCCTCCCCCCCGGCCGCCGCCGCCGCCGGAAACCCTAGCGCGGGGAGTGTTCCCCTCCCCCCCCCCCGCCCCCCCGCCCCCGCGCCCCGCACACCGGCGGGGTTGGTTGGGGGCCCCGCCGCCCCCCCCCCCCGCCCGCGCGCGGCCCCCCTCCCCCCCCCCCCCGGACCCCCACCCCCCCCCCCCGCCCCCCCGCCCCCGCGCCCCGCACACCGGCGGGGTTGGTTGGGGGCCCCGCCGCCCCCCCCCCCCGCCCGCGCGCGGCCCCCCTCCCCCCCCCCCCCCCCCGCCGCCGCCGCCGCCGGAAACCCTAGCGCGGGGAGTGTTGGCATCGCCACCACCGGAGCTCCCCTGCCGAGCGTCGGCCTCGCGCGCAGCCTCTTCTTGCCGCCGCGGATGACCACGGCGCCGGGTGGCGTCGCACCGTCGAAGGTCCCTAATGCGGCGCGGCCGAAGAAGGGCAAAACATCCGCGAAGAAGAACAAGGTGGCTTCGGAGACATGGGAGGCATGGATGCACCTCCGGCCGCCATGGGAGGCATGGGTGCATCTCCGGCCGCCATGGGAGGCATGGGTGGCTTTGGAGCACCCTCCGACGCTATGGCCGCCATGGGAGGCATGAGTTTTTCTTCTCTCATGGTAGGCATGGGTGCACCTCCGGCCGCCTTGGGTGGAATGTCTTTCGATGTGCCTTCTCACACACATTCTCATGAAGATGCCGTTGAAGATCTTGCCAACATCGTCGGAGTTTCACGTGATGCGGTGCGTGATGAGGAAAGGGATGAAGATTCATCTTCGGAGATGGAAGAATCGTCTTCGGAAGATGAGGACGAAGACGAGGAAGATGATTGATGTGTCTTTCATGTCTTGAACTTTAGTTTGCATTTGAACTTGGTTGGATGAACTTGTGGGCATGATTTTGAACTTGTGGGCATGAACTTTTATTCATCAACTTGTTTGTGTCAAATTTCACATGTTCATTGCATTTTAATGAATGTTTCAAACTCATTTTGTGTCCAAACTATCATATATGTTTAATGCCCGGCGAGTCGCACGCGCTGTATTTTTGCGCGCTGCTGGAGCGGCGCGCGCGCAGCATTATAGCGCGGCTGCTGGAGCCAGCGCTGGTGGCCACGCTAAACATGCCGAAGCGTGCACGGCAAACAGTTTTTTACGCGCGACGCTTTGCACGGCTGTTGGAGATGCTCTCAGTGGATAGGGATATGGATTGGTTTCTTACCTTTTTGTTCGTCACAGTGGAAGTTTGACACGGACACGTGACAACAAAATTTTCTACCTGCGGAGAGGGGTGACGAACGAAGGAAACACACAACAATACTTTTGTAGAACATAAATCTAAACTTTATGTAGATTTGTTTTTTGATTTCAGCCGTCAATCTTTATAATTTAACATAAAATCAATGGCTATGAATAGATGATGTATGAAGAACTATGAAAGGCTCCGTCCTTTAATATTAGGTATAGGTATAGATATAGAAATAATAAATCAGGAAAGGAAAGCATTGAGATTTGCTATGCCCTTAAGAAGGAAAGGAACTTATAGAGCGAAAAAACTAGAAGAGAGCGGTTTAAATGTCACAATCATGCACGTCGACCCAGACATGCTGGTGCCCATGGACGGAAGTGTATACGAGTGCCCTCCTCCATATTACGAGGTCCATGCAAGTAAGCACATTCAAGTGCAGGTATGCATCACGCTCCTATTGTACACTTATATGGCTCCTATTTTTTTCTCTCAGTATATTCAAAAGAAATTGTACTATTAACAAGGTATTCCCTACTTTGTTTGTGCGGCTAGGCATTCCCTACACTTTAGACAATAATTATGAGCGTTTGCGTCTATATTGTGTTAAAAATCACTTTAGACAAGATTTATTTGTACGCAAACACACACTCTCATTCGTTGTATACATGCATCATACAATGCAAGCACCCATCATATATAAGTGCATCTTTTAACCAGTGTTTATGTCTCATAACAAGATTTTTTTTCTTATGTATAAGTATATCATGCATGCACATGGGATAACTCCTAATGCAACATAACAGTTAATTATGCAATTTGATAGAGCTTTCCCAGAAGATTTCCCGTGAAAAAATTGCCGCAAACATGCAAACCGCAAACGTGCATGCTACGGATGAGAAAATTAACTAACTTTTGAATATGGTTTTTTTTTTCAAAAATAAAATTAGGTGCAAACATTCAAAACTTGTATACTCTACATGAAAAAATATGCACTTAAGTGTTTTTTTCCTTTTGCCACCAACATAGTCATATTTTGTGTACAATGACCAAGGAAGATCGTCTAAAAAAACCCAGACTGTTTTAGAAAATGAAATAAACTCACAGTGACAAAAATGAATAAGGGATCACCTCATATAATTCTTAGCCCCAGATTTTAGAAAATCAACATTACGAGTAGAATTTTGGATTTAATTTTCCAGGAGAATTAACACATAATATACATATTCTATAAGCTATCGATTAGTGTACAAAACAGTAGTGTGCCTGTGTAACTAATATTGCTACTATTAACTATTAGTAACTTAGATTGTAGGCTCCACAACATGCAAGTTAACTTGAGAAATTAAGCTTTAGTAATATTGTATAATATTAGTACTTCCTATGTTGTCAAATTAGTGGATGTGTACCCGTTGCAACGCACGGGCATGTTTGCTAGTTTCAATCAATGTAGCCGGATGGTTAGAAGAGTCCGGATAGGAATTGTATCCTAGTCGTGTCCAAATAGGTCTAGGTTGCTTCGGCTGCAGCTCCTGTATAGCTGGCGCCTGTGCGCTCATTCGCCAGATTAAGCACACTTCCCTTTTAATGAAACGAAAGCACCAGGTCCCCTTCAATTGGATCAAAAGGAAACCGTCAGGTCTCATGTGCTCACGCTATCTATCCTACCAGCAGTAATTAGGGGCTCAAAAACTTTAAAAAGTTGTAACTTTTGATTCGAGTGTCAAAATTCAGATCCGTTTTCACCGTTTGCTGTTGTAAATAACATGACGGCCATACTTTCATTCTGAGTGATATGTATGTTATGAATATTCATAATAATATAATATGTCCGTAACATTGACGCTAAATGTCGCAAGACTAAAAAGATATCATATATATGTGGCACTACATTTGGTCACATTGGAGAAACCCGCATGAAGAAATTCCACAATGATAGTTTTTAAAGATATTTGATTATGAATCATCTGACACTTGTAACTTTCGTCCAGAAGTGAAGTGACTAAACTACTATTCACAGGGCATAAGGAACGAGCAACAAACTTATTGGTGACCATACATTCTGATGTGTATGGTCCAATAGGTATTGTTGCTGGCAGTCGATTTGTCTTATCTTCAGTGTTGACTCATGTAGATGTATGGATATTTTCTTAATGAGATATTAGTCTGGATCTTTTGAAATCATTTAAAATGTTTTCAAAATGATGTAGAAATAATTGTAACTAGAAAACTATGTTTCTGCAATTAGTTTGCCGAATGAATATTCGAGTCACAAGTTTAGCAAATGTCTGATGAGTTGTGAAAAGAATTTCATAACTTACACCTCTGGGAACACCACTATAAGTGGAATGTCCATGAAGATGTAATCAAACCATTTATGACATGGTAATATCATAGAAGACATAAATCAATTTGCCATTATCTCTTTTAAAGTAATGATTTAGAGACTACAACGTTTACACTAAAAAGAGTGCCATCAGATATTTTGAAATAACGCCATGGTATGCCCAACCTTGTTATCAATATTCACAACTAAAAAGAGTGCCATCAGGTATGTTGAATAACATTTAGAATATAGGGCTTGTGTAAAGTATTTTCCAAACCTATTCCAAATCAGACAAGTGCTACATTGTCGTTTATCCCAAATTATTGGGTTTTCCTCCATCAGTATACCGAGGGAAAAGTTTTCCACAAAAAGCGATATGATTTTGAAGAAAATGTTTCTTGCAACGACGTGAGTGGGAGAACAATGCAAGTCGACGAGATGGTAGTATCTTCGTCATCATGTCAAGGGAAGGTAACCTTGGAACTAATTCAAGAGTTTCCTACTACGACTTATACGGAAGCCTCTACATGAGATCTATGGACTTTAGTTGATCTTGCAGCTGAACCGCATAGGAAAAACTCGTGCAAACCTCTCAACTGTGCAAATGAGATATTGTTGTTAGACAACAATATACCTACAATACAAAAGGAAGCATTGATGGGCCCTGACTCCGGAATTGGCGAAATTCTAATACAATCCGAGATAGTATCCATATAAATGATTCAAAATTACATCTTGATAAACCCTTCAAAAGACTTGAAGTCTAATGAACATTAATGGAACTGTAAACTGATATGGATAAAAATGTTTTATTCATAAAGCTCGACTTGTTGCAATAACAAATGCAAGGAATTGACTACGATGAGATTGTGTCACCGTGGTGATGCTTAAAGCCGGTTCCGGTTAAACTAGCAATGAATACATATTGCAATCATGAGATATGATACATGAATGACAAAAGGATTTCCATGAGATGGCAATATAATCGAGGACTTGCATGTGATACAGTCCAAAGTTGTTTGTCGATCTAAAGGATACTAGTTATTGTGCAAACTTCAAAGTCCCAAAAATCGATAGAAGATAGCATAATGGAGTTGGAATTTTTGTTTTTTGATGAAATAGAAAAAAGAGTTCGATTTCATCAATGGATAGCGAGGATGCTTGTGGTTACAAGAAAGTAAATGGGAGCATAATAATATTTCTAAAAACATTGTGTGCTTGACACATTTTTATTGGAAATAAATATAAATTCCTTAACATGAATTGAGACTTCAATGAAAAATAGTTTTTCCGGTGAAGTGTTTGGGCTAGGTAGCCTTGATATTAGGCATAATTATCTATAGATATAGGGTTTCCAAATAGGGCTAAGCCAAAATACATATAGACAAGATGCTAAAATAGTTTAGGAGTAGAACGCCAAAGAGTGATTCTTGACGAAGTCACATGGAAAGAGTTTTGCAAGACTTGGTGTACTAAAACCACTGATGAGCAAAATACATGAAGTTCCACAAAATTATCTGTTTGGACTAATCATGTATTCCATGGTATGTAAAACAACCAGATATGTACAGTACTCTCAAGAAGTTGCGAGTATAGATACCAAAGTGATCAAAATATTGATCATGGGATAATAGTGAAAAATGTCGTTTGGTACGAAAGTAGCGCTAATGACATGTTTTCTCGCAAGCGGAGATTATGATGAGTCCTTCATAAGAAGGTACATCGATATAGTCTTCATCAATGTTCCATGCAATTTTTTGGTTTAAATTAAGGGTTTGTGTAATACACGATATGGTGCCACAGTTGGAATTGTTCAAAACAAGTTACTGTGGCGAATTCTATAACAGAGGCTAAGTATGTTGCAGCTTTCAAAGCGACAAAGAAGATGTTGAATCATACAGTTTGTTCATGAACTTAGGATGGTTCCAAGATGGTATTGGTCAATGGACACTCTCGTATATAGTTGCTCCGTAGCTCAGTCCGAGGAATCAAGGTTCGAACAGTGATTCACATATATACAAGGCCATATCCACACAAAATATGTATTTCGTGAAAGCGTGATAATGCGAGGATATGCAAAGATACACAAGTAACTGAAGTTGTTAGATCCGTTGGACATCAGACTATACCACAAGCCAAGCATATTTTACACCATGATGACATGGGTGCAAAGTGCATTAGAATTGACTAGATTATTGACTCTAGTGCAAGTGGGAGTCTATAGGATTTATTCCGTAGAGGCAATAATAAATGTAATTATTTGTATCTTTGTTCGTCATTATATTTATATTCCATGCTATAATTGCTATGGTTCTTGAGACTGCAATAAACACAAGGCTTGGAGGGAAACACATATGACCGTGTGGAATAATAAACAGTAAAATGTATTCCTAGTATGGCCTCTTAGAATAGTTCAAGTGTTGCATGATGATTATGTTTTCCTAATCATGGGCATGTATATGCCGGCAACTTTGAGGACACAATGTTAGAAGAACACTTGTGATTGAACCGACCCGATTGATGTTATACTATGAGATATCTTTGTCACAAGTTAATGGTTAATAACACAGAGAAAGTTAATGTTTGCATAACTCCTTAGACCATGAGAGTGTCGAGTTCCTACATTCTTGCTTCGTGAACTTTGGGGTTTGTTAAACATCATGAGTAACTAGGTGGCTATTACGGCGGCTTACCGGTTCACGGAAAAGTATGGCAAGGCATGTGATAGCTCAAGATTGGGATTTGCTCCTCTGACGATGAAGACATATTCCCAGGGCCATGTTGGTGTTACGGTATCCATCATCGTCTGGCTATACACGTCATGATTTGATAAGGGGATGCCGGAGCACGGGGACGAGAAAACAGAACAAACCCAATAAAGAGGTAACTGGCATAGTGTACAAATGTTGTTGATCCACGGGGTTTACGGTAAGTCTCATTGCGGGTGTTTGTAACATGTCGCGAAGCAACAGGAATAGCACACGACAACTACAGGTTCACTCGAATATTCATTCGAGTGGGTATAGGGATTAATATGGTTATCCACGGTACCGCTATTCATCATTGATAGAAATTGTTCCGTTCATGTCTATTCTTCACGGAACCTACATGGTCACCTGCTTAAGGGTCATCTATCTATTGAATACTAGACAAGGAGTCTTAGAGAAATTCACCGGAAAAGTTTCGAAGACAACTAAAAGGTTCTGGAGAGAACAATGGAAATGTTTCGGTAAAACCGAAAAGTTGTTTCCGAGTAAACCACTGAGCCAAAGATGTTTCAACACATGTCATGAACTTCTGTGAGGGTGCCAGATTGTTGTGGTAACTTCAAGAATTTTTTCGGAGAAAAAAACTAGAAATGTTTTGGAGCTGCCGGGAATGCTATGGCTGCTTTTTGTTGATGAAAATCATTAAACGAAAATGTTTCAGAATGCATCCAGAATTTTTATAGGGGGTACTGGAAATTTTTTGGACCTTGACAAATATTTTCGGATTAAAGGGTCGTGGAAAAATGATTTCATGAATAGTGGAAAACACTATTTGGATGCTTTTTGGAAAGCCATTTCCCGGGGCTTTTCCCAAAAGATGTAGAGGGTCTGCCATGGAAGGATAAGAGCCCCTTCTTGAAGGAGCCCACTAGTGGTGGCCGGCCAAGGGGTGGAGCTCGATGCAACTCCACTTGCCTCCACATTATGCCCTTTAAGTGATACATATGGCATGGGCATGTTGGGGTTTACATGTGCCACCATACCCCTTGCATTTTCCTATAAATAGAGGTGGAGAGGAGCTCTCCACACACACTCTTTCTCTCATACAATATTCCATGCAGATCTGGATTCTTATCTCCCTCAGACGAAATCGTTTTGTAGAGCTTCTTCTCTCCCTCAGACGAAATTGTTTCGTAGAGCTAAAAGGCTGTCTAGGTTCCGGTGGGAACTAGTTATGGACGGTGAAGCCCTGCCGGATAACTGACACTGTATGTGTGCAACTTGGTAGAGAGATCGTAGTTTCGGACTTAGTCCGAGTGTGCATCCCCAAGGGCCGTCCGAGGATCCGTCTGATGGGACTATCCGAGGGACCTTCCTCAGGCCTCCCGAAGGGCTGTCCGAGGATCTGCCCTGTGGGACTATATGAGGGACTATCCTGAGGCCTCCCGAAGGGCTGTCTGGAGATCCGTCTGTTGAGCTGACGAGGGAGTACACCCTCGTGGTTGAGAGGCTGCAGTAGCCTAGTTGCGGGCATCTGCATGAACAATCATCACCAACTCTACTTTTGATGCACTATGAGTTGGTAACGATCAGATCAAATACCTTGTATGCATCTTCATAGTGGTCCTGGGCGGGTGCGTAGGTTGGAAATATTTTGTTTTCTGTTGCGTTCCCAACAGATACAAACTAGATTTTTAAAGACAAATCAACCTACATCATAAAGAAAGGCTGAAAGCAATCTAATGTTCATTTATGTTAATATTCAAGAAGACCTTTCCCTATCTATCTGAGTCATTGTTCCTATTCCTAGGTTGCTAAGGGGCAATTCATAACAATGAACACTGTCAGTGAAACTGGAAGACAAACAAAATAAAAAAACTTTTTTTACCTGTAGCATTTCCCTGGTTCAGCATTTTCCAAAGGTGAATGATTTTCTTAATTATTTTTTCAACTTGATAGAACTTTGGATTTGATAAAGTAGAATTCAAGTTATTATATAGAACTCAGAACAAAAATGGAATTCGGTAGGAATGAATCTCAGTGTACCTCATTGCATGAAGGGTCTATGATATTAATCTTTTCTAAAGATCTGCTACTTGCAAACCAAACTGGATCTTGAAGGAGAACACTCGTCGCTTCGACTCCATTCATGTCACTTCCATTAACTTGGCATTTGCCTTTGTGACCAAGCCTTTGTGGCAAGACAAGGAGTTCCTTGGGATAGACTTGGTGACCGGGAAGAAATACTCTTGTGTGAGTGATTCAAGAACGTGGACTAGTGGGGGCTTAGTGTCTACCGATACCATGGGAATAATTCCTGTGTTAAGAGTCCTCTCATCCACTCCTCATGTTTCCCCATTTTGTACTTGCAACTTGGGTGCCTCTACTTTACTAGAGTAGTATCTTGATAGGATTGGCTATATGTTGCAAAACTTTTTTTGAGATGAGGGTTTCACACTAGATCAACCATAGATTGCACTTTTAGATAGCATGATCTAGTTATATATTGATACAAAGTGGTGGAGGCAATATGTTATGTTTTTAAGTTGCCTAATTCACCCCCTCCCCCTCTTAGGCTACCAGCACCGATTCCTTTCAGTCATGTTGCGGAAGCAGCTCATCAACACGTGCTCCATACTGCCGAAACCCGGTCACCCTACCAGTGCTCAACTACTTTGACCTCTTCGGAAAAAAGGTCAAAGGCAAGGTCCGATGCAAATGGAGGCAATGCAACCAACTCAGAACCTGAAGCTCCACTACCCACTTCAGTGAAACGCATTGCAATGTGTGACACCCGTTCCAATTTAGTTGGCCTAGTGTGGCCAATGAGCGCAGGTGCGCATGTGTTAGTACCACCTTGCAAGTTGAGCAAGGGTGGAGCCAACTTCTTAGCCTTTGTCAACCATCCATAGCACCTTCGGGTTTACCCTTTTCCATGAAGCGATCACGAAAGTGTAACCCGGGAGCTATTTGTACGTGTGCCCGCCAATCGGAAGGGTTGGGCGGTGCGGCTTTGGAGGACGGGGTGCTACACAATGTAGGCCTGATAAGTTACCATAGGGTACTGAATCTGCACTCCATTTCTTTTGCAATTGCTTCTCTTATTAATTTTGGCTCCTCAACCTACCTTTGAACAATAAACAACATCAGCAGCAACATAAGTGATAGATTTTAGCTGCTGCGCACAAGTAGCAGGTCTAATTGGTAGCTGATCATGTGTTCTTTCGGTCGGTTCATATATTGGGTAGTGAATGACAATGACGTGGGCGTCGATTGGCAGCTGATCCCTACAACTGTAGATCTGTTGTGCGCATTTTTCTCAAGCAGCATAGTGCCGTGTGCGTTAGATAGTAACTAGATGATACCCCGCGCGTTGCTGCGGAACATTGGTAAGTGATAACTTTAGTATGTTAACTTGTAGCTTATTCTTTTTGTAAGCATGGTTGCATGAAACATTATAGATGAATGATCAGTAATTATAATTATTACTATATAACAACAAATCCTGTAGTTTTTTCATGTCTGACAAACATATGGAACTACACCCATAATCTGGCTAATGGAGAGCAATTAATCTTCATACCAATATATCATCACATATAACTATATACAAAGATTGGACATATGAAAGGTTCTGCTATCCTTAAAGACTGCATGTACTTCTTGCAAAAAATATACGCTTGACAGATATACATGTGTCCTCGCTTCAAGCTTTGTCCAAGGTTCTGCTAGCCTTAAATGTTATATGTACATCCTGTAAAAAAGGTACGCTTGATTGATACATATACTCTAACAGTGGGAAATATCTAGGCTATATGGTTTATAGTAAATGTGAGATAAGTGAATAAATACAAATTGAGAGATAGGTAGAGAAAGGAAAAACTGACACAACCATAGATTTATCAGGGAAAAGCCTGGATTCAACTAACGTGGTAGTTTATTCAGCAGAGTTAGCACATGGATTTTTTTTTCTTTTGCAAGCCATATACATTGTCCTGAACTCCTGATAGGCAAGGAATGACTGCTAACATCAGTAACAAATTGACAGAGAATGAAAATCGGATTATCTTCGCACAAACCGCAAAATCATATATACTTAGGTTCAGCAGCATGTAATTGGTCAATACCACAGCTTTAAACATCAAGAATATTTACACCACGCTGGATCATTACTTACCTGGTTGTTTAAGTAAACATATCAAGTATTTTCTAGATGTTCAAATAACCCGAGTAGCGAACAACAGAGCAGTTTGCTGCAAGATCAAATTAGTTTCTTACCAAGGAACCCATATAAAGCTATGAACCAATAAAAATGAAAGAAATAATGTACCATGATAAACTTATGAACAAACGCAAAACTAAATAGTTGATGTTTCAGTTTTTGTCTAAGAAAGAAAGAAGAAGCAGGATCAGTCATACACCTACAAAATCGTACCATTCAGACATTCAGTCCGATCATGCAGAAAACAAACTGCTTGTTGAGCTGAGAGTCGCGAAGATCACTTCCACCGCATGCACCAAAAGTATGGGAAACTCCAACGCTTTTGCAGCACTGCGAAAACAACTGAAACTCAGATCTTACCATACAGATCATCCCCCATATGTATAATATAGCAGAAGCACAGGCTTCCTTAACTGGTAAACTAAGAGAAAAATAATAGATGTGGGTGGCCCAATGAATAGGATCTCAGGGCGGCCGGCAAGAAAATGAAAGGGGTTGTGGTGTTGTTGGCGGATCAGGGGTGGAGTTCAGGTAGTGACATCCATATTGCTAACAAAATACGTACGCATCACTCTTGCTATCCCCATAGAACTTATCTATTTTAAAAAATGTGGAGAACATACTTCATATTTCCACCAACCTTATCTGCAGCTGATGCTTGTGTGCAAACAATTAGATGTGCTGTAAACATTCATAAATAAAATTAATTATGAAATCGACATTTTGCCAAAGCCACGTACAACCATAAGGCAGGGAACATGTGGAGAACAAAATGGTAATTCAATGTCTGTTGGATCTGTAACAATGCCTTGCCTGAAAACATGGAGAGAAGTACAGTTCCATGGAAGTGTAGTTATCCTGGTTAGATCTGTAACAACGTGAAAAGAAGTAGAATTCCACATAAGTGTAGTTATCCAAACCAAATAGCATATAAAGATGAGCGATGGTACTGGAGCATCTATTATCATTCACCTTATAGGTTGGGGGGAGATGAACATGCATCCTGCAGTTTCAGTTCGTGCAAAAACAAAAATCAATTCGAAATTGTAGCCAATTAGGTCTGGACGGGAATAAACTGCTCGGTTTTCTCCTAGTAAATCCAAACAACTTCGATGCAAACAATGGAATATGTATACTTGAGAATCTAGCACTGATCTGCTTGTTTTATTGACATGCACATGAAAAAAAGTAACTGCATAAATCTGGGGATTTGAGGATGGGATAACCAAGATAGGTATGCGTGGTCAATTTGCCCCTGTGCATCGAGCTCCTTGCGCTCGAGCTCTGCGGCGAGAGGTCATGGAAGGACCTTCTTCTCGTGTCTTGTAGTGCCCTTGCTTGTAAAGGCACCTCGAATCAATGATTTCCTTCTGCCTCACTTCGCGGATCTGGAGGAGGCAAAGCACGTGCCTCGTGGGTGCTTGCAGTCGACCACGGATGAGGCGGCGGATCGAAGCAGTTGTGCTTGCAATTGCCGGTGGTATGGCGCTGCAGGAGAAGCAAAGGAGATGGAGAGGGACGAAGGAGGAAGAGAGATGTGTGGTGGGAAGGGGAGGGGACGAGACGTACGGCAGGAGAAACATTGGTGGGCAGAGGGCGGCAGTGGGTATAGATAGATGCCGGTAATGACTGAAGAGGAGGCGATTAGGACGGAAGCGAAACCGATGCTGATGATGGGCTTCGGCTTCTTTCTTCTGTTTCTAAGTCTGAGTCGATTGGGCTTCCATCGGTATTTAAGTTTGGAAAATGAAGCCAAGAACACGCCACTTTTAAATGCCAACAAAAACTGGTTAAAAAAGTAAATAATTGATGATGTGGCAGATTGCTGAGGTGGATAGGCTGCATGTCAAGAGAAATAGATTAGTGGGGATGAACTATTTAGGTATTATAGATTACCAAGTGTCAGCCGGCTTGCTGACAAAGTAGCAGCATCGTGGTGTACAATGGGCCACCATGTTTGAAATGATCACGGGCTCAATACAAGGTACTTATGAGCCCGTGTTTTACTTTTGGGCACTACTCTGCGGCGGCCCACCGGCGAAACGTTTCGGCCGGTCAAACCAGAGCCGCTCAATCTGGAAGCGCGTAACCGTCAGATCTGCCCCGCATCTTCTATCGTCACCCTCCCACACGGGAAAAAAGAGGAGAAAAAAAGAAAGCGCCGCCGCCGCTCGTGGGATCCCGCACGCTGGCCTGCGCTGCTCTCGCTTGGACCTTCGTTGCCCCTGCTCGTCGCCGGCGCTCGCAGCCTCACCGCCGTCGGCGAACCAAAAACACCACCCGCCTTCACAACCGACACCGAAGAGAAAAATGCCGGTTCCAGCAAAATCAAAAGACGGTGGTAGCAAAAATTTAGAATGGTTCCAGCAAAAACAAAACAAAACAAAAACAAAGGGCGGTAGCAAAAACTCCTGATGCTTCCAGGAAGACTCTAGTACTAGCAAAATCTTCGGTGGTAGCAAATGGCATCTCTGGTAGTAGCAAAAAATCCGAGACGGTTGTAGCAAAAAAAAAAAAGACATCGCCGCCGTTGAGCAACACCGTCGTGGGTGGATGTAGCAAAAAATGTCTTCAGTTCCAGCAAAATCAAAATATGGTTGTAGCAAAAAAGACAGGAAAAACAGAAGATGGATGTAGCAAAAATCGACAAACACCAATAGTAACAAAATATCGAAACGGTTGTAGCAAAATGGTTCATCGGTTGCAGCAAAAATCACCTGGTAGCAAAAATTTGGGCGGGTGGGTGGTAGCAAAAATTAATGGTGGTTCCAGCAAAAAAAGTAGCTGGTTCAAGTAAAGCTGGATCGCCGCCGTAGCCGTCGCAGCACGGCTGTCGCCGGTTCCAGCATTTGTGCGGCTGGTTGCAGCTCCGCGAGCCTATGCTTGTAGCTCCGCCGAGCCGAGGTTGCATCATCTTCTGTTGGTGGTTGCCCTCTCCTGCGAGCGGAGCGGGGCGTGCAGAACTTCATCTGCAGCAAGCCATGTACTGGGGAAGGCCGCGGCGCGTAGATGCTGCCCTCACAAGAGCTGCACGCAGCGTGCTACTGGGGCAGAGCGCGAGCTGCGCGTGTCCGCGACTAGCAGATGCTGCTCTCGCCGGAGCTGCAAGCTGTGCGTGATTTGTTTTCCCATGGATTTGTGTCATTTGGAGGAAGCACAGAGAAAGAGGAAGATAGATTGTGTTTGGGTTGGAAAAATGAGCGGAGGACGGCGTCCCGTGGATAAGATAAGGGCAACGCAAAGCGGTGCGTGGGCGCCGCGCTGCGAGCCCACTACGCGAGGAGACCGGCGCTGGCTTCGGCCGGTCAGCCGGTGTTAAATGTTTCCCTTTACTTTTTTACTAACCTGTGGTTGGATGGTTAAGAAGACAGTGGTATGCCTACCCCACTAGGGTTCAAGTCCTGTTGCTCGCATTAATTCATAGATTTCCTTCAGGATTTCTGGTCATACGCTTTAAGTGGAAGGAGATGTTCCCATCGACTACAAGACGCCTACAGTGACTTCGTAAATCTCAAGATGATATGCCAACTCAGTCTCTCGGAGGTTCTCATAGGGTAGGATGTGCGTGTGTGCGTTCATTGAGGTGAGTGTATACGCATGTATATGAGCGCTTGCATCAGTACTGTGTTCATAAGCATCCAACCCTTTCCTTAATAACAAGAAAAAAAGAGGCACATGCAAGCAGGAGAAGGAGAGAGAGAGAGAGAGAGAGAGAGAGAGAGCAGCTAGCGCAAACAAGGCAAGGTCAGGGCTGTTTACTTTCACCCTTCCTCCGGCTACAAGCTGCAGCTGTTGTACGAATAAGGGTTTGGTAGAGCTCCGGCTGTGGCTAAAATAGTTTCGATAGTAGCCCCTCTGTTGGACCGGCTTCTCTATTAGAGTTGAAGTCATTTTGAAAAATGTTTAGCAAAATAGCTTCTCATGTCTTCTACAAATGGATGAAAGAGATAAAATGTCAAATGTGTTCTTGTTTGTTGTACATTTGTTTCAATTTATGATGTTATGATTTCATATAAAAAATGCTAATAAAAAAAGGTCCTAGGTCAATCGGCCTAGGACCCGATAGGAGATTTGCATGGTCTGTTCCAAGGTCTGGTCGAGCTCCCCTTTCGTTTGCCATGAAGTAAATGATGCATCTAGGATGTTTCCACTGACCATTCATCTAGAGACGACGCTCACGAAGTTCTTTAAAAACATCTTGAAGGACACCAACTATGGAGAGGAGGGGAAGAGTTGAAAACGGAGAGAATATTGTATCTACAAGAGGCCATGCGAGGATCTTGGGAGGAGGAGAAGACTCCCCAAGCTGATCGACCTGGAGGAGTTCAGGCCGATCGGGCCTAGGGCTCTCTTGCCCCAATCCATTACCTTCTTCAGTCCAGCTGAGCTATATTGCGTCCTTTACACCCTTTTGCGTAAACATGTGTAAGATTATGGGGTAAAGTCTCTGTTTGTCATTGGGGTTGTATGAAGATCTTGATTTCTAATCTCCGAACCTTTTCTTGAAGATCTATTTGTTATCATTCTCATATTGATGATGCTCTTTCATGTAATGGCTGGCCAGCGGTACTTTGAGTTGCTTTGTTTCATACCTAGAAGAATCATCATGTCGTATTCCCATTGTCCAATTGTTTATTATCCTTGCGTAGTGACGGTATGCAAGTGGGAAAGTGTTGGGCATTGTTCATATTCATTCATGATAACACTTAGATCTCTAGTTCGTTCACTCTTGGCATCCGTAGGACAAGCGTTCCATCTACCTTGTTTACACCATTTACTCTGTATCTGCTTTGATCTAGACTGCTTAGCTCTTTTGTTAGCATAATCCTATTCAATACACAGAGCTTTTGGTTACATTAATTAGTGCTTAGCTCAGTGTGCAAACCCCTACAAACTACTCCCTCCGTCCTTCAAGATGTTGGAGGGTTAAACTATTTCAAAGTTTGACCGAGTTTGTGCAAAAATATATCGATATTTGTGAAACCAAATAGTTATATGATGAAAATATATTTTATCATGAATCTAATGCTACTAATTTGATGGCATAACTATTGATGTATTATTGTATAAATACAGTCAAACATAAAAATATTTGACTTCCCAGCAAAGTTGGAAGTACATTCTTTGAAAGACGGAGGGTGTACTCAACTATGAGTAAGATATATGGTTGAGATGAGATAATACTTTTCTACAGGGTGTACATAAATCTTGATTTTTGCTTGAAGCATGTGACGTTATAGGGATCCGGAAATGCCAGTACAAGCATGCCAAACCCTAGGCATAGCAAACACAAGTAACTAACTTTTTAATCAAAATCATTGTTGTACGCCCATGCACGTATGCAGTGATCGGTCAAAAGCAGTACATAAAGTATAGAGTCCATATGCATTTTCGGGGATAATATAATTTGTTTACAACAACCAACAACATAAATTATTATTATGCATCACCCAATCAGATCATACGTATATACCCCCTCCGTCCTAAAATACATGTCTTGAGCTTAATATAAATTTGTACTAGAGCTAGTACAAACTGGAGACACTTATTTTGGGACGAAGGGAGTATATACATACATATATATCACACAATCACACACACGCATGCGACAAATTAAACAGCAAACCGTGATGCAGCACCCACAGATAGACACTTTAGCGAGCTAGTGCTGGTTGATAACTGCGACCGGAATTGATACGGTAGTATGCCTTGCAGTTTTTGGGACCTCTGTGATCAATTCGTTCCCAACGGAGGTGGTGGAGGACAACATGTAGCGGATGTGATACCTTGGATCATTTGCAGATTCTGCAGTGGCTTGCACCCAGTCCAAGAGGCTCGTCGTGTTGAAGTCGCCTCTAAGCTCAATCGCCTTCAGATTGGGAAGGTAGTTGATCCCGACGATGAGGTCCTCCCCAACACGTACCCTGCTACTGCTACCAATGGTCCACACAATCTTCTCGAGCGCAGGAGCTGCGTCGGCCGCGAGGAAGGTGATGGTGGTGATGGGGCCACCCTCAAGGACAAGGATCTGGAGAGCTTTGAACTGGACGACCCTGAAGACGAGTTGTTGCTCGGTGAATGCGCCACCGTTGAGCTTGAGGCAACGCAGGCTTAGGACACTTGAAAGTCTCCTCAGAGCATCATCTCCACTCAGCTCAGTGTGACGTAGAGTGACGTTGGCTAGCTTCTGGGCCTTGGTGATCCATGAAGGCAGGCCGCTGATCTTTCCCTTGATATCTAGGTTCTCGAGGATGAAACTGGGCCTGGGGGCGGCGCCCATCATCATTTCTTGCGACGAGGAAGACGAAACCTCATCGAGAGCCCAGCCCTGGGTGGTGATGAAAACGGATAACGAGCGCAGGCATCCAGAGAGCGCATGCAGCACTCGACCCAGATTTGCGGTACTGTCAGCATTGCCATGGATGACCACACCGAGCTTCCTCAACTGGCGCAGCTTCGCAACTCCTCGCAGCTCGGTTCCGTACTTGGAGACTTGGAAGTGGGATAGTGTCTCCATGCTCCTCATGGACCCGATCTTGCGAGGCATCTGCACGGTTGTGAGCGACGCCTTCTCGCCCGGCGTGAGGTACTGGCCAGCGAGGAGGTGCTTTAGCTTTGGCAGGTTGATCTTCTCCGTGTCGTGAGGCCGTATGTTTGTTCCCCTGATGTCCAGAGTCTCCAACAGCGTGATCTTGTTGATATGACAGGTAGGCAGGTGGGAAACGTCTGTGTTCCGAAGGCTGAGATACTTGAGCCAGACCACATCGCCAAAGCTCTTGAGGTGGCGCTTCTTCAAGCCTTTGCAGCCTCCCAAATCCAGCACATTGAGCCGGTATAGCTCAGGGAGTTTCTCGAGGAAAACCACCAGCGCGTCCATGGGATGATCCTCCTCCGCCGAAGTGCTGTGGCTGCAAAGGTTGTTGCAGCAGCGAGGGATGATGTTCCTCCAACGATCCACCGCTCGTCGTTGCTCTTGCTGCGGTGGTTGAAGTCGTTGAACTATCTCTCGGATCTTGACCTGGCGTTCGAGGTGAGCTGGCAACGAGACCTCGAAGTTCTCACTTCCAGTGATGCCGAGAATGAAATCGTTGACTGGCTTCTCCATTACACAGCTCTTGACCGTGCCGGCATCGCTGAAGCGAGCAGGACAGATGAAGCCTCGAAATAGGAGCTCATTGAAGTAGGACTCGCCTTCTTCTTCTGGACTTCTCCCTCCTCCTCCTCCTCCTCCTCCTGGTTCTTTACCTACGAGCCCTTCGGCGACCCATCGCCTGACCATGCTTGTCCTGCTGATCTCCCTCTCATGAAGGAAAGCAGTTAGATACTGCAGGGAACTCTTCTGGCTGATGGACAGCATGCTGTAGCAGAAGATCATCACTTCCTTCTTAGGATCTTCGGCCCTTCCCTCTAATTTCTCCTTGAGCTTCTCCAGCTCTTGATTTGTCGCATAAGGGTAAGCATAAAGAGCACAGAGAAACATCTTCTTCGTGCATCTGAATGCTGCTGCATCGTTGCCGCCGTCATCCTGAGAACATTTCTTCAGGATGCCATGCACCGTGGCAGCTTCAGATTGTATGAGAGGAGGAAGCCGACCGATGATCTCTGGGCTGAAAGATATGTATCTCATTACAGCAGACGGGAGAGCAGCGGGAAGCAGGCCGCCCACAGCAGTCGCTCTGCGGAGAGCCGAACGAAGCCGGGCCTGATGCTTGGCCCTCCACCATGCTTTGCTGCCAACGACGTCTTGTTGCAGTTCCAGATCCAGTGCGCGTACAAAGGCCTCCCTCTTCTCCTCTTGTTGGCCAGCAGGCGTCTTCGGCGCCAGCTTGACGTCCGGACCGGCCGGGACGGTGACGCCGTAGCGCAACCGCCTCTCGCCAACATCGTGCACGCGGACCTTGAGCTCAGTGATTTGCTTGCCGAGGTTGTGGAGCCGACAAAACTTTTTGGGGTGGAGGAGGAGGAGCTGCGCCATGGCCGCCAGGGCGCCCAGGCGTCCAGAACAAGCAGCTTGGTGCGGGACCATGTCGTGGATGTAGCGCTGGACGCAGTCCTCGGCGATGTAGGCGATCTCGCGCACCTGCTTCATCCATGCGCGGACCTGGTCGTCGTGCAGGCCCTCCGTCTTGGTCAGGTGCAGCAGGAATCCATTCATACTGTTCATCTCATCCTTGATGAACTGCATGTCGCCGGGGACGCCGCCGATCAGCTGCGCCTCGTCGGTGATCGCCTTGGCCAGGACGCCCAGCAGCCCGTCAATGGCGCCTTTGGTTAGGGCGGCCATCGTCGAGGATCTCTGATGAGCCTGCCTGATTTTAACTCAGTTCATCTTGAATTATATTGTAGCTAGCTTGCTAGGTGGATCGAGAGGGAGGTGCCATGCTCTTTTGCATGCAAATTGAGGTGTGTTGTCATGGCCGGGCGAGGCAGCCTTTATAGTGGTTGTTACACTACTATTGCTGTAGTGTATACACCACACCATACCACGCCATAACATCAAGCAAAGGAGGAAAACCTGGCCGGAGGGCAAAGAGTCGAATATTATACCTTATCCTTTTCCAATTGGTAAGGAAGCAATAGCGAATTGATTCTTTGTGGTTGCCCCACACAATGCTCGATAACCTTTAGTCAATCTTATTTCTTCATTTTCGTCTAACTCGATCTTAGTACATATCCATATCCAACTAGACAAGAAGATGAATGAGTTGGAGGCCAGTTGAGATTTAAAGAGACACGCGCTAGTTAGCTCCAATTAAATACCATGCGTGGGTTTGGAGACCAATTTAGCAATGTTAAATACTATTACTTAGACAGATATGGGCTAACTTTGCATGTTTTCCGATAAGAGTCAAGGTCAAGCATTGGACCAGGTTACCTATTTTAATACCACAGCTTCTCTTAACGGATGGTGGAGCAAGAATTTACAGCTGGGTGAGCGCTCTTTGGCTGCGATTATCATGTACACCGTGTGGAATATTTGGAACGAGAGGAACCGGAGGATTATTTCACCACCTTCTTCTCTAATACAAAGACCGCTTTATTAGGCTGTAAAGCTACTACGGATCGAACAAGCAATCCCCTATTCCTGGTATGTCCGACATAGTATAAAGACAGCTCTATTAGCTTGTAAAGCTGCTACAGAACAAGCAACCTCCTGTTCCTCACAACGGCCAACACGTCTAGAATCAAGCGAACTGGAAGATATACTCTTCTTGTCTATTTGGGTTCTATAAGAAATCAAAAGGTGGTATGGTTGCTGAGTAAACTGGCAATTTATCGATTAACTTAATCTAGGAAATAATCACGAACATGGCATTGAAAGAATTAACGACATACTCAAAACAACCTTGATAAGCACGTACTACACAAACACTAGATAAATCTACACATAATGCTAGTACGACTAACACAGAAATAAACAGGAGGGCGGTAAACGAGTTATACCGTCCAATAGGCCAGGCGGAAGCTGCCGTGGCACCGGTGTCAGCAACGGCGTCCTCGACGGCCTTCTTGTCGGCGGCTCCGTCGACGTCGGTGAATATGGTGACGATGAAGACGATGCAGCAGACGTGGACGAACGGCGGCGAGCAGTCGCGTAGGTGACGCTCCCTAAAAACCTAATCACCCCTCTCCCGTACAGGATCCAAAGAGGTAGGATTTCGGAGGCCCGCTTTCTTGTCGACCGTGTACACGGAGGACGGGATGGGATCACCGGCGGCAGCAGCAGCAATGGAACGACGTGTGCGTTGAGGTAGATGTGATATGTTTCACATGACGGCTAGGGTTGGCACGACCACGGTAGATAGAAAACTTGAGTTGCCTATTGAGCCGTAATATAGACACCGGAAACATCTAAATTGGTGCTTTGTTTGATTTTGACTAGCCCTATATGTTCATGAGTCTTTCTAGTCTCTTTGGGCTAGAACTAGTAACATTTGAAGACTACGACGTTCAGTGCGTTTTGACCATAGAATAGAAGTTCATAAATTGCTTCAAGTCTCCCATAATCGATACCTCCAACGCCGATAGCAGAGACTGCTACGTCTTGAGCTTGCGTTGGTTTTCCTCGAAAAGGAGAGGGTGATGCAGCAAGTGTAGCGTAAGTATTTCCCTCAGTTTTGAGAACCAAGGTATCAATCCAGTAGGAGGCTCCTCAAAAGGCCCACACACCTACACAAACAAACTGAGAACTCGCAATCAACACAATAAAGGGGTTGTCAATCCCTTCACGGCCACTTGCGAAAGTGAGGTCTAATAAAGATAGTATGGTAAGATATATATTTTTTTGGTATTTTATAATATAGATGCAAAAGGTAAAGATGCAAATAAAAGTAGATTGGGAGCAAATATGATAAGAGATAGACCCGGGGGCCATATGTTTCACTAGTGGCTTCTCTCAAGATAGCATTAGTATAGTATTACGGTGGGTGAACAAATTACTGTCGAGCAATTAATAGAAAAGCGCATAGTTATGAGATTATCTAGCCATGATCATGTATATAGGCATCACGTCCATAACAAGTAGACCGACTCCTGCCTGCATCTACTACTATTACTCCACACATCGACCGCTATCCAGCATGCATCTAGAGTATTAAGTTCATAAGAACAGAGTAACGCTTTAAGTAAGATGACATGATGCAGAGGGATAAACTCATGCAATATGATATAAACCCCATCTTGTTATCCTCGATGGCAACAATACAATACGTGCCTTGCAACCCTTTCTGTCACTGGGTAAGGACACCGCAAGATTGAACCCAAAGATAAGCACTTCTTCCATGGCAAGAAAGACCAATCTAGTAGGCCAAACCAAACTGATAATTCAAAGAGACTTGCAAAGATAACTTAATCATACATAAAAGAATTCAGAGAAGATTCAAATATTATTCATAGATAAACTTGATCATAAACCCACAATTCATCGGATCTCGACAAACACACCGCAAAAAAGAGTTTACATCGAATAGATCTCCACAAGAGAGGGGGGAGAACATTGTATTGAGATCAAAAAAGAGAGAAGAAGCCATCTAGCTAATAACTATGGACCCGTAGGTCTGTGGTAAACTACTCACAACTCATCAGAGGGGCAAGCATGTTGATGTATAGGCCCTCCGTGGTTGATTCCCCCTCCGGCAGAGTGTCGGCGAAGGCTCCAAGATGAGATCTCGCGGATACAGAAGGTTACGGTGGTGGAAATTGTGTTCCGTGGTGCCCTTGGATGTTTTCGGGGTACGTAGGTATATATAGGAGGAAGAAGTACGTCGGTGGCCGCCCGAGGGGCCCACG
>LR880967.1:31514798-31525729 GCA_904067115.1 Aegilops sharonensis
TTACCTGCAATCCTATATGCTTAGTATAGGATGCTAGTATTTTCATCTGTGGCCCTACATTCTTGTCCGTCTGCCGTGCTATACTATCGGGCCATGATCACTCGGGAGGTGATCACGGGTATATACTATATACTTTATACATGATACATGTGGAGATTAAAGTCGGGTCAGCTGGTGGAGCACCCGCGAGTGGATCTTTGAGGCGGAGCGACAGGGCAGGTTGAGACCGCCTAGGAGAGAGGTGGGCCTGGCCCTGTTCGGCGTTCGCGGATACTTAACACGCTTAACGAGATCTTAGTATTTGATCTGAGTTGGCTACGAGCCTATACGCACTAACCATCTACGCGGGAGTAGTTATGGGTATCCCGGCGTCGTGGTATCAGCCGAAGCACATCGTGACGCCAGCGACTGAGCGGCGCGCGCCGGATTGGAATGGAACGCCACTAGGCTAGGTCTGCTTCCGGCCGCGTACGCAACATGCAGGTGTGCTCAGGGCGATGGGCCCAGACCCCTGCGCGCTTAGGTTTAGACCGGCGTGCTGGCCTCTCTGTTGAGCCTAGGTGGGGCTGCGACGTGTTGATCTTCCGCGGCCGGGCATGACCCAGGAAAGTGTGTCCGGCCAAATGGGATCAAGTGTGCTGGGTAAGTTGGTGCACCCCTCCAGGGAAGTTAATCTATTCGAATAGCCGTGATCTTCGGTAACAGGACGACTTGGAGTTGTACCTTGACCTTATGACAACTAGAACCGGATACTTAGTAAAACACACCCTTCCAAGTGCCAGATACAACCGGTGGTCGCTCTCTCTCAGGGATACGAGGAGGGGATCGCCGGGTAGGATTATTGCTATGTGATGTTACTTGGAGGACTTCAACCTACCCTCTTCAACCTGTTGCAAGACGAAGGTGACCAGAAGCGTAGTCTTCGATAAGACTAGCTATCCCCCTCTTATTCTAGCATTCTGCAGTTCAGTCCACTGATATGGCCCTTTACGCGTATATCCATGCATATGTAGTGTAGCTCCTTGCTTGCGAGTACTTTGGATGAGTACTCACGGTTGCCTTGTTCCCCCCTTTTTCCCCTATCTCTACTCGGTTGCTGCGACCAGAAGATGGAGCCCAGGAGCCAGACGCCACCGTCGATGACGATTACTACACTGGAGGTGCCTACTACTACGTGCAGCCCGCTGACAACGACCAGGAGTAGTTAGGAGGATCCCAGGCAGGAGGCCTGCGCCTCTTTCGATCTGTATTCCAGTTTGTGCTAGCCTTCTTAAGGCAAACTTGTTTAACTTATGTCTGTACTCAGATATTGTTGCTTCCGCTGACTCGTCTATGATCGAGCACTTGTATTCGAGCCCTCGAGGCCCCTGGCTTTTATTATGATGCTTGTATGACTTATTTTATTTGTAGAGTTGTGTTGTGGTATCTTCCCGTGAGTCCCTGATCTTGATCGTACACATTTGCGTGCATGATTAGTGTACGGTTGAATCGGGGGCGTCACACGCTCCCCCTCCCCCGCCAACTTATAGGCCCTCGAGCTGCGAAGCCGAGGGGGCGAGTGTGGGATTAACTGCCCCGTTACCCCACAACCCCCCACGATCCTTACCACGAGAGTTACTGCGTGCAGTAACTCCGTGGGAATCTCAACCGCCCGCCTCGGCCGCAGCGGATCCGCTCGAAAGCCAAGGAGGGTAGTGGCGGGCCTAGTCCGGAGACATGTCCCATCGCGTGCGTAAGCGGGCAGACTGGCCCGGCCGCACGCCACCACGTGACAGGCCCGGGACGAGCGGTGGCACGAAGGCTTCACTAGCACGCCACTTGGCTCCCACCGAGGCGTTCGAAAGATTGATCAAGACGGGTTGGGGTGAGGCCGACTCCAACCAGTCAGCTCGACAGAAGACGGACGAAGCTCCACCTTGGACGACGGAAGAAGAAAACTGCTGAGGTTCCTCGACCGATCGCCCGCGGCGCGTCACCAGCTTCGGGGACTACTGTCGGAGTAATGGGCCATGGGTAGGCTAACCCGAGACCCAAGATCTTTCAAGACATCTGGGCTGACTGCGCCCCTCAAGACAACAAGGAAAGGTGCCGCCTTCTGGAAGCCGACTGAAGGAGTGGCCAGCTTCCCGCTGGCGGCCGAGTCCTGGGTGCAAGGCCGAGTGAAGCCGACTCCAGCCCGGTGACTTCCAGAGAAGCCGGCTTCGGAGAGTCGGCCCGCGACGCCTGCTGAGCCTATGCCCTCGTCAGGAGGACGGGACGGGGAGTGGCTACAGTACAGCCCATCCCCTCCTCCAAATCAGGCAAGCATGGCCACAGTGTCCCGTACCGGCGGAGATCTCCGCCCGGCGCGACACTGTTGCCACCGCTTCCCTGACCTCACCCCATATGGGCGGAGTCCTGTTCCCACGACGGCCTGTCTGTACGGCCAAAGGACGACGAGCCCCGCACGTCAGCGAGAGTCCAGAAGACGGCAAAGAGCCCTACCAGTCGGACCCCGGGGAGGTCGGCCTCTTGGAGTCGGCCGGCCCCTCCCTCGGGGCCCACACGCCATCAACCGGACAGGGCGGGGAGTGGCTACAGTAATCGCCCGCCAGGCGGCAGGGCTGTAGCCATGACCTCCTGACCAAGCCTACGTCATTAGAGACGAGGCTACAGAGATCAGCCGCCGACAAGCCCCGGGAGCGGCGGGTACGACCTATCGGCCCGTACCTCACCAGTCGGCAGGACCCACCAGTCGGCAGAGAAGCCGACACCAGAGAGACTGATGGTCGGGCGTCGCCTGGCCGGATTACCAATATAACCCTGGGGGTAGGCCTATATAAACCCCACAGGGCACCCATGCAAAGGGTTCCGAACCTGTGATAGTTAGACCAGATCATAGAGGAAAGGGGAGAACTAGCCTAGCCTTCTCCTACCTCTAGCATACAGCTCGAGGAGCACTCGTGTAATCTCTTGAGCCTTAGTGATCATGCGGAGACCCCGCAGAGCAGGAGTAGGGGTGTTATCTCCAAGGAGAGCCCCGAACCTGGGTAAAGTACGCCGGCGTTCGTATCTACGCCTCATCCTGCTTCCGGGCACCGGCGACGTTCTACTCGCTCCCACCATGATAAGCCATCCTTTGGCATATGTCGCACCCAACCCCCGACAGTCGGTCTACTTTTCTCGGACGTGATGCCTATATACATGATCATTCCTAGATATTCTCATAGCTATGCTCAATTCTGTCAATTGCTCAACAGTAATTTGTTCACCCACCATAAATACTTATGGCCCATTAGTCTATTTTCCATCATATTAATCTCCCGACAACAAGCTATTTTTGGCGCTGTTTTTATTTTACTTACTTTACTTTTCATCTTTATCATAAAAATACCAAAAATATTATCCTATCATATCGATCAGATCTCACTCTCGTAAGTGACCGTGTAGGGATTGACAACCCCTTATCGCGTTGGTTGCGAGGATTTATTTGTTTGTGTAGGTGCGAGGGACTCATGCGTGGCCTCCTACTGCATTGATACCTTGGTTCTCAAAAACTGAGGGAAATACTTACGCTACTTTGCTGCATCACCCTTTCCTCTTCAAGGGAAAACCAACGCAGTGCCAAAGAGGTAGCAAGCAGGATTCCTGGCGCCGTTGCCGGGGACTCTACGCAAAAGTCAACATACCAAGTACCCATCACAAACCCTTATCTCCCGCATTACATTATTTGCCATTTGCCTCTTATTTTCCTCTCCCCCACATCACCCCTGCCGTTTTATTCTCCCTCTCTTTTCCGTTCTCCTCTTTTCCGCTTGCTTCTTGTTTGCTCGTGTGTTGGATTGCTTGCTTGTCACGATCGCTCTACCTAGATTTGATGATCCTCACCTTAAAAGGTTAGAAGAGATCGAAAGCAACGTCAGGAGTTTTATGGTCTTGCAATTTGAGCATAATAATTTCTTTAGAAACGAGCTTAAAGAACAAAAAATCTTTATGGGTTATGTGAATAAAGAGCTCGATGCTATGTCTAAAGAATTTGATGGTTTGAGATCCCAAATTGCTCATCTTGAGAAGTTGATAGCTGAAATATCGGATAAGCAGGCCACCTTAGTTCATAAGATGGCCGATAAGCCGGAGAACTTTGAAAAGAAAGTCGAAGATCTAAAAGGTATTGATGTGTCCCCTATTAAATCTTTGTTTAGCAATATGAATCTTGATAATGATGGGACTGAATATGATCCACCTTTACCTAGAAGGTGTTCCAGAAATTCGGAGTTTTTAGATCTTGATGCTAAAATTGATAAAAATGGGATTGAAGAGATCAAAACATTAGATATTAATGAACCCACTATTTTGGATTTCAAGGAATTTAATTATGATAATATCTCTTTGATAGATTGTGTTTCCTTGTTGCAATCCGTGCTAAATTCTCCACATGCTTATAGTCAACATAAAGCTTTTGCTAAACATATCGTTGATGCTTTGATGCAATCTTATGAAGAAAAACTTGAGTTGGAAGTTTCTATCCCGAGAAAATTTTATGATGAGTGGGAACCTACTATTAAAATTAAAATTAAAGATCATGAATGCTATGCTTTGTGTGATATGGGTGCTAGTGTTTACACGATTCGAAGACTTTATGCGATTTTCTAGGTTTCCGTGGTTTTGATGATTGCTCTTTAAACTTGCACCTTGCAGATTCCACCATTAAGGGTTCAACACATGTGGAGAGGTCATGGCGTCGTTGGAGGACCTACAAATGGCGAAGGCGGTGTCTTGGATGCGATGAGGACTTTGCTTCACATGCAGTTGTTCTGACTTTGCTTGCGGGATATGTTCCCGTCCAGACCGTACACGAGTTCTTGTGAGCATGGTGGTGCGTGACTTGCAGTAGTAGCCTCCTCAAGTGGGGTGGCAGCATTGGAGGACTTCTTTGTTGGTGGTATTCCTTTGAGTACCGAGACGTGATTTTCAGTGTGAAAACTCAAGTTCTGGCTTTTTTGGTTGTGCCTGGCACTGACCTTATTGAAGGCATTGTTTTGGAAACGCGGTCTTTCTTCAGGGTAAAAGCCTACAATTTTTGATCGGGCAACGACAACGCTTGTGCATTGTTTCCTTCCTGGAGGCGTTGCTTTGGACAACCTTCTTTCTAGTCCGGGTGCTGTCTTGGGTGGTCATTTTTTTCTCCTTTTCCATTTTTAAATTATTTTTTGGCCGTGTGCATCCTAAATGTTTTTAAGCATCTTGCTGGTTAAGAGGCTGGGTGTAATTGGTATCTTCTTGATATTAATATATTCCTCTTACCAATAAATAAATAAATAAATAAACTTCTGAACCATCAATAGGCGGGTTCTGGCCTTCATCTCATCAGCATCAGAGATCTAATTCACATCACTATACCCTTCAAGTACCGATGAGTATCCGGTATAGTGAAGTGCCTAGTTCATAGTCTCTTTCAGTCACTTCTCATCGTCGGCACCTAAAACGACGGATCTACGCCAATTGTTGCCATAGGATTCCATGCACCTGGCCCCAACATTCTCGTGTTTCGGCGGGATTCAATGGTGACCTAACCGCGCAGCCACCTCAATTGATCTGTGTCGCATTGCGTTATGTCCTCCTCATCTCAGCATTCGCATCTGACCTGTTGGACGACCGCCGACACAATCACATTTGCACGTCAGCCAGCCCTCGCCAACAGCTCATCTACAAGCCTCTTTTGGTAATCAAGTTTGATCACTACTGGAGGCAGGTGTTGTGCCTTGTATACAAGTGCGGGAACGATGAAGTGAGTGCAATTTTGTATGGTTGCTTTTGATTCATCGCTATTTATAGCTCATTGTCTACTTAAGTTTGTATGTAGGAGGGATGCAAGTTTTGGTATTGGGAAGAAAATACAATGATCTACTGATAGGTAGAAATCTGCTAGATGTTGGTGCACTACTTCCTGAGATGAGACTATATAGTATGTAATGTCCAAGCTTGAGGAAGGAAAGAAGAAAGAAGTCTGCAATCTCAAAATGTAGGCAATGATGAGATGGAGAATGTATTGCCGGACTAGCGGGAGCACTTAAGGAAGTAGTGTTTCGATTGAAATGTGTATTTTTTTCTTGTAGCTTTCTTTCAATTACTTCTCTTACCAAAGAACTAGTGTAGTATGTGATCAAGATGTCATTTAATGAAATAACTGAGTAGTGAAGTTTAACTCAATGGCCCAAAAATAAATGAATTAGTGTTTAAAATTTTTAGGGTATCAGTTAGTAACCACACTTTTCTAGAGGAGCAAATATAAGGAGTTAAATGATTAATGCCTTTGCTACTCTAAATTATACGTGATCGCTTAGACATGCGCTCTTAACACGGGCAGAAAGTTTTTAATGTTATGGAGCATTTCAGTGGCGAATGTCCACATCACTGCTCATGGGGTAACATTTTAAGTCTTAATCTACACAAGATGAGTTTTCTAAGTGCCGAGGGACTGGAAGATCTTGGTAATCCCCAATTAGCTATCAATTAACAACCGGCGGGTTTGGATCTTAAACTAAGTTTTAAGTGTATACATGGTTACCCAATTCCTCATAGTCCTACAAAATCATCATACACTACCATGTGATGGCTATGAGATTTCCTAGCATGGGAAATGGATTACCTAAAGCCTATAAATTCAAATGATACAAGCATATAGATTTCCTTGACCATGTATATTGCAATAATAGAGATGAACTATTTGTATGCTTCAAGTAGTCGTCTCTCTCTTGAATTACAAGGACATTACCCAAAAATTGAACTGATCATTCAGCAACAAGCATTTAGCTGTTAACATGGTTTTAGTTGTATGTATCTTTAGATGCAAAAATTAAAGAAGATTTCCTACAACTATCTATGAAAAGAACCTTTAACGCAAGAGCCAAAACTTTCAAAAAAATAGCTTTGAAATATTTAGCCAAACTTGGTAGAAGGTCGTGTCGATGAGTTCATATTAATTTTGAAGATGGCAATGGTAACACGCCTTGGTAGCAAGTTAGACATCCACCAATCATATCTACTTTGAGGTGACTATGCATATCACGAACACGGACAACAAATGCTCACTTGCTTGCCCCTGGCCGTTCCTTTATTGAAGGAGGGGGCTGCGGCCCTGGGCACTGGCAAGAAAAGGGGCCCCACCCAGGTATTGAGCACGAAGAACCCTTTCCTCAACCATCAGCCTGCCATTAGAGCTCCAATATCTGTTCTCTTATCCGCGTCCCTAGACACTGGAAGGATAAATTTGACTTGTTTTTCCTCTGCCATCTATGCCTTGGGCCTTTTACCGCAATAGGTTGCTAAGTGCTGGTTTGGCAGACTAGGTTGGGCTAGGGATCACAATGGGCTCAGTATGAATTATATCATCTTTAGAAACAAATATTTAGTGTTTTTCTTTTGGTGTCTTTCAATATTTTTTAAAGTTTGAATACATATTATTTCAAATTGATGGTTGATTGTTCTGTCAGCTTTATTTATATAGATTTTCTATATCATGTTCTGGTCTTAATTTGTTCGTATCGGTGGATTGTGTTATTATCTAGTTGGTGCTTATAAATTTTGTGCCACGTAGTTTTATCTTTATGCCATTGGTTTTGCCATAGAAAAAAAAGAAGACTTCCTCTACCTATGCTCGTGATTGTAGTTTTTGCAACTAGATGGTAAAGTGATATTGGCTTGATGTCAAGCACGATCACCACATGGCAGGTTGCGTGCGATGGGCGCTAGATTTCCAGCGTGCCCTGGTTGGGGACATCACCACCGGCCCCACTCGGAAATGTCAAAAGGCGAGTCGCTGAGAGAAGGATCCACCACAGCCACCATTTCGGAATTTTTGAGAAGGAATGTCTTTAATTATCTTTCTGTTTCAATCATCGTTAGCAGCTTTGGAGCCCCCAAATTGTAATTTCGCCCCAGGCCCCTTAATTCTCAGGACCGGGCCTGGCTTACATGGGTTTAGTTTATAAGTATGTGAACATGCTAAGTTTATCAAAAAATATTTACGTCTTTTTGCAATGATTTAAGTAATATTCATTTTCCTAAGGCCTTTGTGTTTCCTAATTCCCAATGCGTCAACATATAGCTAATTTTAGTGGATTTTCTTTGTATTAGGAAATTGTTATATATTGTGTCAATATAACTACTTGTGACGTGTTTGTGTTAGATATAACCTCTTGAAAGGAGTTCAAATTTTGGTCCTACTGGCAATTTCTAAATTTCAAGCCTGGCCAAGATGGTCAAATGAGTCATATGCTTGCTGTTCTATCTTCTATGACTTAAACTTCTTTTACCGTGATAAAACAGAGGGGTGGCATTACTAATTGATGAGTTGTTCAAGCCAATTATACAACAAATTTGAGCGAACCCGCTAAATATGTCATTCTCAAATGACATTGCACTTTCTCACAAATTTTCTATGAGGGTATTAAGATTCAGGAGGAGGAGGAGTAAAACAGAGTACAAAGCTATCTAAATTGTATAAGATCTCTCGCAACCAACAAAGATTTGGGATACTTGTTTAGTTTGGTTACCAACTTAGATAGACAATGTAAATCGTATAAGAGCAGATACATAGTGCACACTTTAGAAGGTTTTGCGACTCCTAGTTAGTTTACCTTTTTTTGGTAGACATATAGTTTTCTTATTACAACTTCATTAAAAGGAAATAATGTGCGTTTTTGTTTCTGGTATTTCTCTTTTGCAGTACCTGTCACGTGTCATGTGCTTTTGTAGAACAAACGCTGTTAATGGAATAACGTTGCACTATGTAAAGTTCAATTTTGTACAATAGAATAGCACATGCAAGAATAAACCAGATGTACAGGGAAAAACAGCATAGTTCTATTTAGTCAATGGAATAGCATGTGCAAAGAATAAACATATGTCCTGCAACTATGTACAAGAATTCCTGCTTCATAAAAGAGAGTTGTCTGACCCTTTCTTGGACCCTGCGCAAGCTGGAGCTACGTGCGCTTGGCTACCCTTTTTTTGTAAAAAGAGTTGCCTGAATTTCCAAAATTAGTTTTCTGCAATCAAAATTCCTGTCCTCCCATCCCAGCTTGTATTTCATATCACAGTATAGAGCAGAAGAGAAAAGGTGATTTTAGATACAGCAGTACATAATACTAGAGAAATGTTCTCGTGTTCAAGTAAAAATCAGCACAATTTTCCGACAGTCCAGTTTTATTCTGTAATGTTACTCTTGAAAAAGTCAAGGGTACCTATGTAAAAACTAAATCTTCACACTGGATGTTTGATGGCCTCGCCACAAATGTGGCAGGACTTGGGGCTAAATATTGCTCGGTTAACTGGGCATGCTAAAGTCAACCTGTTCTGGAATGGGACAAACCAGGTAGCTAGAATGAGATCCCAAATTTATAATCATTTTTGAGCAGTCACTAATATCTGGGTACTGGAGAGCTCTGCCAGTTCCGGTTGTGCAAGCTAATATAAAGCAGAACCACGTTCAACCAGTCGCCCCCGTACTAGTGTGCTTTCCAGTGACTCCCGATCCTACAACTACCTCATGTACAACCACGTAGTGCCTGCAATATTTATCCCATCCAAATAAATTACTTAAACTTAACCTGGGAATGGATCCAGACTAGACGACCACTATAGGTGTTTTGCCTTCACCTCGTTTCGGCTCTGAAGTCCCAATATATAGGCCTAGCTATGCGACACCCAGCAGTTTTCTTGAACTAAAAATTAACAAATGAGATATCCCGAAGCACTAAATGTCTACCTACCCTCTGCTCTACCTTCTCAATGAGGTATTCTTAACAAGCGCAGGAAGCCACTCATCAACCAACTTTACTCGGCATGACTACCCCAGTTACAAAATAGGTCAACTAGTATTAACCAGTTTAATCAATCCATGTTTGTTATTTTTTGAACATGCTAAGAGTTGGTCAAAATATTAGAACATCATCTTTATGGAGTAAAGACGGGTCACAAACATTTTGTTTCTTGATTCTTTGCGCATCTATATTGCATTATGAGTGCATTCCTGCACACTCCCTATATCTCAAAAGGTAAGACGTTATTTGGTTTTAGTTCTTACATTTCGAAATAGATGGAGTACTTTATTGTCAGATATAGATGCTTTATTGGGAAGATTCTTCGGTATACAATAAACTGCTGAACCTTGAAACTTGGCCTAGTTGTGGATATGAGGGATATGCATGTTTTCCTGCATTGCTAGAAGGATGGCATTACTGCTTGGTTAATCAGTGTTACGAAATGGAATGATGAAGGTACACTACGAAATAGCACATGACAAACCACTGGGTCACAAATTATTACACTCTCCTAGAGGGGACCGCAGGGCGAGTGATGGCGATAGCCACGTCGTTGATTTTCACTGTGTCAACTGAGACAAAATAATGTCCCTGGAGCTGGGCACATGCTGGACTATGCCACGTCGGATCCTTAGGGGACTAAAATGCTGGGAGTTCCCGGGGAGATGGCCCATGACTCCTGGGGGCATAGGTTTAGTCCGGCGTGCTGGCCTCTCTAATAAGCCTAGGTCGGGTTGCGGCGTATTGTTTGGCCGAGGCCGGGCATGACCCAGGAAAGTGTGTCCAGCCGGAGTTAAGAGAGCGTGGTGGGTAAGTTGGTGCACCCCTGCAGGGAAGAAAACATCTATCGATAGCCTGTCCTACGGTAACGGACACTTGGAGTTGTATCCCGATCGATACAACTAGAACTGGATACTTGTGATGAGAATTGGATGGTGATGAGTAATGGATTGTGATGATAATTGAATAGTATGGCTCTGGGATTTCTTTCTCGAAGGGAGTCGAGAAAGGATCTCCGGCCGAGGTTCATAACACTACTTCTACCTTACTTTGCGCTACTCTACTCCCTCCTATTTGCTGCAAGATGGTGGTTTCCAGAAGATGCTAGTCTTCGATAGGACTAGGCCT
>LR880967.1:31530881-31542720 GCA_904067115.1 Aegilops sharonensis
ATGATATGCAACATATATAGTTAAGCAACAGAAAGAGACAGACTTGGTAAAAATAGAAGCAACATATCATAAGCATAATAACAAAGTTGATCGTACCCAAAATGCCCTAACTAGAGTGATCGTCACTAGTCGAGGAGGACGGTTTAATTACATCACAAATAAAGTTTCGTTGTGCATAACTCAAAGTTTCGTCATACATAAAGTATGGACTAAACAGACACATTTTCATATATCGACAATCACTCCATGTCGTGCCATCCATCCAAGTAAGGGAGATAGTCCCCGAGCCAAGTGAAAGGCTTCAGGTCAAGACGCTGAGAGGCAACCCGTGTTCGGACGTCTTCCCGCGACATTTTTCCTTCTTCGTAGAACATCCCTATTTTTCCGACGACCTCCTTAATGATGATTTGTGCAAGTTCGCGCTGGATGTGATAGAACTCAGCTCGAAGTCGATGATCCTCTGTATCTCCTACATTCTTTGCCCATTGGAGAATATGGGCATCGCCGGATGTAGGTGACATGCGAAGGTTCTGGTGATCCCGTATGTACTCTAGCATGTGGTGTAGGACATAGAATCCATCATTAAGAGAATCATTCGGTTGCTAGATGTAGCAGAAGTGGGTTTTATGGCCGAAGGCGGGCCTGTCGCCCCTTCTATTCTTGTCCTTGACCTCTCCACCCCGTGCGTCGTAGTAAAACATAGCACTGTCGAGAACATCCTTGATGTGGGTGTAATCCTTTTTGTTAATGTTCTTCAACGAGTCCAAGTAAAGAGCATGGGAGTATCGGGGGTAGAGGATGATGAGGACGGCACGCCCGCCGCTACGCAAAATAAGTACACCTTAAATTAATTAGCCTTCACCGTGCAAATGAATGATTGAAATCAAAGGAAGGATATCCGCGTGGATGACTTACAGGGGATGATAAGGCACGAGAATCGCCTCCTTGTCCTTATTGGCGAGCATGAAATTGACGATGTATTCCCTCGCGTATTCAGGGTGCTTTGCACAAACTCCCAAGAAGCTCTCGTGCATGAAGTATGGGTCAGCGACACAGATATGAGGTATCTGCTCAACCCCGATGGTGTAGTTCATGTGCAAGGCATAAAGGCGGAAAAACGTAAAATCCAGCTTCTTCACGTGAAACATGTCGAATATGTAATTGAACCGAAGGAAGAACTTCTCTGCGGGGAATGTGTCGACGTACGATAATTGCCGCGGAACGTTAACCACGTAGAGTGGGTATCCTGGATCTTCCGAGGTGATGAGGCCTTTCTCTATCCTTCATCGTTGCTAGCCATGTTTCCTACCATTAAATCTAGTCAATTAATTCTAGACCTAATAAAATGCATAATGACATAAAAAAGGCCTATGTTTTGCAGGAACGTTGACTCCTTCCCGGTGCGGCAAATCCCGGGCACTCGATATGTCCTAGTTTGTAGCACAAGTCATGCCGAAACTCACGGAAAATTTTGGCATGACCTTTGCTGAAAAGTGGACAAATCGAGAACCTGAAATTTGCCGGAACGGAAATGAATCAACATTCCGGCAAAACATAGGCCACTCAGCTTCATTCCATGGAAACAACAAAAGGCCACTTGGCACAATCGAAACATGGGCAAACACAATTGAGGAATCTGCATATATCCTGACCACTTCAAATTTGCATGTCCTAGCGTTTGACACTTCAAGAAAATCTACACAAATCTCATGCTCTCTCGAACTCAATTCAAAAACCAAATATCGATTATATTTAGTTAACTACTGAACTAAACTTTTTACTGTAAACTAAACTCTACTGCCCTAATTAAAATCTAGTTAAAAAAACTCAATTCAAAAACTAAACCCTACTAAACTAATTAACATCTACATAATCTACTACTTAACAACTATTATTACCCTAACTAAAAAACATCAACATTATCTACTACTTAACATAAACAACTATTAACTAAAAAGGATGGGTGGGGGTGCTTACAGAGAGGGGAGAGACGGTGGCAGGGAGGTGCTCGGCGACAGAGGTAGGTGTGGCGAGGTGGGGCTCAGGAATGGGACGTGGCAGTCCTGGCGGGCTTGGGGGCGGTGAGGTCGAGGGCGGCGGCGGTGAGGTCGAGGGAGGCGACGGTGAGGTCGAGGGCGGTCTGAGAGGCGGCGGCGGTGAGGCTGGGCGGCGTCGGGCGGCGGCTGTGAGGATGAGCGCGACGTCGACGCCGGCAGGAGACGGCGGCGAAGTGGTGGCGACGGCGAAGTGGGGGAGAGGGCGGTGAAGCGGGCGAGAGATCTATTTTCGGGGACAAGTGATGGCCGGGGGGAAACCGTTTTTGGTTAAGTCAAAAGTAACGGTAGCGCGTTACAGAAATCGCGCTATAGCGAAGTTAGCTATAGCGCGTTTCAGAGAACGCGCTACTGCTACGTCTTTCTCATTTTTTCCCTTTTTCATTTATTTTTCTTTACGTTTTATATTTTTCCTTTCTCCTTTTTCTATTTCTTTCATTTTCATTTACTTTTCTATTGGTTTTTCATTTTATTTTATTTTCATTAGCAGTAGCGGTTTAAGCATAAACGCGCTGCTATAAGTATATTAGCGGTAGCGCGGTTTCTTGAAGATCTCTACTACTATGTGTAGCCCATCAGCTAAGTGATTGGAATTTTAGTAGTAGCGAGCTTTCGGTGAGACGTGCTACTAATATATGTCCATCTGCAGCGCGCTTATTTTGCACGCGCTACTGCTGTCTAGCAGTAGCATGCTTTTTTAACAAGCGCTACTGCTAAAGTTCTGTGTATAACGTTTTCCCTAGTAGTGGGTGCTGACCATGTTGAGTAAAAAGCTCATTGCCACCCGCTCCAACCGCATGCATATTGTCTTGAACAATGGTTCGTTCAATCTAGTGTAGCGTAAACCATGTACGAAGTGAGTGCATACATCCAAAAATAATCTTCAAAGGAGAAGAGTTTTTCTTCTGTAAACCCAAATCATTTCTTTATAGACACGACAATCATAATAAGGCTCCCACATTTATTAGCGATCTGAACCTATTGGGAAATTGTCCAACTGATGATCAAAAATATTGGCAACATTTATGGTAGGATATAAATTGGATTCTTTCCTGGATGACTCGCCATGTAAGACACACAAACTTACACTGGAAACGAGGTGATTGATAGTCTTGCTCCGAGTAGAGGAGCTACATTGCTTGCTTCATTGCCACTGGGATGGGAAAGGTTGTCTTTTGTTACCCCAACACCTCTCTGAACATACAACATGAAAATTTAAATTTCTATTGAAATCTCCTAATTTAATTTTTTGTAAGTTATTATTTACTAAGATCTCTGAATGTGTGATTGCATGGTACATATATTCGGCTATGAAGGACCGAGATGTAATGAGATTCTGGCGCTACGCATGTCATAATGATACCTTTCCTCTATACCAATGTTGAAATATGACTTATTTCCTTAAAAACTATCCTCTCCATTATTGCAATAAATTAACTAGGAATATAGTATAGTTAGTGTAGTACCGCCCCTTTACTCACTTTCACGCAAATACCGTCCAAGCAAACAAACACGCCCCTTTGCTCAAAGTTTTTTTATAGGAATTTTCGAGAATTTATTTTTAAGGAATTTTGATTTTTTTAGGACATGTTTGGTTTGTACGATCAAATTGTATATGTTTTTTCCTATCATCAAATTGGAATGCAATTTCAAAGTAAAAGTTTCCATGGGTCCAACCAACCGATATTTTCCATTTTGTTTTACTATGTGACAAACATGGTATGAGCGTTCACGTGGTGCAGCCAAACACCTTCTATTTCACATTCATTTGCCCTTAATTCATGTGCGATTGAGTATTTCATGGCACTGAAGATTTGGAAAGAGTGGAATACCAGAGTCTTCCGCAACCTCAACGCCTCGATGATGGTGATTCTTACGAAAATCAAGGAGGAGTCCTGTCCTTGGGTTTTGGAGGGACTGAGCACTTGACTATTGTAATAGTGCCGCGCGAGTATATCTTTCTTTCCACTATTGGTATGTTTCTGTTAAACCTTCTTCCTTAATAAATGAAATTTGCAAGTCGTTTGCCTTGTTTCAAAAATAATAACGCCATGACATCTTAATCGTAACTTTCATATTTATGTGCTCTTAGAATCATGCGAATCAAACGAGACGTAAATAAGATATATTGTCATATTACACCTTTACTATCTTCAGCATATGTAGCTCCGCTTCCAATCTCTGGCTAGAGACACAACACGACTTTGTTTCCACTTGGATCCTCTACAGCGCACAGTCCGTCACACCACATTTCCTCTTTTCCGGGCTGCAAAGCGAGTGCCTGCAGTAGCCACTTAATAAAGGAGTGCTCAACCATGTTGACGCATAGCAAACCTGAAGATGGATCTCACGGAATGTATTCTGGTTACACTACTGTATTTCTTAGTGACTCCCAATCCCAATTGTATACTACTATGTAGTGTCTACAGAACTCCTGTATCATAACCAAACAAATTTATCAAGCTTAACCTTGCAAAAGATAAAGAATACAGTAAACACTTAAATGTGTGTTGCCGGTTCACTTGCTTTCCCCTCTCAAGTCACAATATATAGTGCTCGACCTTGTGTTGTGTTAGCACTCCCCTCTCCCACAAAGACTTCATTAGAGTGCAATCCTTACTTTGAGCCACCTCCTTCACCAACCAACCCGATCCCAACGTGGCTGCACAGACAAGGAACCAGGTCGAGTAATGCTCACATGCTTACTTAATGGATGTTAATAAACTCTATGAAGAATGTATGCTAAGGCTCTCGCACTTTAATGAAATCTATTCACAGACTTTAATGTAATTTTTCTTCAAGTCTTAGCATAGGAGTTGTGTATTTCTCAATTTAGTTTTTGTCTTCTATCATAGGGTGGGTGACTGTCTGGTAGAGTTAGTATCGCGAGTGATGCACCCTCGGGTTTTTTACATTCTGGGTTGATATTGTTCGGCTTCAGCTGCTAGATTTTTAATAATAAACAATATATAGCTGTGTGCATCACTTGATACAGAGATCAGGTGTTATCCACCTTTTAGGAAAATAAAAATAAAAATTCCTATTCTTGACAGATGAATAGACATTTATTTAGCCGATTTCCTCTCTATTTTTGGATATTACTTCTTGGATGAAGCTCATATTTATTCCTAGAGTCAAGTAAATGGACCATCAAGACTATCTTTTTTTTTGCGGGGGTAAAGGGAGTTTTACTCATGGTTGTGCATACGAGTCCTTGGGATGTTGTTCTCTGGCTTAGGTCCAAACATTAGGCAACGACAATTTTTCCTATAGAGTCCGACTTAAGACTCTCATAGCAAATTGATAAAATGAAGCTTAGTTCATAGAATTAGAACAATTGGGTCAGAACATAACTCTTGAGCGAAAAATAAATCTTTGTCATGTACTCTGTACGATGTTGTTAGGATTCAGGAGGAGAAGTTGAAGACATTCCAAAGCCAAAGATGCACACACAGAGGATCCATAGAGCCAACCACAAGATAAGTGATACATATTCGTTTTGTAATTCTGAATTGAAGAGGCGCCCCTCTTTGGTATAACGACAAAGGCACAATGCTTCTATTGGAGCGATTTGAACTCTGAAATCATATATTTTACCCAAATACTTAAAAGTGCAGCTGCACTATTTGGGGCTCCCCAGCGCACGCTCGTGGACCGCACGATTTGAACAGATTAATCCCAGGTGTCACCTAGTCCGGACAAAACTACCCACCCACCCATTTCTATATATGGAAAGATTATTTCTCCACCACGTCTGACCAACAGCGTGTACCCAATACTGACTCAACCTGCATTTATTCCTCTATGAGAGAATTAAAAAAGCAATAACTTTAAAATGGCGTGTAGGAATTATGATTCGTTTTCACCGTTGGGTTCCTCGTGACGAGCTCTTCAAAACTAGATCACATATAGATAAGTTTTGACGTATTTTTTTTTCAAAAGCAACTTTTATGCTATATGAGGCAACTTTTGTGTTAAACACGGGCACCTTTGATGGTAGATGAATTGCATCGTGTCTATTACTGAATTCGCCTGGTAACCTCTTAATTAGTTGTTTCCAGTAGTGTAATACTCCCTCCATTCCTTTATGTAAGGTGTATTATTTTCGGCTCGGTAACCAAGACACATAATTATAGACATGTTAGGACGAAATTACTCTTGACAAATTTATTGGTTAGTGGCAAGTAAATCAGTTAGTCGAGGAAAGTATGAGATACATGCAATCGACAGAGAAATACTTTCCTTCTTTTACTACAAGAATAGATAAAAACAATCAGGAGAGACATACTTTCCCTTTTTCTTAAGGGCTAACAAGGGAATTATGAGGAATTAGTAGAAGCGCACCTTACATTCTGGAATTTTATCAAAAAACAAATACTCCTTATATAAAGGAATGAAGGGAGTAGGTGGTTACCATGGTTGCTAAGTTTGCATACATCAAAATCTAAGTTGTAGATATTTTACTTGCCTACCATATTGTGAAGTTGTTCGCCAAATGCATAAAAGTGCAGCAATGAAATAGTTTATATTTAGCACTAAAGGTGCCTCATGTTTTGCGTGATCTTTTTCATATTTACACAAACCAACCTATTAGGCAGTCTAACTAGGAAAAAAATGAAGTTGCTTTCCTATAACACGAAAGTTGCCTCCATCTTACCCAAAGTTGCCTCGAAAAAAAGGTCAACGAAACCTATTGGTATGAGATCCAGTTTTGAAGAACTCGTCGCGAGAAACCCATATGTGAAAATGAAGCTGAATTTCGATGCTTAATTTTTCTAGGACAATTTCTTGGTTTTGCTAGGGCAGTTGTTTTTTTTTTCTAGAACAGTTTTGCATTTTGTATCATTTTGTAGTTGAGTTGTTTGGATTTTAGCTAGAACAGATGAAAAGTTACATGTGGGAGGGGGTAAGATAGTTGTCCAGAAAGGTTATTCAACTTGCTCATATGTTTTTATGCCTAAAATAGACAATCTAATTAGTAGTGCCAGGGACATTTGCTTATTTCTGCTACAACAGTTTCCTAGTTTTTGCGTTTCTTTGTAATTGAGTTGCTTTGATCTTCTGCTACAACATACGAGAAGGCGGATGAGAGGGGACGGGGGGTGGGGGGAGTAGATCGAATATTTGTCCATAAAAGGCCATTCAAGTTGTTGATACATTTTTTTCCTCTACCTAAAGTAGAGGCTAGGGGAGTTGCTTGGTTTTGCTAGTACAATTGCTTGGTTTTGCTAGGGCAGTTGCTTGTTTTTTTTTTGCTAGAACAGTTTTGCATTTTTGTGTTTTATATTGAGTTACAAGCAAAAGGGCAGCTCAACCTGATGCTTCACAGGGTGAAATGGTAGATCAACAGGAGGTACCTGTGGTTTTTTCAGGTTTTTTCTATGAAACGATGAAGATGAAGAAGCAAGGCAACCGAAACGTGCGAAGAGAGGTGGATAGGAAGTAATTCTATAAAATACAGTATTGGTAGATTAAGTTACATCGGAAAATATATGGAGCTGCTCAGTTCACGTCAACAGTTGCATAAAAATTCATGGAACACAATTTTGTTTTTTTAATAGTTACCCATGAATCACACTATAGTTGCCTATGTTAGAGAATATATATGCATTAGTGTCATCTATATTTATTGTCTCTACTTGTTGTTTTTGTGGTTCTTTTTTTTTTGCACAAGGGTTGCCTGATATTACTGCAAGGAGCTTATGGGGCAGCGACCCCTCTTTTAATGCATGACAGTAGTTGCTTCAAATTTTACAAGAGTTATCTGAAATCATAGCAAAGTTGCTGCATGTTTTTTAATTTTGCATCAGGGGTGCATGCTATTTTTTACTGCAAGGAACTCATATGGGGCAGCAGACCTTTTTTACATGCCTGGTAGTAGTTGGAATCAATGGATGGTTGAAAGTGTCTACAGAGGCCGATTCTGATATTTTGTGGCATTTTTGTGATCCATGTTGGAGTTTTCCTTGTGGTAGGAAATTTAGAGGTGAAGCTAGTCAATTGGTAGTCATGGTAACCAACTTATAAGGATCCTCTATTGATCGGTAGTCATACTAGGGGGAAAGGAGTTGCTTTTATATAGCACTAAAGTGGCCTCTGTAGCACACAAAGTGTAACACCGTAGCACACAAAGTGTAACACCCCCAGTGTCGTGCTACAGTAATCTCTGTTAATGGCGCCATGTCATCATTGTTACTGTTGCTAATCTCACATTGATTCAAAACCAATTCAAATTCTATTTTAAAATAAAGTCAAATAAAATATTCCTCCAAACCGTAAAACAATAATGTTCACTGGGTTGAAAATATCCACTGACTAAATGTCATGAATGATTCAACATCATTTGAGATTGCTAATTTCCCCTGGGAATTAAAGCAGTTCCAAATCAGCATTTTTAAATGCTTTTCCAATTGTGAAAAATCCAAATCATTTCAAACTCCTCCCAAAATTTTTGTGGCAGGTGCCAAATATTGTAATGTATTTATTTGGCCCAGTCCCACATTTTTCAGAACTCCTTTTTGCAGCTCAAATATTGCATGGCATTTTTTCTCTAAAAGGAAAAGAGCAAAAGAAAGGAAAAGGGGAGAGAGAGAGAAAAGGCCCCTGACCCCCCTGGGCCTAACCCTCCGGGCTAAGCCCAACAGGCCATGTGGCCCACTACCCCTCCCCTGTCGTCTCCCACCTCCCACTGTTTGACCGACCGGGCGCCTCGGCGCCACCCGACCACCTCGCCGGCCTCGCCGGGAGAGGATAAGGGCGACGCCTCGGGCTCCCCTTCCACTTGCTCTGCCACCCCACTCGCGCCAGTCCTTTCCCCTCGCCCGCTTCGTCTCTCCCTCGTACCCCAGATCCCCTCCCCATCGCATCCGAACGCCACGGCCACCATGGCCGCCGTCGCCCTCGTGGCCACCGGCCACCACGCGCGTCTCCGCCATGACGTAGCTCCTCGCCATCATCCGCTACGCCCCCTAGTGCCATCCGCAAGAGCTCGGAGGCGCTAGAGCGCCGTCACGCCGCCTTCTTCAACCTCCGTCCGCCTCGGGCCGCAGCACACCGACGCCGTCTCCGGCCACCTCGACTCTTCCTCGGGCCTTCCCAGCAACGGAAGTGAGCGCCGGACCTCCCCCCTTTCCTTCTCTTCCCTGCTTCTGCCACTACCCGTAGCTGGTTCCCCCGTCATGCCCGAGCTTGTCGCCGTCGTGGGGTTCGCCGCCATAGCCACGGCTCGCAGAGCTCGTAGCCGGCCACCCCGTCATGCTCAACACGCTCCTAGAGGCGGGGCAAGCCTTCTGGCTCGCCTCGCCGTGCCTCTAGCAATGTCCCCGCCGTGCACCCGAGCACCGTCGCTACTCGTACTCGCCGCCGTCGCTACAGGCGCGCTTCGGCCAAACCACCACCGCAGTCGGATGCTTGCGAGCCCTGCGATGTCGTAGGTTCAAACCGCGGCCGAAACGGGCCCCTGAGGTCTTTTTCCGGCCAACTCCCGCGAGGAGCCGCCGCGAGAGGGTCGCCGGAGCGACTCCGGCGTCGCCTGCTGACCTGTCCGCCACGCTGCCCTCCTTGTGTCGCTGCCAATGGGCCCTGCGGGCCCCGTTGACTGGGTTGACCCAGTCAACGTGCTGACAGGGCAGCCCAGTGTCATTGACATGCGGGCCCCACAGTTATTATGTTAATTAAAACGTTTATATAACTAAAGTTAATTAGTTAATCTAATTAGCCACTGACATGTGGGGCCCAACTGCTAATTAACCCACTGTTCTTTTAAAATAACTCGCTGTTAGCCCTCTCTCTATGACATGTGGGACCCACTGGTCAGCTTTGACCAGTCAACCGGACTGTTGACTACTGACATCACACCTATGTCATGCTGATGTCATTTTTCCTTTTCTTGTAATTTAAATAATTCCAGAAATGGCTTTAATCTTTGAAAATTCATAGAAATTAAACCGTAACTCCGATGAAAATGTTTTCTATATGAAAGTTGCTCAGAAAAATCCAACGAATCTGAATACGCGGTCCGTTCATCTGTCACATGCCCCTAGCATGCTGAACATGGGACATTCCCCCTCCGGTCATTTGTCTGACACAGGTCCGGAACCGGGAAAACATTCCCGGTTGATTTCCCCCTTCACCTTTATCGTGTAGCCATACGTTAGGTCACTCTCGGCAGAGCATATTGCCACGTTCTGCTTTGTGATGCTATGTTTGCTTTATATTTACTGTTTCTTCCCCCTCTTCTCTCCGGTAGACCCCAAGACCGATGCTGCCCCTGTGATTGACTACGTCGACGACGACCCCTCATTGCCAGAGCAACCAGGCAAGCCCCCCCTTTGATCATCCCGATATCGCCCATTCCATTCTCTCATGCTTGCATTAGATTTTGCTACTGTTATTGTTTGCACCTATTCTGATGCATAGCCTGCTTTTGTATCTGCTGTTGTACCTTACCTGCTTATCCTAAACTGCTTAGTATAGGTTGCTTAGAGATCCATCAGTGACCCCCCACTTTGTCCCGACTGCCCCGCTGGATAATCAGAAGACCCGATTAACGGGATCGAAGACCAGGCCCCGACCACCGCACATCACATCCCCTTAGTTGCTCGACACTACTGGGTTACTATCGAGTACCGATAGTGAGACCTCATCAACACTTCTGATGTTAACCCTGTAGTGTAGTTTTTCGGTTGTGGTCATCGAGGGTGATTTCCTCTTTAACCGCTTCCGATACGACTCTGTCGTGCAACCCCTCAAGTGTGGACCTCGAGGGTGAATCCTCTTACGTTCACCTTGATGACTACATCGACTGGAATTCACCGGGGGTGATTCCTCGGGTTTTCCCCTTGATGTTTGGACACACAGTTACTATGATTACTATGACTTTACTCTGAGCCATGTTACTAAAGACGGGTCGACCCTGAGGGGTGCCCGCGCGAGCTTAATTGCGAGTGATGTGGAGTCGGGTTGACCTGGAGGGTGCCCTCGAGATGATTACGAGGCGTGGCCGGGCATTCCTAGCCCTTGCCGCAAGTCCTCGAGACGGGGCAAAGGGGTCACATCTTTCGTGAGTCTCTGCTTGTTACCGCGCGTTCCTAATCCACTACGATTTGGATATTTGATCCGAGGGGCCTCTGGCCTGATAGCACTAACCATCACGTGGGCATAGTATGGGCGTTCTGCGTCGTATACATCAACCGAAGCTTAATAGACGTCAGCGACTAAGCGGCGCGCGCCGGGTTGGACTGCGTAAGCGCCTGCCTTGTTGAAGGAGGTAGCTAGGTCTGCTCACCGGCCGCCCACGCAACGTGCAGGAGTTCCCGGGGAGATGGCCCATGACTCCTGGGGGCATAGGTTTAGTCCGGCGTGCTGGCCTCTCTAATAAGCCTAGGTCGGGTTGCGGCGTATTGTTTGGCCGAGGCCGGGCATGACCCAGGAAAGTGTGTCCAGCCGGAGTTAAGAGAGCGTGGTGGGTAAGTTGGTGCACCCCTGCAGGGAAGAAAACATCTATCGATAGCCTGTCCTACGGTAACGGACACTTGGAGTTGTATCCCGATCGATACAACTAGAACTGGATACTTGTGATGAGAATTGGATGGTGATGAGTAATGGATTGTGATGATAATTGAATAGTATGGCTCTGGGATTTCTTTCTCGAAGGGAGTCGAGAAAGGATCTCCGGCCGAGGTTCATAACACTACTTCTACCTTACTTTGCGCTACTCTACTCCCTCCTATTTGCTGCAAGATGGTGGTTTCCAGAAGATGCTAGTCTTCGATAGGACTAGGCCT
>LR880967.1:31562021-31577005 GCA_904067115.1 Aegilops sharonensis
ACCTCAATCTACTTCCCAAAACCCACAATTTAATTAGATCCTAATCATGCAAGTGTTTGAGGATAGATCTAATGCATAAAAACTGGGTATGAGAAGAAGTATGATCAAAGTGTTACTTGCCTGCAATGTTGATGAAGATGATTCACACTCAAAAACTCTTGATAGTTCTACTCGTCACACTCCGGTCAATCTATCGTAAGCAAGCAATAGTAACCACACATAAGCAATCACTCAAAAGCTCGGGAAGAACAAAGAGAAAACAATTCGGAAAACATCAAAACAAGCAAATGACTCTTGCAACATAAAACAATTTCTAATAGTACCAAAATTATGGGAATTTGGCCTTATCAGAAAGTTTAGGTCAAGAGCTTCGATTTGCAAAAAGAATCAACTAAATCGGAGTTACGAAACTCAAGTTATGATCAAACGAAGTTCAAATTCAAATCTGATCTAATTCAAATTTTATACTTTCAAAAACATATTTGAGTTGGATTACTGGATAGAGGGGATCATAACGAAGAAGTGGGCGTTGGTTTCGTTGAATTTCGACTAACGAGCAAAAAGTTATAGTCGTTTGAAAACCAGGGGCTAATCTGTGAAAAAATATATTCATGGATAGGTCCCTGACCTAAATAAACAGAAAAAAAAACTAGACAGTGAACGTTCGTTACAGTACGTTAATGAACGAAAGTCGTTCGCTGAGTGTGCCTAACCGGTGAACGTTTGCAACTTAACCTAAGAAAAAAACAACTGCTCTAAAAAAATATAAAACCGATCTGACTAGAAAAACCGGGCCTGTTTTTGCGCAGGTTTTACCGGTCCACGGCGGTTCGGTGAAGAAAAACCGACGGCGACGGTTGGCTCCAGCGGCGGCTCCGGCGAGGCGTGACGGCGGCTCCGGCGACTTGCGGGGTGGCACGGGGCGGCGGCTCCACGCGGCGTCGGGGCAAGGCGCGGGCGGCGGCACGAGGGAAGAAGCGGCGGCGGCAGTGGCATAGAACAGCAGCGGCGGCGGCGACGGCAACCGATGGCTGCGGCGGCGAATCTGACGAGGGGCGGCGGCGGCGGCGAAAACGAGGAGAGGGACGGGGTCGGTGTATTTAAGGAGGAGGAGTGCCGAGGTGGCGTGGGGAAGGGGTAAGGCGGCGGCGGGAGTCCGGGCGAGGTACGGGTGCGGCGGCGTGCTTGCTCGGGAGACCCTCCAGAGCTCTGGGACGACGCGCTGGCCGGCTGGGCCGTGGCCTGGCGAACTGGGCCGGCCCGGTCCGGTCAGTCCAAAAGTTTTTTTTTTAAAACAAATTTTCAGAAAATAAAGTAAAACCAAAATAAATAAAAATATATTATAGGCATGTAATATATCGAAATTTTCAGTAAAAGATTTCCTACAAGATGAACACTATTCTAGAGTCAAATAAAATACACACAAATTCAGATAATTCAAACAGTGCTCCTGCTCTACAAAAATCCAATAAAAATCATTTTAAAAATACCAAAATTAATTCAAATTTATTTCTCTCCATTTTTCTGATGTAGGGAATCATGTTACCCTATTTTCCATATAATTTTATTTTTGGAGAAAAATAATTTGAATAAAACTCAAATAACTCCAAATTGAAAATAAATTTAAAAGAACTTTGAATTTAATTCTTTGAAACTCCCAACTCATATTTCATATAATTTGAAGAAGTCATTTTATGTTCGCTCGTGAAAATCATTGAGTTGCATAAAGTTTCAGAATTGGAAATATTTTCAAATGAAATTCAAATATGTTCAACACCCCTTGTCATTTAAATAAATGGAAGAAGTCATGTCATCTTCTCTCCAGGGTTTTGTGGTGAAATGAATTTGAATTCACGGAGAGCATAAAAGCAAAAATGAAAGTTTGTGAAAGTCCTTTTATTCCCTTTCATTTAACTTTCAAAAAGTTTCGAATTCACCCACTTTCAGTCAATCAATCAAACAATCAAACAAAACTATCTATTTGTTTATAACATTCCAAAATTTAGAATTTTGGGATGTTACAAACTACCACCCTTAAAATGAATCTCGTCCTCGAGATTCGGAGAGGCTAGAAAGAAATAGGTTAGGGTTTGGGGGTATTCTCAAAAATCCATCGATCGTCTCCAGGGTCTCGGGTGCTACCACCCTTAGAAGCATGGTTACGGTTCCATCAAAACTCATATACTCCATCCTTATTACTGACAGTGTCGGTCTTCTCAGATCGTAAGGATAATTCCTTCTCTGGGCTCTTCCGGTAGTGGCATAACCTTTTCCTCAATTCTTTTGTCGTTTCCTCTTGGTAAGGTTATCCCGAAACTGGGTCCTCTTAGCTGACGGGTCTGGCGCCAATACTAAACAACTATCGATATCTCATGGTGGTCATCAATTTATGGTTTCTCCTGCAGGAAATGGGTCTAGGTTTATACTCACCGTATATCCTACGGTTGGCAACAACTGCCTTGTACAAGGGGAAAAATGTTTATATCATTCTAAGGTTCAACAAGGTTTTGATCGTCGTCTCTCTACTATAGGTAAGTCACTCAGATTTACCATCCCATATAGCAAAGCAAATAATAAGAGTAAGTCGGTATGGTGATCAATCCATCCCGCACCCAAATCATTACCTTGTACATGGTTTAGCGAATCTCGCATTCTAACACTCGGTCATCCTCACAAGTATTGCATAATTTCTCTTGTCGACGAACCATGTTCGGAAAATCCATTGATTCTGCAATCCAAACAAACATCTATCGTTCCTTAACAACTCTCAGGTTTTGCGTAAACTCATATAGAATCGTCGGTTGATAAAATCGTAACTTCTTCCAGGGTTTTTCCTTCAGCAAGAGTGTGCTTGCTTCTTGGCATGTCCTGGGGCCTGTGGGTTATGGCCCATCTCATCACTTGTAGTCCCTGAACTCATCCTCTGGGCAACTGATCGTTTATTCCAACATTCAACTTCCATCTTCCTAGCATACTCAAAATCCATCCAATTTTACTGTCTTCCTTCCTTCTATTGGCACCAAACTAGGACATGATTACTCAGACTCATCATGGAATTTCCATTGATCCATATTTCCAACTTCATACCTTCTTTATATCCAATAGTAATTCATCTCTTCGTCCTCGTGGGATATCCCACATACCGAGATCAAAACTTATACTTATGAAGTCCATACTCCACTTCGTGGAACATCATTATCCTTTCCAGGGTCAAGTGTCCTTTCAGGAGAATATTGGTCATCTCTGGATGGCACTTCTTCAACTGGGAAACGTGAAACACATCATGAACTCCTTGACAGTCCTTCGGGTGACTCCAACTTATTGGCCACTTTTCCCATACGCTCCAAAACTCAGTATGGTCCTACAAATCTCAGGGCTGACTTTTCCTTAACTCCACATCGTTTACTTCCTCGCAGAGGGGACACATGAAGACATGCTCTGTCTCCAATTTCATAGACTACCTCCTTGCGTTTTTGAGTCTGCATAACTCTTCTGTCTGGACTGAGTTACCTTCAGTCTATCTCGAATTAACTTAACATTCTCTTCTGACTCCTTGATCACATTTGGTCCAAACAACTGACGGTCTCCAACTTCATCACACATCAACGGTGTCTGCCTCCTTCTCCCATACAAAGCTTCAAAAGGGTCCATCTTCAAACTGACTTGGTAGCTGTTGTTGTATGAGAACTCCGCGTAAGGTAGATTATCCTCACTACTAGATCCAAAATTTAGCGCACACGCTCTCAACATGTCCTCCAGAATCTGATTGACTCTCTCGATTTATCCATCTGTCTGCGGATGAAAGGCTGTACTGAACTCTAGCCTAGTACCCAAAGTCTGGTGCAGCTGATTCCAAAACTTTGAGGTAAATTGTGTTCCTCTATCTGATACGATGGTCCTCGGAACTCCATGCGGACATGCGATCCTGGTCAAATATATCTTGGCCAACTCTGCACTTGTATAGGTGGTTTTCACTGGGATAAAGTGAGCCACTTTGGTCAAGCGAATCAACTACTACCCAGATAGAAGCATATCCCAATCGGGTTCTGGGAAACTCGGTAATGAAATTCATGCCAAGCTTATCCCACTTCCATTCGGGTATCGGCATAGGCTGTAGTAATCTTGCTGGCTTCTGATGTTCTGCTTTTATTCTCTGACAGACATCACATACGGCTACATACTCGGCAATATCCTTCTTCATACCAGTCCACCAGAAATGATCCTTATATCCAAATACATCTTGGAGTTTCCGGGGTGAATCGAGTATAGCGAATCGTGGGCCTCCTGAAGTATTAACTTCCTAATCTCTGCATTATTGGGTATATGTACACTGTCCTCAAACCATAGGGTGTCATGCTCATCCTTACGAAAACCTTTGGTCTTTCCTTTGCTCATCCTTTTCTGTTACCTCGACAATCTCTTTGTCATCCTTCTAAGCTTCACGGATCTTTCTCAACAATGTAGACTGAACTTCCATTGCTGCAACAAAACCTTTGGGAACAATCTCCAACCGAAGTTCCCTGAGATCCTTGGCTAACTCCTTTGATAATCCTCCGATTTTGAGGGTATTCGTCCTTGTTTTCTTTATGGTTGTGTGCTATTTCTCCACAAAGCTTGTATGCACAAGGTTTCTTCATATCCTTTCCATAAGGCTCCAATTTCTGGGACACAAACCTAGACTTTGACAAAGTCAACTTAAATTTCCTTCCAAGTGGTTACTCCTTGCCATCCATTGATGGTTTGGTACATCCTCCACCAAGTAGCAGCATCTCTTTCAAAGCACTGGAGAGCATGCTAGTCATATCCTTTCCGGCTATAGGGTTATTCTCCATATGATCCTCCATGTTCTGAATCCATCGGTCTGTCTCCAATTGACTCATCGGTCCAAAAAAAATACAAGCTCTTCTCCATTCATCCTCTATGGGGTCCATGGGTTTGGGGTGGGATAAGAGAGATCGAGAGGGATGCACACAATACAAACAAAGGTTTTGAAAAGACGGGTTTTATTGTGGCTGTCGGAAAAAACATCAAACAAATGACAGCTCACAATCGTCGCATCTAACGCAGGTATATAATAGGGGTTTGGGCTTCTAATGGTAAATAAATATTCAAAGTTGCCAAACTCTTCAAGTCTTGTTCATGTCTCCGATGGCTTCTTCCAATCGTGCTTGTCCTACTCAAGTTCTTTTGCCAGATCATCTCTGGTGTCGCAAAGTCTATCATGGCGTCCTTCAATATTCCGGGGTTGCATCTCAGACTTCTAGGTTTCAACATCCTTGGCATGAACCATGGTCCTACTGTCCTTCAGTTCCTGACAAATCTCTGGTATCTCGAGGTTCTGCTCCTCCAGTTTGTCTACTTTCAGCTTCTGGGTCCTGAGTTCTTCACGAACTGCTTCCTTATCAAATACTTCTTCTTGTAGGTCCATCTTAAAATCCTTGATGTAACACTCCAGATCCTGGTGATACACCGGCTAGGGTTAAAACTTCACCTTGCTGATAGGTGCTCCATCAGCCATCTACCATCCAATCCTTCCATGCATATGCATGCTTAACTCAGCACAGTGGCAATAGCATATGCAGGTGATAACATCATGGATAGCCGTCTTTCTGCTCTTGTCATTTCCATGAGCTATCATTCCATAATTGATATCTCCTGTCTTAGGGTTTTCTTGACAAAACTTTGAGTTCTAATGCTCCATGTTCCAGTCTTACTCCAATACACCTTGATTCGGGTATTGACAACTTCCTTAGTCTGACAAGCTCTATCAGAGTAGCCTTCCTAGGTCATACTAAATCTGGAAATTCTTCATATCCCTCGAATTCTCCTAGTCTTCAGAGTCTTCAACCGTTGTAGTTTCCATTATTCAGATGTACGGTAAAATCTCCTTCATTCCGTAGTGGTCATGGTTGTCCTGATATCTTGTACTCCTTGGAGTGATCCCATCAGCTGAATCTTCGAGTGGTCAAAGGAGAAAGGGGTATAATCTCACTAAAAGGAATTTCTTGAATAAGCTCAGAAGAGAAGAGAGGTAAAGATCATTTTGAAAATGAAGTTGTAGAGAAAAGTCTTTCCTATGGGCTTGTCAGTTTCTAGGGTCACGTCCTACAGCCAACATGGGCTCTGATACCATCTTGTAGCGACCCGACCCGAATGGGTCAAGTCTCTGTGCTTAAGTGTCATCCCTGGATCGGTATGCTGACACACACAGTACTCGAGGATTTATAACAGAGGTAAATCACACGTATAAATAACGTAAATACTATTACCTCAATCCAAAATAGCGGAAGTAACAAGTTTATGGATTCCCATCAACACCAACGGCAAAGTTGAGTGTAGAAATCGTAACCCTAACGTATTACTTACTCGTCGTCTGAAAAGTCTGCAACATGAAAAGTTGCAGCCCGAAAATGGGTCAGCACATGGAATGTGCTGGCAAAGTAACACATAGAGAATAATGAAAGACTAAGCCTATACTACATGCATATATGGCTGGTGGAAAGCTCTATGGTTACAATGTTTTTGCGAAAAGCCAATTTTTCCCTACTACAAAGGTATAAATTTATTTAACTATCATGGTGGTTGTTGAACATTGGGAATGGTTGACAGCATTCTCAATCCCAATTAAAAGTACTCATTAAATCTAAACAAAATATATTAGGTAACGTGATGAGATCAACAGGATAATCCAAGTACTAGATACTCAAGATGTCCATAACCGGGGACACGATTAATCATGATTAGTTTATACACTCTGCAGAGGTTTGCGCACTTTTCCCCACAAGACTCGATCGCCTCCGTTTGGTTTCTCGCACTACATGGTGTTTGAGAAAAGGATGACCGAGACACAGTCTTTCAGAAGCGCAAGCACCTTACATGTGGGTAGACCGTACCAACCTACATCCCCTACATCAGCTAGCCTACCCGTAAGAGTTCGCACAACTTAATCAACTATGCCAGAGCCCATAATAGCTTGTTGCTGCACACGGAAGTTTCTAGTTTGAATAATCTCATGATCCCTTTGAGCCTGGGTGGTAGTCCGAAGAAATACAGGCAAGTCCTGATAGAAACCAGGTGCCTCAATCCACCCAGATGTGTGTTTAAGTTGCCACCTTAAAATAAACCATTAAATAACAATCTCACATCTGTCATGGATTCACTCACCCAATCCACGTCTACTAGCATAGCATGGCATAATAAGCAAACGTAGAAGTAACTCCCAAGGGTTTGATAATAAAACAGGTAATAGGTACTACCTCAATCTACTTCCCAAAACCCACAATTTAATTAGATCCTAATCATGCAAGTGTTTGAGGATAGATCTAATGCATAAAAACTGGGTATGAGAAGAAGTATGATCAAAGTGCTACTTGCCTGCAATGTTGATGAAGATAATTCGCACTCAAAAACTCTTGATAGTTCTACTCGTCACACTCCGGTCAATCTATCGTAAGCAAGCAATAATAACCACACATAAGCAATCACTCAAAAGCTCGGGAAGAACAAAGAAAACAATTCGGAAAACATCAAAACAAGCAAATGACTCTTGCAACAAAAAACAATTTCTAACAGTACCAAAATTATGTGAATTTAGCCTTATCAGAAAGTTTAGGTCAAGAGCTTCAATTTGCAAAAAGAATCAACTAAATCGGAGTAACGAAACTCAAGTTATGATCAAACGAAGTTCAAATTCAAATACGATCTAATTCAAATTTTAAACTTTCAAAGACATGTTTGAGTTGGATTACTGGATAGAGGGGATCATAACGAAGAAGTGGGCGTTGGTTTCGTTGAATTCCGACTAACGAGCCAAAAGTTATAGTCGTTTGAAAACCAGGGGCTAATCTGTGAATAAATATATTCACGGATAGGTCCCTGATGTAAATAAACAGAAAAAAAAACTAGACAGTGAACATTCGTTACAGTACGTTAATGAACGAAAGTCGTTCGCTGAGTGTGCCTAACCGGTGAACGTTCGCAACTTAACCTAAGAAAAAAACAACTGCTCTAAAAAAATATAAAACCGATCTCACTAGAAAAACCGCGCGGGTTTTTGCGCGGGTTTAACCTGTCCTCGGCGGTTCGGTGAAGAAAAACTGACGGCGACGGTTGGCTCCAGCGGCGGCTCCGGCGAGGCGCGACGGCGGCTCCGGCGACTTGCGGGGTGGCGCGGGGCGGCGGCTCCACGCGGCGTCGGGGCAAGGCGCGGGCGGCGGCACGAGGGGAGAGGCGGCGACGGCGGTGGCATAGAACAGCGGCGGCGGCAACCGATGGCGGCGGCGGCGGATCTGACGAGGGGCGGCGGCGGCGGCGAAAACGAGGTGAGGGACGGGGTCAGGGCATTTAAGGAGGAGGAGTGCCGCGGTGGCGTGGGGAGGGTAAGGCGGCGGCGGGAGTCCGGGCGAGGTACGGGCGTGGCGGCGTGCTTGCTCGGGAGACCCTCCCGAGCTCGGGGATGACGCGCTGGCCGGCTGGGCCGTGTCCTGGCGAACTGGGCCAGCCCGGACCGGTCAGTCCGAAAGTTTTTTTTTAAACAAATTTTTAGAAAATAAAATAAAACAAAAATATATAAAAATGTACTATAGGCATATAATATATCAAAATTTTCAGGAAAAGATTTCCTACAAGATGAACATTATTCTAGAGTCAAATAAAATACATACAAATTCAGAAAATTCAAACGGTGCTCCTGCTCCACAAAAATCCAATTAAAATCATTTTAAAAATACCAAAATTAATTCAAATTTATTTCTCTCCATTTTTCTGATGTAGGGAATCATGTTACCCTATTTTCCCTATAATTTTATTTTTGGAGAAAAATAATTTGAATAAAACTCAAATAACTCCAAATTGAAAATAAATTTAAAAGAACTTTGAATTTAATTCTTTGAAACTCCCAACTCATATTTCATATAATTTGAAGAAGTCATTTTATCTTCGCTCGTGAAAATCATTGAGGTGCATAAAGTTTCAGAATTGGAAATATTTTCAAATGAAATTCAAATATTTTCAACACCCCTTATCATTTAAATAAATGGAAGAAGTCATGTCATCTTCTCTCCAGGGTTTTGTGGTGAAAAGAATTTGAATTCACAGAGAGCATAAAAGCAAAAATGAAAGTTTGGGAAAGTCCTTTTATTCCCTCTCATTTAACTTTCAAAAAGTTTCGAATTCACCCACTTTCAGTCAATCAATCAAACAATCAAACAAAACTATCTATTTGTTTATAAAATTCCAAAAATTAGAATTTTGGGATGTTACACCAAGTTTCTCAAACAGACGCAAAGATGACATAATCTCTTAATATCTTGCACGGAAATGATCTGGTGATTGCTTGATAGTCACACTATTATAATTCAGATGCCTTTTCACCCGACTTGAATTCTATCATACCCAGGGGCACACTTCACGTAATTGCCCGTCTCGTCCCACTTTATAAGTTGTCGTGATCATATTCACCAAAACACTGTACCCTGGTCCTTGATTGGTATACTTAACATGTGCCCTGCCTACTAAGAAATACAGATCACACCTTCCTCACTTGTATGGACATAAACGTATATCACAAGGTTAATATAGGGCGTTGTAAAAAATGGCGTGTACACAACCGTATTAACAAATTATTGGACATTCTAATGACCTTGTATGTTTTACAAAAACAAGTTATGCCGGAGACTATTTTGCTCGCTAATCTATAGTGATTTTATAACTTCTCAAAAATAAAAAAATATTGGTTATGTTTCAAATAGAAATCTATCATTAAACCTGTAAAATAGTCATTCGAAATTGTAATTCAGAGATGTGTTGGCTACTTGAAACCATGTTCTTTTGTATTGTTTCATTCCCTAATGCTTCCTACTTTAACTGCCTCCTAATGTTAGCACACGACTATATATAAATCACATGTTTTCAATGAATTATATTTCCCTTTGAAATATAACTGAATTATTTTATATGAAGTTGTACATACTAACATTTTTGTCACATCTGTGTGTGGGCACGTGTATCATGACATTACTCGGTCACTGTCTCCCTTGACTCCCTAAATATGCTTAGATATTTATTTCCTTAGTTTGCCAAACTTTGATTCTTTTTTCTAACGTCACCAAGTTAAGAAAAACCTACATTTGGTTTTTCATCTATATACGTTGGATTCTCAACTCTTGTTCAAAATTCATCACATTGTAGTCTGCTATTTAATTGTGTGCTTTGAGCCTCTGACCTAGGCCTCTCCCAACAACTCGCCTTGGACACTCATCTTAGTTATACTACTTGTTAATTAAAAAATAAAAAAATCAATAATTGAACCGGAACAAAGAGGGAAATTATTTTTGTAAGTGTACTTATGGTCAAGCAAACATTATGGATAAGTTGCTACGTCAACATTTTGTTCAATAATGGTGGGCACAAACAGACCATTATGTATAAATAAAATCAGATCATGATGTGTTGCTTACAAAAAAAGAAGCTTTAAACTACATTGCCTTGCAGCTTAGGATCAATACTGCTTGGCCCACGCGAGGGCATCTCCGGTATGAAACCAAGCAGGTAGAAGTAACCCCCTAGGTAGTATAATAATGAAAGAAATAGCTCTACCATTTCGATGTAGAGAAAACCCTATAGGGAAAAATGATATGCATAACATTTTTGTTGTATCTGCGTTTTCTCTGTCTGCTCGGTCGGACCGAGCTTTAGCCAGGCTGGACCTAATGCTTTTCGGGGCAAAAATGAGTAATCAGACCGGCTAATTTCTTCTGCGGCCCTGGAACGATCTGCCTGGTCCCTAGTGGGCCGCCAGAGGACCAAAAAGCCCATTTTCCAAATCCACGCTAGTCCAGGCCTACCGCAGGATGTGTTCACATCTCACACATGTGCCAGCTCATGTAAGTAGTGTATCATTTCCCAATGGATCTTAATCTTACACTATTCTACACTACTAGGGAAAAGCCTATACACAGAATCTTATCAGCAACACGCTTTAAAATCAGGCGCCGCTCCTAAGTAGCAGTGGCGCGCGTGGACAAAACTCGCTGCTGAAACAAGTTTATCAGTAGCGCGCACACTCAAAGACGGGCTACTGCTAAAATTCCCAAGACGCCGCCGTGAGGCCAGTTGTAGCGGCAGTGCGTTAATACAAAGAGCGCTACTGCTACCGGTCGTAGCAATAGCGCATTTAGGCAATAACCACTGCTGCAAAGTTAACTAGTCGCAATCCAAATCCACAGATCCACACACTCACTCGATCTCCCCCTCAACCCCCCGCGCCGCCGGTCCTCCCCCGTCGCCCCTCCTTCGATCTGCTCCGCCGTCACCTCATCCTCCTCGCTGGACTCGGTACCGGCCTCCTCCTCCGTCCTCCCTCCACTCGCCGCTGGCCGGCCCCTCCTCGCTCCGCCTTCCTCCTCCGTCCTCCCTCCACTTGCCGCCAGCCGGCCCCTCCTCGTTCCGCCTTCCTCCTCCGTCATACTCTCTACTCCCTCCTCGAGTCGCCCCTCCTTCTCCCTCCTCCCTGCTACATTTTGATTTAGTAGGCTAGTTTATATGCAACATTTTGATTTAGTTGATATGATTCAGTTGATTTAGTAGGCTAGTTGATTTAGTTGATTTAGAACATTTTCATTTAGTTGATTTAGTAGGCTAGTTGATTTAGTTGATTTAGAACATTGTGTCATTTAGTTGATTTAGTATGCTAGTGGATTTAGTATGCTAGTTGATTTAGTATGCACCATTTTATAGTTATTTTTTTCTGTACATGGATAGGTAGATGCTTTTGTTTTTTTGTAATAAGTTATTTTTTGGCAAAATGTAGGTGCAAATTGAGATAAATTTGCCACTTGTTTTTTTAATCAATTATCTTAGGCAATAGGTGCCATCGAAATGCTTTGGTAGGTGGTACCTTGTCATCTAATCGTTAATCCTTCGCTCATATTGCTTTAGGAAAATGGCGCCACCACCACCACCACTATGTCGACTGTGCAAGTCAAGGTGCGCCAGCAGCCTTGCAACTGGCAAGTTGTGCGACATCTACTTCCAGCTGAGTTTTCGTCATGCGGCGGTAAGAAATTAGATGAAATGTAACAACTATTTTATTTTTAGTGTTGGCATTACTGCATTGTGTCATTTTGCTTTTCTTACACAGATCGTCCTATGCAATGTGAGGTTGAAATTCAACAAGCTAACAGGAGACACTGTGACATTTAAGGCTCCTGGGGGCCCGTACACTATGGAGGTCGAGAAAGGACGCAATATGTCACAGATTGGAGGAGATGGATGGGCCCGTTTCCTCGCCCGCATGCGTCTTACTGGTGGTGAGTTGATCAGCTTCTCCTTCAGAGGAGAATGACCCAAGCTGGCTGTCATTTATCTCAACCCGGTGGAAGATGATGAAGATGACGAAGATGATGAAGAAGACGAAGATGACGAAGATGATGCAGATGATGAAGATGATGAAGATAATGAGGACCCACTTCATGAAGCCATCGTAGCTCAAAGAATGAGGCTGAGCGAGGACAAGGTGTGCAACCTATGGGACATAATTCCGCCACGTGATGACTTTATCGGGGCGTCATTCGTGACCCGCCTGACAAGTACCATGGTCGATCGGCATGAAATGGTATGTTATACGTACTGACTATAGTAATTTGATGATATATATATGCTTTATTGTTATACTTACAAATGCAAATTATCCGATGATATGCTTAGTGAATCCGATGAAATGCTTATTGTAGAGTTCAGTGATATGCTTAGTAGAATTCATGATTAATTGGTACAAATGCGTAGTACTGTGTCTTTTGATAGTGTAGAAATCTAGACTTAATAGAAATATATTTGCAAGAGTATGTGTGAGGCTATTTATTAATTGATATGTTTTTCTTATTCAGAAATTGCAAAAGAACCTATCTGTGAGTTGTGGTATCGAGCCTGATGAAGAAGGCCCAGCTGGACTACGCCTTACCGCAAGGGGCTCCGTCACCACCTGTACTTACCGCATGGACACAGACGGTCACACACACTTAAACTCGGTTGGGTGGAAGAGATTCCTCGTTGGCAAGAATCTTCGTGTTGAACAGGTCATCCTAATTACTATCAGGAACACCCACCGTCCAGGCTTGAGGATGATGATCGTCGTCGATATCATCTAGAACTACATATGTGTGGCTATATCATCTAGAACTACATATGATGATCGTCGTCGATATCATGTAGAACTACATATGATGATGGTCGTCGATATCATCTAGAACTAAATATGATGATCGTAGTCGATGTCACCTTGTACTGCTTGAGGATGCATATTGAGTATATATGAAATTGTAATCTAGTACTTCCTCGGTTCCAAATTACTCGTCGTGGTTTTTGTTCAAATTTGAACTAAAACCACGACGGGTAATTTGGAACCGAGGGAGTACTACCTAGTTCCTATAATGCTTTATGAAATTGATATCTAGTAGAACTAGTATCTGAAAATTGCAGTTTAATGAAGCCAGAATGGGGAAATGGTGGAAGATATAACAGTAGCGCGGGAGCAGAAAATCGCTACAGCTAACTAATAGTAGCGCGTTCGGGAAATGCGCTGCTGATATAGTCAATAGTAGTAGCGTGGGTACAAACAGCGCTACTACTAACGGTTAGCTGTAGCGCCTTATTCGTAGCACGGGTGCCCGCGCTGCTGATAGCCTCAAAACCCGCGCTATTACTAGGGCTTTCCCTAGTAGTGTTACTAGACAACTAATGTAGCAAGTGTCACACCTTGATTCCGTGACAAGTAACATATGTTTCTTTCTGCACTTGTCCTCGCAAGTGGGATGAATTTGATGTCGTGAAGCAGTGTCTCTCCCCTAACATCTCAACAGGATAGTTTTACATGCGGGAAACATGATAGTTATATAATTTGATCTGACCTCTTGGCATTCAACAACTTATAGACCACCCAATTGATCAAGCTGATTTGTTTAAGTGGGCTCATTTTCAACTTGGGCGAAGACACATTTTAGTTCCAACTTTATGTAGCTCGTGGGATTCCTGGATCAAAGATTTTAAGTCCAACTTGAAAGCCGGACATGGCCAATAAGACCATTTGATGACATAGCTCATGCTAGTAATGACGATGCACACATCCGCCCGCTCCCTCTCAATCCAGGCTCCCAGGTGTCGCTCGCCACGCCCTAATGCAACTCCTCGCATGGAACCTCTACATGCAGAGGTTTCTCACTCACTGCTACAAGGAGCCCCTCCTCATTTGACAGCTGAAAAATTTAGTGTTCATGTTGTTCAAATTTTTTTAGTTGTTGCTCAAATGTATTGTATATGTTGTCGAAAATTTCAGTTTTATACCTAGCAGTGATTTTTCTCTATTTTGTCATATTTGCATATTGCTCTGTTTTCTCATCTGGTAAACATTCGAAATTTCAGCCATTATCAAGTGAAAAACCAACTATTCTAGTTTTGAGCAAAACGCGGCGAGCTACAGTGAGCCAAGGTATAGTATTGAAAGGAAATATGCCCTAGAGGCAATAATAAATTTATTATTTATTTCCTTATATCATGATAAATGTTTATTATTCATGCTAGAATGGTATTAACCGGAAACTTAGTACATGTGTGAATACATAGACAAAATAGAGTGTCCCTAGTATGCCTCTACTTGACTAGCTTGTTTATCAAAAATGGTTATGTTTCCTGGCCATAGACATGTGTTGTGATTTGATGAACATGATCACATTATTAGGAGAATAATGTGATGGACAAGACTCATTTGTTAGCTTAGCATTATGATCGTTACAATTTCATTGTTACTGCTTTCTTCATGACTTATACATGATCCTCTGACTATGAGATTATGCAACTTCCGAATATCGGAGGAACACCTTGTGTGCTATCAAACGTCACAACGTAACTGGGTGATAATAAAGATGCTCTACAGGTGTCTCCGAAGGTGTTTGTTGGGTTGGCATAGATCGAGATTAGGATTTGTCACTCCG
>LR880967.1:31580239-31591804 GCA_904067115.1 Aegilops sharonensis
GGCACAAGATGATGATGGCCATATCATATCACTTATATTGATTGCATGTGATGTTTATCATTTATGCATCTTATTTTGCTTAGTACGGCGGTAGCATTATAAGATGATCTCTCACTAAATTTCAAGGTATAAGTGTTCTCCCTGAGTATGCACCGTTGCGACAGTTCGTCGTGCCGAGACACCACGTGATTATCGGGTGTGATAAGCTCTACGTTCACATACAACGGGTGCAAGTCAGTTTTGCACACACAGAATACTCGAGTTAAACTTGACGAGCCTAGCATATGCAAATATGGCCTCGGAACACTGGAGACCAAAAGGTCGAGCGTGAATCATATAGTAGATATGATCAACATAGTGATGTTCACCACTGAAAACTACTCCATCTCATGTGATGATTGGACATGGTTTAGTTGATTTGGATCACGTGATCATTTAGATGACTAGAGGGATGTCTATCTAAGTGGGAGTTCTTAAGTAATATGATTAATTGAACTTTAATTTATCATGAACTTAGTCCTGGTAGTGTTAGCATGTTCCTAGAGAAATATAAGTTGAAATATGATAGTAGCAATGATGCATACTTGGTCCGTGATCTAAGGATTTTCCTCATTACTGCACAGAAGAATTATGTCCTTGATGCACCACTAGATGACAGACCTATTGCAGGAGTAGATGCATACATTATGAAAGTTTTGACAAAAGCTCGGTATGATGACTACTTGATAGTTTAGTGCGCCATGCTTTACGACTTAGAACCGGGACTTCAAAAATGTTTTGAATGCCACGAAGCATATAAGATGTTCCAAGAGTTGAAATTGGTATTTAATACTCATGCTTGTATCAAGAGGTATTAGACCTCTGACAGTACTTTGCCTACAAGATGGAGGATAATAGCTCAACCAGTGAGCATGTACTCAGATTATCTGGGTACTACAATTGCTTCAATCAAGTGGGAGTTAATCTACCAGATAAGATAGTAATTGACAAAGTTCTCTAGTCACTATCTCCAAGTAACTAGAACTTCGTGATGAACTATAATATGCAAGGGATGACGAAAGTAATTCCCGAGCTCTTCGCGATACTGAAATCGATGAAGGTAGAAATCAAGAAAGAGCATAAAGTGTTGATGGTTAAACAAGACCCCTAGTTTCAAGAAAAGGGCAAAGGGATAGAAGGGGAACTTCAAGAAGAACGACAAGCAAGTTGCTGCTCAAGTGAAGAAGCCCAAGTCTGGACCTAAGACTGAGACTGAGTGATTCTACTGCAATGGAAATGATCACTGGAAGTGGAACTACCCTAGATACTTGACAGATAAGAAGGATGGCAAAGTGAACAAAGGTATATTTGATATACATATTATTTATGTGTACTTTACTAGTGTTTATAGCAACCCCTCGGCATTTGATACTGGTTCAGTTGCTAAGAGTAGTAACTCGAAACAGGAGTTGCAGAATGAACATAAACTAGTTAAGGGTGAAGTGACGATGTGTGTTTGAAGTAGTTCCAAGATTGATATGATCATCATCCACACTCCCTATACTTTCAGGATTAGTTTTGAACCTAAATAAATGTTATTTGGTGTTTGCGTTGAGCATGAATATGATTTTATCATGTTTATTGCAATACGGTTATTAATTTAAGTTAGAGAATAATTGTTGTTCTTTTTACATGTATAAAACCTTCTATGGTCATACATTCAATGAAAATGGTTTGTTGGATCTCGATCTTAGTGATACACATATTCATAATATTGAAGCCAAAAGATGCAAAGTTAATAATGATAGTGCAACTTATTTGTGGCCTGCCGTTTAGGTCATATTGGTGTAAAGCGCATGAAGAAACTCCATGCTCATGGGCTTTTGGAATCACTTGATTATGAATTCCTCGATGCTTGCGAACCAAGGGCAAGATGACTAAGACTCCGTTCTCTGGAACAATGGAGCGAGCAACTGACTTATTGGAAATAATACATACTGATATATGCGGTCCGATGAGTGTTGAGGCTCGCGGAGGGAATCGTTATTTTCTGACCTTCATAGATGATTTGAGCAGATATGGGTATATATACTCGATGAAACATAAGTCTGAAACATTTGAAAAGTTCAAAGAATTTTAGAGTGAAGTGGAAAATCATCATAACAAGAAAATAAAATTTCTACGATCTGATCGTGGACGTGAATATTTGAGTTATGAGTTTGGTCTTCATTTGAAACCATGCGAAATAGTTTCGCAACTCATGCCACCTAGAACACCACAGCGTAATGGTGTGTCTGAACATCGTAACCGCACTTCATTAGATATGGTGCGATCTATAATGTCTCTTACCGATTTACCACTATTTTTTGGGGTTATGCATTAGAGACAGCTGCATTCACGTTAAATAGGGCACCATCTAAATCCGTTGAGATGACACCGTATGAACTGTGGTTTGGCAAGAAACCTAAGCTGTCGTTTCTTAAAGTTTGGGGCAGCGATGCTTATGTGAAAAAGTTTCAATCTGATATGCTCGAACCCAAATCGGAGAAATGTTTCTTCATAGGATACCCAAAGGAAATTGTTGGGTACACCTTCTATCATAGATCCAAAGGCAAGTTATTCGTTGCTAAAAATGGATACTTTCTAGAGAAGGATTTTCTCTCGAAAGAAGTGAGTGGGAGGAAAGTAGAACTTGATGAGGTAATTGTATCTTCTCCCGAATTGGAAAGTGGTTCATCATAGAAATCAATTCCAGTGATGCCTACACCAATTAGTGAGGAAGTTAATGATGATGATCATGGAACTTCAGATCAAGTTACTACTGAACCTCATAGGTCAAGCAGAGTAAGATCCGCACTAGAGTGGTACGATAATCCTGTTCTGGAGGTCATGTTACTTGACCATGACGAACCTACGAACTATGAGGAAGAGATGATGAGCCCAGATTCAGTGAAATGGCTTGAGGCCATGAAATCTGAGATAGGATCCATGTATGAAAACAAAGTATGTACTTTGGTGGAATTGCCCGATGATTGGCAAGCCATTGAGAATAAATGGATCTTCAACAGGAAGACGGATGCTGATGGTAGTGTTACTATCTACAAAGCTCGACTTGTCGCGAAAGGTTTTCGACAAGTTCAAGGCGTTGACTACGATGAGATTTTCTCAATCGTAGCAATACTTAAGTCTGTCTGAATCATATTAGCAATTGCCGCATTTTATGAAATTTGGCAAATCGATAACAAAAATGCATTATTTAATGGATTTATTAAAGAAGAGTTGTATATGATGCAACCAGAAGGTTTTGTCAATCCTACAGGTGCTAAAAAATGTGCAAGCTCCAGCGATCCGTCGATGGACTGGTGCAAGCATCTCGGTGTGTGAATATACGCTTTGATAAGTTAATTAAAGCATATAGTTTTATACACACTTGTGGTGAAGCCTGTATTTACAAGAAAGTGAGTGGGAGCATGATACGTCTCCGTTGTATCTATAATTTTTGATTGTTCCATGCCAATATTCTACAACTTTTATATACTTTTGGCAACTTTTTATACTATTTTTTGGGACTAACATATTGATCTAGTGCTCAGTGCCAGTTCCTGTTTGTTGCATGTTTTATTTTTCGCAGAATCCCAATATCAAATGGAATACAAACGGGATAAAAACGGACGGAGAATTATTTTGGAATATTCGTGATTTTTGGGAGTAAGAATCAACGCGAGACGATGCCCGAGGTGGCCACGAGATAGGGGCCCACCACCCCTCCAGGGGGGCACGACCTCCACTCTCGTGGGCCACCCGTAAGGAGGTTGATGCTCTTCTTTTGCCGCAAGAAAGCTAATTTTACGAGAAAAATCTGGGCGAAGGTTTCAGGCCAATTGGAGTTACGGATCTCCATATATACACGAAACGGTGAAACAGAGCCAGGACAGAATGCAGAAACAGAGAGATAGATCCAATCTCAGAGGGGCTCTCACCCCTCCCAAGCCATGGGAGCCAAGGACCAGAGGGGAAACCCTTCTCCCATCTAGGGAGGAGGTCAAGGAAGAAGAATAAGCAGGGGGCCTCTCTCCCCCTTGCTTCCGGTGGCGCCGGAGCGCTGCCGGGGGTCATCATCATCATCGCGATCTTCACCAACACCGCCATCATCTTCACCAACATCTCCATCACCTTCGCCCTTCTATATTCAGCGGTCCACTCTCCCGCAACCCGCTGTACCCTCTACTTGAACATGGTGCTTTATGCTTCATATTATTATCCAATGATGTGTTGCCATCCTATGATGTCTGAGTAGATTTCCATTGTCCTATCGGTGATTGATGAATTGCTATGATTGGTTTGAGTTGCACGTTTTATTATTGGTTCTGCCCTATGGTGCCCTCCGTGTTGCGCAAGCGTGAGGGATTCCCGCTGTAGGGTTTGCAATATGTTTATGATTTGCTTATGGTGGGTTGCGTGAGTTACTGAAACACAAACCCGAGTAAGTAGGTTGTTTGCATGTGGGATAAAAGGGGACTTGATGCTTTAATGCTATGGTTGGCTTTTACCTTAATGAATCTTTAGTAGTTGCTGACGCTTGCTAGAGTTCCAATCATAAGTGCATAGAATTCCAAGTAAGGGATGATATGTTAGCTTATGCCTCTCCCTCAAATAGAATTGCAATAGTGATTACCGGTCTAGTAACATAGTCAGTTGCTTAGGGGCAATTTGACAACTCGTACCACCACTTTTCCACACTCTCTATATTTACTTTATTGCATCTTTACATAAACAGCCCCTAGTCTTTATTTACGTGCTTTTTACTTTCTTGCAAGCTTACCCAAAAACACCTACAAAGTACTTCTAGTTTCATTCTTGTTTCCGGTAAAGCGAACGTCAAGTGCGGGTAGAGTTCTATCGGTGGTCGATAGAACTTGAGGGAATATTTGTTCTACCTTTAGCTCCTCGTTGGGTTCGACACTCTTACTTATCGAAAACTGTTGCGATCCCCTATACTTGTGGGTTATCAAGACCTTTTTCTGGCACCGTTGCCGGGGAGTCATAGCGTGGGGTGAATATTCTCGTGTGTGCTTGTTTGATTTATCACTAAGTAATTTTTATTTGCTGTTCTTAGTTGTTTTCTATCTTTAGTTATGGATTTGGAACACAAAATACCAAAAAAATAGAGGTACTTGCTACTCATGTAGATGGGGTAACTCCTAAAACCCCCGATTCTCATTATGTGAGAGATATTATGTACTACTTTGATAATCCTGAGAAAACCCCACTCAACTTTATAATGGGAGACACGTTGGATCAACGTGAATACTTTAGGGATTATCGCTCGACACAAAAAGGGAAACTATTATGGGATCAATTTCTTATGTTGCGTTGGTATGCCTGAAATCTATGCTTGAGATATGATATTACTTGTTGCTCTAGGATGGAGGCTCCACACCTCCCTTTTTCATGCAAATTTAACGATAATGAAACCTTAGCTTCTTATGCTAATGGTATATATGATTACTATGATGTGGAACAAATAGAAGAATTTGTTGCTTTTAAGGCTGCCTATGATATTGAAGCTTTGTTTGAAAAGTATGAAGCTTTTGATGATGATGGTTATAGGCCGGAAAATCTTGCTATACTTGAATATTGTTATGATAATTATGCTTCTAATGCCAATGTTAAACCATATATTGAGAAATTCTCCGCTGTACAAGAAGAGACTAATATTTTGCAGGAAGCTATGGAAGAAGAAATTGATGAAACTGTGAGCTCATTGGATATAAAAGATGATGAGGAGAGCGAAGAACAAAAGGAGCAAGAGCGGATTAGCTAACCGTGCCCACCTTCTAATGAGAGTAACCCTCCAACTCATACATTATTTTATTCCCCTTCGTGCTTACCGAAGGATGATTGCTATGATCCCTTGAATTTGTCTGCAATATCCCTTTTTGATGATGCTTGCTATGCTTGTGGCCAAGATGCCAATATGAATTATGCTTATGGAGATGAACTTGCTATAGTTCCTTATGCTAAACATGAAATTGTTGCTATTGCACCCACGCATGATAGTCCTATTATCTTTTTCAATTCTCACGACTACACTATATCGGAGAAATTTGCGCTTAGTAAGGATTATATTGATGGGTTGCCTTTTACCATTGCATATGATGATTTTGATGAATGTAATATGCATGTGCTTGCTGCTCCTACTTGCAATTATTATGAGATAGGAACTATGTCTCCACCTCTCTACGTTTCCCATACTATGAAATTGCAAGAAACTGCTTATACTATGCATTGGCCTTTACTTGGTGTGCATGAATTGTTCTTTTATGACATGCCAATGCATAGGAAGAGAGTTACACTTTGTTGTTGCATGATATATGTTACTTTGTGCTCACTACTAAATTACAAATCATTGTTAATTAAAATTGGCTTTGATATACCTTGGGATCCGGGTGGATCCATTACTTGAGCACTAAACGCCTAGCTTAATGGCTTTAAAGAAAGCGCTGCCAGGGAGACAACTCGGAAGTTTTAGAGAGTCATTTATTTCTGTTGAGTGCTTTTATATAGTTAAAAAAAATTAAGAGGGGAACCTAAAAACTTTTCAAAAAGTAAAGTGAAAGTGAGAGAGACAAGCATTGTTGAAGTGGGAGCTAGCCCTGAACTTTGGTCATGCTCACGGAAACTTTGTGAATCTTGATTACAGAAACTTTTCAACAAAAATAATTATCCCCTTGTACAATTCCATTTTATTATAAAAATAATGTGCCAAGGTTTGCCTTTAGGATGTTTACAATGCTTGTTGGTTTGTGCGGTGCAGGACAGAAACTTTGGCTGTAGTGCGTGAATTTTAGTTTTTTTACTGGAACGTCAAATGGTTCTGATTTTTTTGCACTGTCTTTACATAAAAATTGTTTATTTTTCCTAATTATGGCAGAATTTTTCAAGTATCAAAAGTATGGTGAATGTTCAGACTATTACAGGCTGTTCTGTTTTAGAAAGATTCTGTTTTTGATGCATAGTTTGCTTGTTTTGATGAAACTATCAATTTATATCAGTGGATTAAGCCATGAAAAAGTTATATTACAGTATACACAATGCAAAAACAAAATATGAATTGGTTTGCTACAGTACTTAGAGTGGTTATTTGCTTTATTATACTAACGGATCTTACCGAGTTTTCTCTTGAAGTTTTGTGTGGATGTAGTGTCTAATCGAGGATGTCTCGATATGAGGAAAAGGAAGAGAGGCAAGAACTCAAGCTTGGGGATGACCGAGGCACCCCAAGTAAATATTCAAGGAGACTCAAGTGTCTAAGCTTGCGGATGCCCCGGAAGGCATCCCCTCTTTCTTCAACAAGTATCGGTATGTTTTCGAATTCGTTTCGTTCATGCATTATGTGCAAGTCTTAGAGCGTCTTTTGCATTTAGTTTTCATTTTTTATGCACCATGCTGGTATGAGATGGTCCTTGGTTGATTTATAGAATGCTCTATGAACTTCACTTATATCTTTTGAGTATGGCTTTATAGAATGCTTCATGTGCTTCACTTATATCATTTGAAGTTTGGATTGCATATTTCTCTTTACATAGACAACCACCATTTGTATAATGCTCTTTTGCTTAACTTATACTCCCTCCGTCCAAAAATACTTGTCTTAAAAATGGTTGAAAATGGATGTATTTATAAATAAAATAAATCTAGATACAACCATTTCTAAGACAAGTATTTCCAGACGGAGGGAGTATTTGTTAGAGCGTGGGCATATCTTTTGTAGAAAGAATTAAAATCTCTTGCTTCACTTATATCTATTTAGAGAGATGCCAGGAACTGGCCATTCACATGGTTAGTCATAAAACCCTACATAAAACTTGTGGATCACTGAATATGATATGTTTGATTCCTTCCAATAGTTTTGCGATATAAAGATGGTGATATTAGAGTCGTGCTAGTTGAGTAATTTTGAAATTGAGAAATACTTGTGTTGAGATTTGCAAGTCCCGTAGCATGCACGTATGGTGAACCGTTATGTAACGAAGTCGGAGCATGAGGTGTTTATTGATTGCCTTCCTTATGAGTGGCGGTCGGGGACGAGCGATGGTCTTTTCCTACCAATATATCCCCCTAGGAGCATGCGCGTAGTACTTTGTTTCGATGACTAATAGATTTTTGCAATAAGTATGTGAGTTCTTTATGACTAATGTTGAGTCCTTGGATTATACGCACTCTCACCCTTCCATCATTGCTAGCCTCTTCGGTACCGTGCATTGCCCTTTCTCACCTCGAGAGTTGGTGCAAACTTCTTCGGTGCATCCAAACCCCGTGATACGATACGCTCTATCAGACATAAACCTCCATATATCTTCCTCAAAACAACCACCATACCTACCTATTACGGCATTTCCATAGCCATTCCGAGATAATATTGCCATGCAACTTTCATCATCATCATAAACATGACCTGAGCATTTATTGTCATATTGCTTTCCATGATCATAAGATAGCTAGCATGATGTTTTCATGGCTTGTCTGTTTTTTGATGTCATTGCTACGCTAGATGATTGCACATCCCGGTACACCGTCGGAGGCATTTATATAGAGTTATATCTTTGTTCTAGATATTGAGTTGTAATATTGAGTTGTAAGTAAATAAAAGTGTGATGATCATCATTATTAGAGCATTGCCCCAGTGAGGAAAGGATGATGGAGACTATGATTCCCCCAAAAGTCGGGATGAGACTCCGGACTTTACACAAAATAAAAGAGGCCAAAGAAACCCAAATATAAAAAAAGAGGCCAAAGAAGCCCACCAAAAAATATAAAAAATAAAAATAAAAACAAAAAAATGAGAGAAAAAGAGAGAAGGGGCAATGTTACTATCCTTTTACCACACTTGTGCTTCAGAGTAGCACCATGTTCTTCATATAGATTGTCTCCTATGTTGTCACTTTCATATACTAGTGGGAATTTTCATTATAGAACTTGGCTTGTATATTGCAACGATGGGCTTCCTCAAATGCCCTAGGTCTTCATGAGCAAGCAAGTTGGATGCACACCCACTTAGTTTCTTTTGTTGAGCTTTCATACACTTATAGCTCTTAGTGCATCCGTTGCATGGCAATCCCTACTCCTCGCATTGACATCAATTGATGGGCATCTCCATAGCCCGTTGATTAGCCGCGTCGATGTGATACTTTCTCTTTTTTTGTCTTCTCCGCATAACCTCCATCATTATATTCTATTCCACCTATAGTGCTATATCATGCTCATGTATTGTGTGAAAGTTGAAAAGGTTTGAGAAACGTCAAAAGTATGAAACAATTGCTTGGCTTGTCATCGGGGTTGTGCATGATGTGAATATTTTGTGTGGTGAAGATGGAGCATAGCCAGACTATATGATTTTATAGGGAAGAGCTTTCTTTGGCTATGTTATTTCAATAAGACATAATTGCTTGGTTGGTATGCTTGAAGTATTATTGTTTTTATGTCAACTGATAGACTATTGCTTTGAATCACTCGTGTCTTAATATTCATGCCATGATTAGACATATGATCAAGATTATGCTAGGTAGCATTCCACATCAAAAATTATCTTTTTTTTATCATTTACCTACTCGAGGATGTGCAGGAATTAAGCTTGGGGATGTTGATACGTCTCTGTCGTATCTATAATTTTTGATTGTCCCATGCCAATATTCTACAACTTTTATATGCTTTTGGCAACTTTTTATACTATTTTTTGGGACTAACATATTGATCCAGTGCCCAGTGCCAGTTCATGTTTGTTGCATGTTTTATGTTTCGCAAAAACCCAATATCAGACGGAATCCAAACGGTATAAAAACGGACGGAGAATTATTTTGGAATATTTGTGATTTTTGGGAGGAAGAATCAACGCGAGACGATGCCCGAGGTGGCCACGAGATAGGGGCCCACCACCCCTCCAGGGGGGCGCGGCCCCCACTCTTGTGGGCCACCCTTAAGGCGGTTGACGCTCTTATTTTGCCGCAAGAAAGCTAATTTTACGAGAAAATCTGGGCGAAGGTTTCAGGCCAATCGGAGTTACGGATCTCCATATATACACGAAACGGTGAAACAGAGCCAAGACAGAATGCAGAAACAGAGAGATAGATCCAATCTCGGAGGGGCTATCGCCCCTCCCAAGCCATGGGAGCCAAGGACCAGAGGGGAAACCCTTCTCCCATCTAGGGAGGAGGTCAAGGAAGAAGAAGAAGAAGGGGGCCATCATCATCACCGTGATCTTCACCAACACCGCCGTCATCTTCACCAACATCTCCATCACCTTCCCCCTTCTATATTCAGCGGTCCACTCTCCCGCAACCCATTGGACCCTCTACTTGAACATGGTGCTTTATGCTTCATATTATTATCCAATGATGTGTTGCCATCCTATGATGTCTGAGTAGATTTCCATTGTCATATCTGTGATTGATGAATTGCTATGATTGGTTTGAATTGCATGTTTTATTATTGGTTCTGTTCTATGGTGCCCTCCGTGTCGCGCAAACGTGAGGGATTCCTGCTGTAGGGTTTGCAATATGTTTATGATTTTCTTATGGTGGGTTGCGTGAGTGACTGAAACACAAACCCGAGTAAGTAGGTTGTTTGCATATGGGATAAAAAGGGACTTGATGATTTAATGCTATAGTTGGGTTTAACCTTAATGAATCTTTAGTAGTTGCAGATGCTTGCTAGAGTTCCAATCATAAGTGCATAGAATTCCAAGTAAGGGATGATATGTTAGCTTATGCCTCTCCCTCAAATAGAATTGCAATAGTGATTACCGGTCTAGTTACATAGTCAGTTGCTTAGGGGCAATTTCACAACTCCTACCACCACTTTTCCACACTCGCTATATTTACTTTATTGCATCTTTATCTAAACAGCCCCTAGTCTTTATTTACGTGCTCTTTGCTTTCTTGCAAGCTTACCCAAAAACACCTACAAAGTACTTCTAGTTTCATACTTGTTTCCGGTAAAGCGAACGTCAAATGCGCGTAGAGTTGTATTGGTGGTCGATAGAACTTGAGGGAATATTTGTTCTACCTTTACCTCCTTGTTGGGTTCGACACTCTTACTTATCGAAAACTGTTGCGATCCCCTATACTTGTGGGTTATCAGAGCACTACGGCCTTTTTGATAATTATATGTGTGTGACATATTGTTGATGGGAAATGATGTAGAATTTTCTGGAAAGCATAATGGAGTATTTGAAAGGAGTTTTTCAAAGAAAGACCTCACTAAAGCTGCTTATATATTAAGCATCAAGATCTATAGAGATAGATCAAAACGCTTAATAAGTTTTTTCAATGAGTACATACCTTGAAAAGATTTTTAAGTACTACAAAATGGAACAGTCAAAGAAGGAGTTCCTGCGTGTATTGCAAGGTGTGAAGTTGAGTAAGACTCAAAGCCCGACCATGATAGAAGATAGAGAGAGAATGAAAGTCATTCCCTATGCCTCAGCCATAGGTTCTATAAAGTATGCCATCTTGTGAACCAGACCTATTGTATACCCTACCCTGAGTTTGGCAAGGGAGTACAATTGTGATCTAGGAGTAGATCACT
>LR880967.1:31611130-31622834 GCA_904067115.1 Aegilops sharonensis
AACCTGGCCAGCCTCCTCTCTCCCTCCCTCCTTTGTATACGTGGCCAGGGGGCATCCCAATAACACAACAGAAAATCTCTTAGCCGTGTGCGGTGCAACCCTCCACAGTTTTACACCTCGGTCATATCGTCATAGTTCTTAGGCTAAGCTATGCGCCGGTAAATTTATCATCACCATCACCACACCATCGTGCTGACGGAACTCTCCCTCGGCCTCAGCTGGATCTAGAGTTCGAGGGACGTCACCGAGCTGAAGGTGTGCAGATTGCGGAGGTGTCGTGCGTTCGGTACTTGATCGGTTGGATCGCGAAGACGTTTGACTACATCAACCGCGTTAATTAACGCATCCGCTTTCGGTCTACGAGGATACGTGGACACACTCTCCCCGCTCGTTGCTATGCTTCTCCTAGATAGATCTTGCATGATCGTAGGAAATTTTTAAAATACTACGTTCCCCAACAAGTATGAGTGGAGCCTATATGCGTTGTATGCATAACTTTTGTCATGACTCAGCTCGGCCTAAGATATGTCGAGATCCAGGCAGGCTTTGTCCGAGCCTAGCTCACGTAAGCTCACGTCCATGCTTAGTCAAGGTCTACCACGCGAGGAGCGCACGCTCTTGTACCATAGTCTATTGTGCTTGGTCGATAGTAATTGTAATAGAATCAGTAGTGTACCGTTTCCCAACGCCTCATAATCCCGCAATCTACTCATGTTCCTAAGAAAACGGTGTAGTCTGTTAGCCCTTAATACCATGGAGAGTGCTGCATAGACATGGACACATGTAGCAAGTGCCACACCACGGTTTTGTGACATGAAAAGATAACAAACCAAGCCAAAGTTTTTATGTTGATTTGTTATATAACAAATCCCACACCATAGGATGGGTGAGGACATTGTGTAAAAAAACCACATTCGTGCGTGTCGCATTCAAAGTGTGGTGTGGCATCAAATTTCATTGCTAGCCGAAGTTTTGTGGCACAATTTCACTCTTCGCTTCTCCTATCAAGCCCAATGAATTTGAAGCCTTGAAGAAATTTTCTCACCCCCACAACACTTCAAGCAGGCACTTATAACTTGATCCCCCTCCCCACTCACCAACCCCATCTGTTTAGAGAACGAACATGGGGTAGCGAATACACTCATGTACGCTCTGTCAGTATATCTTCACTTGCTATAGTTCCCTATACACACATGAATCTGATGGGCCCGAATGTGGTTTTTAACCCACTGTCCTCACCCATCCCCCAACTAACTCCTCTCGGTCTCCCCATCCATTGCGAGACACACACGCACGCGCGTGCGCGCACGTGCACACCATGTCAGGGTGTGGCAGAACGGCGGGTGTCAGGGCTTGCAGAGGCGTGCGGTCAACATGCTGAAGGCGTGGAGGTTGTTCGCTGCATCCAATGGCAGCGTATGCATCCCCCTAGCCCGACTGCCACAACACAAATCGGTGTGCGACTGCTGGCATCCTCCTGATGGCCACACTAGTAGAAAACAGGGCTTTGGTCCAAGCTCGATCTATACATTATTCCCGGTTGCATTATGAACTCGGACTAATGTGAGCATTAGTCCCAGTTCAAGCGGCTAGGGCACAGGGCAGCCATTAGTCCCGGTTCAAATGGGACCTTTAGTCCCGGTTGGTAGTCCCGGTTAGAGCCATCAACCGGGACTAAAGGGGTTGAGGCGTAGACCTTTAGTCCCCGGTTGGAGACACCAACCAGGACTAAAGGGGTTCTGAAATTTGTTTTTTGTTTTTCCATTTGTTCTTTTTAATTTTTGTTTTAAATTGCTGATATCTATTTGGATATTTGATGTTTTTGAGTGATTCTTTTTGCATTAGATTCAAAATTTTGTCTAGTTTCTGATTGGGCCGTTAGTCCTTTGTTGTTTTCAATTATTTTTAGTTAGTTGTTATTGTAGATTTTAACATATATAATTTTGCCACTGTTTTGTATTAGTAGTTGTTTAGACTTTAATAATAGTTGATAGAATTTGTTTTGCTATATAAAAAATTAATTCTTTTTGCCACTTTAATAGAACGTGACTCTGGCTTATTTAACCTTAGTTGTGACTCTAGCTGGGACGATGCTAGTAGATGTAGTCGACGGTAGGATTGGAAATGGACGCCATTCCGGACTAAAGGGGTTCTGCAATTTCAAACTCTACCCCCCTGTACCGCCATGTCAGTTTTGAAAAAAAAACAAAAAAAAATGATAAAAATTTCAAAAATTAAAATCCTACGAGATGTAGTTATGTTACTACATCTACTAGTTAGGAAAATTAAAAAACATAAATTTCGACACGTTTTGCAAAAAAGTATTATGAAAAAGTAAAACGGCTATAACTTTCGCAGACGATGTCGAAAAAAACGTATAATATATCAAAATGTTCAGCATGAAAAGCACGAAAATCCGTAGGTAGTTTTGCAAATTTTTAGAATCCTCAAATTCTGAAAAGAAAAAAGTTATCCTCAAATTTAAGTTTTTTTTGAATTTTGGTCAAACTCTACTGAAACTGTAGTCAAACTATGGTCAAACTACTTATTCAAGAAATATTAGTGTTAGTTAAACTGTCTTAGGGAAATTTTACCACCATGAATTTCATTTACTCAAGTCAATTACATGTATTTGAGTTTTGTCTAGTGAATCAAGTCATTACCAGGTATGCATACTTCATTTGAATTGGCATCTCACTACAATCACTTTGGAAAGTCAAAGCAATATTGCCCACACAAGTTCCCGACATACTAGGCATAGTAATTGTTGTGGATTCGAATCATTCATATATTTTTACCTACAGTACTAATTGTGGTAAATTTGAAAATATTTTCCCATGTTGTGTTAACTATTAAAGCTATCTATCTCTATGTATTCACAACAGTTTTGTACATAGTGCATATAACATCATTAGTAATCAAAATGTCCAATATGTATTAGGTATTACTATTTTAGGCAAAATAACTTTTTATAAAGTGAACAAATGCTAAATAAATCATGTATGCTTGCACATGTGAGATGCCAATTATTGATGCTCAAAAGTGGCATAATAATAAGAGTAGCTTTAAGTTATATCAAGACTAATTCAAACTCATGATTGGAGGTCATCTCCGGATGGCTCCCTTAAAGAAGATCGAGATGGATATGAACATTGTCTAAAACGGATCTCTTATGCTATAATTATGTCAATTTCAGAGATGCCCATGTTGACACCAGATTAAAGAATTGCATCGAACTCAATTAAGGTGGCCCCTGATGGAAAATGTTTCAACACAAAAGTTGTGTGTCTCGTCGAAATGGTCGATTTTGATATAAAAGTCGTCCCAATCCGAGTTCGTATGAAAAAGTTAGATCCATCAGAATGCAGGCTTGCCAGGAGGCAAAATATGGCCGCCCCACCAGACACTTGTCTGATGGGCAGCTGTTTTGCGTGAGCGATTCGTCCCTGAAGAAAGCCTGAAATCTAAAAACATTTAACAAGAAAGTTGTTCGCCTCGACGAAAAGGTTAAATTCACTTTTTGGCGCATCTTCATCAGAGGTCATTTGTGACCTGTGAGACCCTAAAATCAAACTGATGTGTCAGACTTACCTAAATCCGAGTTCGGTTAATTTTCGAAAGATTTGGACGGGACTTGGAGTCCTTTACGTGTACGGGAAGTCCAGCCACCTCATAAATAGATGGAAGTGATGACCGATTGAACAACACACAATCGAACAACACATCTACTACTTTTTCGTGTTCATCTATCCCCTATCCTTGTATCTTTCTTCTCGTTTTTCGTCGTTCTTCAACAATGGAAGGCTGCGAATCAACGAGGCTCAAGGGGCGGTCAGGTCTACCTAGAGCAGCCCATAGCCGCCGCGCGCGCTGACGGGGTCCCTTTCGGACGTGTGGGGTTTCGGGTCTACAAAAGCGCCCGTCGGACTGCTTGTGTACCGTGCTTCCAGTCGGGTCTCCTTCGACATGAGCTACAGTGCATCAGCCCCGGCGTCGAGGGTACACGATGACGTGTTCGTGTGCGAACACCAATGGGTTAAAAAATATGAAAGATCATGTACTATTTATGGTTACACGAGGATAAAACTATGCATTTGAATGATTAGTTGGATAGTTGGTGATGTTCTCCCGGATATCTATAAGTACGTCCGTATGCATTTGGACAGTTCCATCTTGAAATTATAAACATGTGTTTATTCGCTTACTACTAAGGTGTTAATCTGCTGTATATACTAGATGATACCCCGCGCGTTGCTGCGGGAATCCTTGGAAAACTTTTTATATAAAAAAATCTTAGTTTTGACAAAGGGGAGTTATCTGCAACAAAAAAGTAAAATAAAGGGAATTTAACATGTATAATGTAATAGTTGCATTATGAGATATCCTATGGTTATGCTATGGTCAGGAAGAAACCATTGGGAGATCAAACAAAGGTACCTATTCGAGGCGAAGCGAGAAGACGAAGTGTCGAGGCCCCTTGTAGATTTAATTACGATGACATGGATAGTTTGCATGGGAAGAAAAGATAGTTAGTCGGGATCAATTTTATTGTTATAGGATATCATATTAGGATTGTGTTGTGTTGTCAAAATTGAGATGTATCCATGTGTTAGTGCATAATTGATCTCCAAAAAGTTCAAATATATTTCATGTTTAACAAAAGATAGTTGTAGGCTTTTTATGAACATAATCGATAGGTAATAACAGTCCCACCTTGCATTAAAATAGTCGACATTCGGAACATTTTATTCTGGTGTAAAAAATGAACTGTAGTTTATGATCCCAAAATCAAAATAACACACAATGGGCACATCACTAATGAAATGAACAGTATGAAGGGTACAACTGAACATTGTTGATCCAGGGGGCAAGAACAGTCTCACCTTTTCTCTTTTTTCTGGCTCTTCTTATCCCGCTATAATAAACAAAATATGAACTACAGTGTATGATCCCAACTGAAAAAAAAGACATACTAGGCACATCAGTAGAGAAATGAACACTACCAATGGCAACCGAATAGCTGATATTTGCATACCTATGGCAATATATGTTAGTGCTTATTAGATGTAATGCAATGATATATCAATGTAACATGCATGATCAGATCGCCGGGATAATGTATAAGGTTGCGAAAACTTTCAAGTATCAATGTATGACAATAAAACTATCTAGCACGATCAGACCGAGAATACATGGTGATAATCATGCATCAACAAAAATTTTGGGCCAAAAATTTTAGTTGAAATTGTGAAAGACGAAAGCAACAATATATAAGCATTAATTTTGGAACAACATTGTTTTCTTGCTAAATATGATGCTGGAAGCAAGTGAGATTTCTCTGGATCACAGAGTGAGCCATATTATTTGATAGAACAATAGAACATAAACACACGTTAAACACCTTCTACCTCCCTGTCCCTGGTAGTTGTTGGCTACCTTCTGAAACAGTGAACGACTAAAGCAACAATATATAAGCATTAATTTTTTACAACATTGTTTCTTCCTAACTTATGCTGCACGAAGCAAGAGAGATTGCTTTAAATTACAGAGTGAGCCATGTAATATTTGACAGAACAATGGAACATATACACACCTTGCACATCTTCTACCTCCTAGTTATTGTCCATATGGAGGCACCTGCAAGCGTATGTGAAAACAAAGACCAACTACAATGGGGATAAGATAAACAAACACTAAAGGTACAGCTCAGCACGGGACACTACAAAGAGCTTAAAATAGAGGTTAAGAAAAAAAAGAGAAGGAAAATAAAAGAAAAGAATGTTTTCAGCGGCAGGTTATTTTTACCTATCTTTGATTAACACAGAGAAAATGGTAGAAGTTGGCTTGTCTATAACCTGAAATCAGCTTGCACAGTCTGTCTGTCAGACCAGTCATGTCACCAAAATTTGTATATGATCTGTGTATCTTATTGGATAATCAAAAGTACAGTGTTGATTTCAAAAGAAATAAGACAATGCAACCTAACGTGTTAATACAAAAATATTAGTAGGAAATAAGTACACTAATTAGAGAAGGGAAAAAAAATTAAACAACATGAACAGCAGGGCATCATACAGAATATACCTACGTAGTGCTAAGTATACATAGCATCCAGATTACAAAACAATTTCGACAATTTGGAAGAGGTCCAACTCGAGCCGATGTTGGCTGGATCGAGATAGAGGATTAGAACAGAGAATACAATTGCTGCTTTGTTCCTTGCTTGGTGGTATGCGTGCAGCCAATAGAGGTGGCTTCAAGGGCTGAGGAGTAAAAAAGTAGGCACGGGAGACATACAAAGGATTACTGGATTTAATATCCGAGCTTGTATGCTCTTTCTACGGTGCTATCCCGTATAACATGCGGATGTGCGCAGCAGAATCAGCAGACACCATAGGTGGAGAACATAGGCTGGGGGCAAACGGGCGTCCTGGCGACGGTGCGACGACCTGCTCCTGGCCTCCTGTACGTGGGTAAAAAATGGATAGCTGAGTATTGAGATTGAGATCGAGATCAAGAGAGGTTGCAGATAGGCGAAGGTAACCTCGTCCATCCACAATCACGTTGAGGAAGACAATGAGCGGGAAGCCCAGGGGGCGGAGGGAGCACCTCGCCGTGGCCGGTTGAAGTGGACGCGTGAATAAGGAATTTGCTGACCGCCTGGTAGGGAAGGGGAAACGATGGGTTCCCAGGAAGGTCGTGCCCCCTCGGTTACAAACTACTGCGGCTCTCCACAGCTGAAGCAAATTGACTCACTGGATTCTAGTAGTAACCAAAGATTAGGTGGCTCAAGAAAATCACAGCAAACATAGTTGTTGGGTGAAAGGATTGCTGATGTGGCAGATTGATGAGGTGGATAGGCTGCATGTCAAGAGAAATGAGATAGTGGGGATGATCTATTTAGGTATTATAGATTGGCCTGTTGGAGACAGATGTAGCTACGTATTTCATTGTTCATTAATCTATGAGTAGACATAAGGAATATATATATCCGCATAATATATGCCATTGTTGGTGCGGCAAAATTCTTTTCATAACTTCACAATCTGTGTCCAGTCAACTGTTGAAGCATCTGTACTGGTATGTTTCATCACAAAATAAAAAAAAATGATGCTTCAATTATTTCTGGGAACAAGAACTTTCAGGTGGTGATCCATTGCAAACGAAGAAAGCAAGCATTGCCATAGTTGCTAGCCAATGCTAGAATACTTTGGGGGAACACCTAGCATGTGAATTTATGTACATAAGTCCATGGACCTGATTAGTTATCCCCATGCCGTTCCTCTTCATAATATATTCGATATAAAGGAACACGCGAAAAAAAAAACAAGCTGTGATACACAGGTCGGACCTAGGTGGCTTGAAAGGCAAACTATGCAGTGTCTGTAGCAACATGAAGTTAGGATGGTGCTTGGTTATTCTGGAGTTATCTAAGACTCCTCTCAGTGCATCTTCTCCTTGCAAGAACATGCCTTCTATATATATTTTAGTCAATATGAGAAATGAGAAAAGGTTGATAGTGGAGGCCTACTCAAATCACAAGTTTATGAACTGATACAAACTAGCCCTCCATACATAATTAAATCAATGGTATGACAAGTAAAATAAATCCTTTTTAGTGGTAAAAACGTTGTTTGCTGCCACCTGGTATCCATAAAATGACGTGAAAAATGAGCATGGGCCAAAAAATATTGGTTCCCTCTACAATACTGACGGACTTACCAGCCCATAAATTTTATTGGTTCCAAAAATATTTACTATCATTAACCTATTTTTACTAGCCCATAAATAATCTTTATCTGTCCCTTGATTCTGGTCCATAGCATGAGCCACCATATTTGAGAGCCATCTGTAATGGGACCAATATTGGCAATCATGTACAGATAAACAATCCACTAATATCATGTACTACCTCCGTTTGGAATTAACTGACGCTGAAATGAGTGGAAAAAGTGTCTAGACACACTCATTTCAGCGTTAGTTTAATTCCGAACAAAGGGAGTACATAGCAATATGCCTTTTTAATGCCCTTACAATAAAAAGCTTGATAAAAGGACAACACGCCTTTACTGGCATGGTATTTTTGCATATGTATTGTTCTCAATGAGCGAAGCAGTTTAGATTTATTCTTCTATGCTTATGTTTGGCTAAAGTTATCACGTGGGCCCTTATGGTTGATCATAGCTCGTGTTTATGACGTTTTCTTCCATTTCCACTGAAATTCTAAGTTCTTTATTATTGAAGAGTTAGAAAATTCTTTACTTTGTACGTTTTTAAATTATAGACTTTACTGTCTTTTTTCTTCTATTACTTATGAAGAAATATATTGAACTACTTAGATTTCATTTAGGGATGGTTTCTTCCTATGTTTACTAATATGGTCATTGTCTTCTGTGTCAACCTTTTTCATATTCTTATTTTCCCTCTATTCTTATCTCCATCTCCATAAACTTAGGTCATTTCTGCTACTAAAAAGACCAGGTAATGGATAATTATACTTTGCAACATATATATTTATATACCTATGAGAAAACAAAACATACCTGATAAGGCAAAACAATGTTTGCAAAAGGCTCATAGTTGTGAGAACCTACTCTAGCATACCTTATTTATTTGTGCGAGTTTTTGCCATTTCTGCCACTAACAATTTTACCCTTTATTAAGTAGTTGAGGATGGTATCGAGGTTCACCTTGAATTGAAGACAACTTTATCTTATTTTCACTTTTTGCCAAACTTAGATCGAGCATCTCAGCTTAAGTCATTTCAGTTAATTTTTTCTTGGATATTATTCATATTCCTATTTTCCACAAACCTAAGAGTTGCAAAACATCAAGGCTTTTGTTCTTCTAATTTTCCCAAGCAATCGGTCAATCAATTAGTTGCCTGTCCTCACCACAATTTACCCTTAAATAATGTTGCATGTACACTTTTCTCAGAGGACCGAGAACTCTTTCTGTTGACGAATATGGGAACACAAAATTGCCAATTTGTATCTGGTGGCGTTGGTCTGTTCCACGAAGTTGCTAGCTAACTCAACTCTTTCCAGTCAAGGAGGTTGGCATCTGCTCCAATGTGACCCACCATCGTGCATGGAATAAAAACTTATCGTGTGTCAACTCGTGGATTCCTTCTTTTGTACTACTTTTACCCTAATGTCACAAAGCAATCATCCCATCGAAGTGTAATGTGTCTAACTCAAAATGGAATCGAATCCCAATGCTTTCTAATCCTAACACAATCCTCATGTTTCAATGGCATCTCGAGAGAAATACCATTTAAACTACTTGCAAAATATGCCAGACCAACTCTCTCTCTCTCCCTCAAATAGGACTAGGGGTGCCACAAGGTAAAGGGAGAATGGTGTAGTTGTTCCACTGTAGTGCTCCTAAATATAGGATCAATGTGTTTATTGTTATGCACATAGTGCGACAATAACCATTCTGCATGCACATGCAGCAAAAGTGATGTTTACAGTGTGGCACATGTGCTTAATGGTACGTATGGAAGAACATGCTATTGTCACAAACCTCTTGCACCAAGTTGTGGTACTACTATACCATTTGGAAATAGTGTGTGGCTGACTAGAAAGAACCAAAACTATAAGGACTATGCATATGATCTATTTGGTATTGGCTAGGAAATAGGAGAGGGCCTGTGTACTATGTACTATGTGTGACTCTTAAGTAAATGCATGAAGAATCTATACAGCTACACTTCTCAAATAAATTCAGAATAGCAATAACGGAAATTAATAATTTGATTCTCATTTGGATTACACATGATATCCTTAGGTAACTGAATTCGGACTACATTATAGGTAGAAAACTAACTAACTAGGCAGATCATGAAAACATATGTTTGTGCATGTATTTTCAAATAAGTTAGATAAAATTAACAATTTATTGTTTGTACTAACACTAAATGAAACCAGTAGTGGCTATAGTTGGAATATATTAATATATAGACATGCATATCAACTCTATAAGTAGTTTGATTAGTAATATTTTTATACGAAAGAATGAAATTTGGATTAATATAGGAAATATGTCCAAAATCGACAACAAGTAGCTATTTTATTCTCATTTGATAACGTGGAACTCAGATGTGTCATCTTCAATGGGTAGCTTTGAGTGGGAAAACAAAAAAAACTTCATGAATGTGATATAAATATCGTGTATAAGAAATGCCTAACATCATGGAATGGGAACTGGTGGATGATTGCCAATGTGCAATATGGAAAGGCATACAATAAAAAGGCAATAACATGGTACAGTGGTGCCTTCAGTTGGAGGCAACAAAACATGCATGTCAAGTATGTAATACAAGTCATTTACTTGTGCCAATTGATATAACCTCACACAAACAATGTGGGGTACGATCTGTAAAGGAGAGTCCATGTTGGGAATGATAGACTCTTTAGTATATTTAGTGACTACGTAGCTACGAATACATGACATTGGATGGACTTGCCGAATACAAAAAAATTGATAAAAATATGTTGAAGCATGTGAACCCATGACAATCCGCTAACTGAACGTACTGGTAATGATGTCTGTTGAAGATGATGTAGGAAGCAAAGAAATTCGAGCCATCAATGCTTAGATTGACCCGGTGTCAAGTATTAAAAAGGGAAATGCTTAGACTGACCCGGTGTCAATTATCAATGAAAATCTCTTGTTTTTATCCCTAGTATGGATATCAAGAGGATCGAATTTTCATACTTCTAATTAAAGTAAACTATGGGAATGACAGTTAAATACTTTTTTAGCATAAATATTGAATTAAAGGCCGAACTAAGACATCATCTCTACGTATTTAGCATTCATGGTATTTCACAATGGAAGTATTTTTCTCTGAAATGCAGAAATGCTTGTCAGAATACTAGTAATACTAAAGTCCAAGATGAATTGACAAGGCTCTAGCTCCTGATAGTATGTTCACACAGAAAATAGATGGTATTTTTTTATGAACTGGTTCTTATCATTGCATCAAACTGGTTAATAAAACCGAGGTAGAATTCAACCCCCATTCCGCGCCTGTGAGGATGTACATAAGAAAATAAAACTAGTTCACAATGGAAAAACATTATAGCGCCAAACCAGAAGAAAAAGGGAAAATATGGAGGAAAGTCATTTCAAATACGACACCGCCATCCATGATCAAGAAAACAACTATGATGATTTGCTACCAGTCATGCGAGTGTTGCTCTACGAAGTATTAGTTCTTTGACTGTTCAAGCATAGAGCATGTATGGAAAAAAATCATCAATATATATCGTATAAGACGAACAAATTTTCCTCTTGTCGAACAGCATGTCATTTATGCTTATGCACAACAACCAAAAACGTGTCACAGCGATAGTAAGGATCCGCCCCTATATTTGTACCAATACCAATGGACCGATTACCAAGAAGTTTAGAACACCCCACTAGTAGAAAACAGGGCTTTCGTCCATGCCTATTTAGCCCATTAGTCCCGGTTCAATCCAAAACCGGGACTAATGTGAGCATTTATCCTTGTTCGTGCGGCTAAGGCATTAGTCCCGGTTCACCTGTGCCCTTTAGTCCCGGTTTGTGCCTCAAACCGGGACTAAAGGGTGCGATGCCCATTAGTCCCGGTTCATGCCTCAAACCGGGACTAAAGAGTAGACCTTTAGTCCCGGTTTGAGGCACGAACCGGGACTAATGGGGTTGAGACCTTTAG
>LR880967.1:31632098-31647392 GCA_904067115.1 Aegilops sharonensis
ATGCCCACGAGGCTAAGCAGTACAAATCCATCATATTCCACCAATCTCCTCACTATTCCCATCTAACAGCTCCGACTCATTTGCCACTCGAGGTACATGAAGAATTACACGAACTTTCCTCCCAATGGAACTCAGAACAACTCCTGTTAGATTTCATCTTCTCTGCAAATGGCAAACCATTTTGTGGTTGCCCGTGCAGCATTTGTCCCCACGGTAACGCCAGGTCTCTTCCTACCGGCAATGGTTCCGAGCTATGCTGCAGAGTTACGTCACAAGTTTCTCATACTGCAGTCGCAGCCTACTAGCCTAGAAACGTAGCTGAGGTTCACCGACTTGAGGAGGTTTGCTTAAGGCACCTGCTGAGAGGTCGTCATTGGCAGTCCGACTCGCGAAAATGCCAAACACCGGATGACGGAGACATACTTGCTGCAGACGATGTCAGAACACAACGGGATCTTCTGGTATTACAGTGTTTCCGAATGACTTCCAATCCTACACTCTCTACCATGCAAGTAGGTAGTGCCAGCAAATTTCTCTTCCAATCCTAACATTCTCTTTCTATCTATGTCTAGCCTTGCAAAGGATGCATATTGTACTCAATATATAGAGCTCACGAAATGTGATATGGTGAAACACTCCCTTGTCAAACTTTTCTTGAGGGCAATAGGACCTGCACTAGTAGCCATTCACCTACCAATTGTACCCTACTGTACTACGGTGACCATGAAGAACTAAAACAGGGATAACTAATGCCCACATGATTACTCTGTCATTATTTATGACCTGAACATGCTAATATTTTTGGAAGAGTCATTGTAGTACAGCAAGATTGTTTCACCGGAGGCGGCAATCACCCCAGCCTACTACCGAGCTTCATTCTGCGGCACATCCAGTCTTTTTTTGAACCAAGGTAAAAAAATTCCATTTTAATTAATCTATTATATATAAAAAGTGATTAACGGGCTCATCAGAAAAAGATAAATAAGCTAGAAATTACCACAAAATTAGAAACATCTCGCCGTTTATTTGATGGATTAGAAAACCACAACCCTTTGATCTCCTAATGTCCAAAAAGTATTATATATAAAAAGTGATTAACGGGCTCATCAGAAAAAGATAAGTAAGCTAGAAATTACCACAAAAATTAGAAACATCTAGCCGTTTATTTGATGGATTAGAAAACCACAACCCTTTGATCTCCTAATGTCCAAAAAATAAATAAAATTACCCACCACTGCCATTAATACGTGGGAAAACCTTTTGCAGGACCTTTCACTTTTAATAATAGAAAAAAACATGTTACCTTTCACGTTATACCTCTCTAGCCTAAGAATTTTCCACCGCTTCTCTCTCAAATACCTCAGTTTTTCTAGCCAATAGCTAACGATACATACAAGAAGGAAATAAAAAAACATGACCTTTTCTCTTCATCCTCGGTCTCCCCTAAATCTTTATCTGCATCGGCCCTCTTCATCACGCCCTAGGCGAAGAAAGGTGAAGCGTATATCATACAAGGCTGCAGCCTAATAAACAATGGGACTGTTCTCCTGGAATGATTGCCCCCAAATATTTTGCTGTGGCAGTACCGTAGAAGCTGGCGAAGATGTAAGCCGCCATCTCCGGATGACACTTGCAAAGTCGCGTGACTACGACAAACTTCTTGCATTCCTCTCATTCCAAATTCCCATGTAACAAGCATCTGGTGTGAAGCTGTGGCCTTGTTCACTCGTCCATCCAAGTTGAGTGTCTCGGTCAACAAAGAGTGCACAGAGTCAAAGTGTTTCCAGTTGGCGGTGTCGAGGTCCTGCCTTCCAAGCCAATCTTTTGTCTGATGCACTCTTTTTTGTGTGTACCGGCACTGGAACAAGATGTGAGCCGCTGTCTCTGGATCACGCTTGCAAAGTTGGCATAGGCCACTATTGGGCCTCTCTTTTCCAACTTGTCATTCCGGGAGAATTAGTAAAATGCCGCACTTCTCCACCAAGCAAAAAATGTACACTTTGAACGTGCCCAAGCTTTCTACACAGTTTCCTTGATCATGGAATTCGTCAAATGCCGAACGTCCATAGTAACTTCAACCCAGCGCCATGTACAAGACTAACTACGAAGAAGAGACTACTTAATCCTTGGTACCACCAGTGTAGGATGATAATTGATAAGTCCAGTGTAATACCGACTCAGGTCACAAGTAGCTTTGTGACCAGCTAGAACTTCTTTCTTGTTTTCATATAGCATACTTGGCCCATGCTATTTGTATCCCAATTCATACCGATCCTACACCTTGATCATCGACTAGATGTCAACCATGTCACAACAGTTGGATTTTCAATGGCATGGTGACATAAACTGCTCAAGCTCTCATCATTGGAGAGTACTATATATACTTATGCACTGTTCCCCTCGAAACTCACAATGGTGCCACCCCTTTTCCACGGTCCAAAGAGCTGCATTCGTTGGTCTAGAAATCCCAATACATAACCATATCCTCTGCGTCAAGCCGCTGCCATATATTGCACCCCCTACCTAAAGCAAACTAGCTAGAGTGAGAACAGCCAAAACCCGCAAAGGAGCGTTCCGACTGCATCCCGCAAAGTCACCAGCACGAGCCGCACCTAGCAGCCACCGGATTTGGAGGAAGTAACCCTCACGAATACTTTTTGATGGCCACCTTAGACAGTAGTGGGTGCACCGTCATAGACTGAGTGTCCACCACACGGACCAGCACCAATGGTGGAGCACACCCGCTGATTACCATATTGTAGGAGAGAGCCCTGCACCATGGACATGGGAAGTGATAGAAGCCATGCCCACCGACATGAGTTGTCCCACAACGCAGAGAGCTGAACATTATTGGAAGCATCAACATCTCATGTGTACGTACTCCACAGGCCTGTCCAGGACCCAAGCAGCCACCAACAGACCAGTCACTGACGCACTCCAAATGTCACAACCACGTCGAGCCATTGGCAACCGTTGCCGTTGCTGTGAAACCAATTCCATTGTTGAGCCGATTGGGCCAGCCGTGCACCATAGGGAGCATAGATGGCGGACATGCTCTTTGATATGCGCCACCCAGCGATGTAAGGGAAGCACCCTCAGCACCAGAGGCCCATGATTGAGCCACCGTAGATGGCAAGAGGTCGATGGTTCGCTGTCCAGTAGGATCACAACGCATGCATGTACATGGAGCCGATGCGGTCCGCCTCAGATCCAACTTCCACTTCAATCAAATCAAATGCGTGGACGGGAGGTGATGCAGTCCACCACACAAGGCATGGGATTGTGTGCCTAACAACCATGAATGCCGCTCGAATCAACCAGCCGCCGGTGAGGAGCACCTTGGGGAGTTAGCCGCCACCGTCGGGCTGGAAGGGAAGATCCAGAAAACAAAGATGGCGTCTTAGTCATGTATGGAGTAACTCTTAAATGGAAATTTTGACGCCCAATGTTGGAACCTGAAGCACTAGATCACACACTTTAATGACAGAGCCAGGGTGCCTAATGTGAACTTGTAAAAGAGGTTGAGGCAAGCTATCAAATGTCAGCTAAAATAATATTTCATCCGTATATAATTTTTGTTCGAAAAGGTCCAATTATCATGTAAAAATCATTTGAGGTAATTATCCACCTAACAATACTGTGCAAGAGGTGAAATATGCATGCAATAGACCCATCTATTATTATTTTTGTACAATATCGACCAGACGGTGTTTCAGAAAAAAAGAAACATATTTATTGCCTTGTTAGAATCAGGTTGTGTCTAGCTCAAGGGAAAGACATTGTTCATGTGGTTGATATTATAGTTCTTTCCTTCTTGTCTGCACAATTGTGTCATCAAGCACATGGGAAGACAAGCTTGATGATGTTTCTTCTGCTTTCTCATTGAGTTGACATGCATGTTTAGTAAAGCGACAATGTCAAGTCTGTCGTATGGTTTGCATGTAGCTTCTAGATTGTGGCACAAGTATTGGGTAGATTGTGGCCGATGTGCTTTGTAAACTGAGTTTGTTTTTCATTCACGGACTAAATACAGCAAGGGGAAGATAAAAAACTGTGGATAGAAAGGGGCACCAAAATAGTCCTATTTTGTACTATAGTGTCCATCTGCAAGTAACCGTTAGGTGCGGAAGTGTGTGCAAGATACCACGAGTTGCTAGTCTGGGCTTCAAGGCCTCTGATATATACAACAATGATAGGCAGTATGGCGGAGACTCGGTGAATCAGTCATATGCATGTAGTTGAAAATCAACCAAGTTATTTCGTTGTGCTGCCTGCTAGATATAGAGAAAACTGAAAATCTTCGTTCCGGCCAGCCACATCAAAATCCGGACCAGATTGGCGCAATGCAAGTGTAAAAAGGTTACTCGAGGAAGTCCCTATTTAGTTTCGGGTGTGCCAGTGTTGCATCGGGTCTTATCGAGCTGCTGGTTGTTGTCGATGTCCTGATTATCACTATGGAACTGCGTACAGGATACTTGTGCCTTACTATTGGTTTCCCTATGCATCTCGATCCTAGTCCGGGCCCTAGACCAAATGGCCTTGCTGTAGCTCCAGTGTCCTAGGGGATCATGGATCATCATATTCACTACCATATGGTGGCTGCAAGATTTCACCGGCGCGGTGGCCAAATAAATTACTTAAGCTCTCCGTGGAACTGAGGCGACATGGATACCTAGGACACATATAGATGTTTCCCTTGATATGGTTTCGCTTGTCAAGTCAGTGCAGCTGCACATTTGAAGTGGGCAGTGGGGGAGAACGAAATAAAGATTTAGTGGTGGCGACGTTGATAGACAGCAGTATAAAATGTGATAGATAACCATCCTGCGAGATATATTAAAATAAACCAACTATGACAAAAATGAGAAAGGAAATACATTAAAATAAATTAACTCTAATCTACGCTACAATCCTTCATGATTCAGAAAAACAAACATGCATACATGAATACGTAGCCTCTTTAAATATATGTCCTTCTGCTTTGGTACACACAACCCAAACACATCGACGTCCGCGATCTACCCATACCCATTAATACTAAAGGGTATAATGATTCGTTAGCGCCTGTCTGACCTCACGCGTACGCGGCGTGTGTACTACGTACCATATGTATGCCCACTCGGCTGTACAGTATATATGTGGCATTGCCGTGTGGACTACCATGCGTGGTCAGCCGGTCAACCACGTCATCGAACATACCGGTTTTCCACACGCATCGCCAGTGGGGATTCCGTGGCCCATCAATGGTGGCGTTAACACCCCAGTGGAGCCCACCCACCCCTCCTCGCCGTATATGGCATTCCTCACCCCTCTTCGCTGCATCCGCACAACATCAGCCGCCGTTCCAACCTCCACACGAAAACCCTTGCCCTCTACCGCCACCCATCATCTCCACGTTGAAACCCGAGCCAGTGGCTCACCCCAACTTCACCATGGCCGAGGTGGAGAAGCTCGCCAATTTTGGCATTCCGGCATCGCCAGACGTGCGGAAGTCGTCTAGATGGCTGCCCCCCTCCACCTAGTTGATTCCCTTGGTGATCCGGTTTGGCGAGTGAAAATTACCCTGCCTTTTTACCCCTAAGTTATCGAACCCACGAGAGGACGTGCACTAACATAGAGGTTTCTACCAACTCTTTGAGAATTAAATTCCAGTTTTTGTGACCGGACCTTAACAACCTGGTGTAAACACGTAAAACTAAAACAAGCATGGGTATGAGATTTTGGTTCTTACAACCACATATTTGTGACCGGGATCATCATGATCTTAATTGGCGATCTGGAAGACACGCGTTACGACATGCTTGCAATGAGACAAAATGGGGGATGTGTCCAAATTACATCTTGACCGGTTTGCGATGTGCATCAAAAGGTAATTATTCAACAACTGGCCCTTACAATCGTGCAGGGTTACCTCGGTTATTTTGAATAATTCAGACAAAAGCATTGGGCATTTAATGACTACAACTCATGAATCCCCACGAATTGACTTTTACTGTGATAATCTTTTCTGTCACTTTTTCCGAAATAGTGTTCTACATTGTCCCTGCTCCCAGCATCCTGCTTGATCGATCTCTGAGATCCTGGGTACCTGGTAGGTCAAAGAACAAGAAAGAGACAAGAGATGGCTCCGTTGCAATTTTAACACATACATGATTTTAATTTGAAGTCAATTCCATTGACTCCGAATAAAAATACATCGGGTTCCTCAACCCATTGCCTTACTGAATTACTCACACATTAAGATCAGATCGCACGTAGAAATCATTGAAGAAGACATGAAGATAAATATTTTATTGATAATATCTCTTATAATGTTTGCCGGATTTGATACACTATTACAAGTATGGCTAACTTGGAGGCAGGGCCGGCCCTGGGGTATGGCTAGAGAGGCAACGGCCTAGGGCCCAGCCCTGGAGGGGGCCCATGATCTGGTATCTATCTATATGTTCCTCGATCATTGTTCTCTGTCTTTAAAAAATACGTACATGATTCATTCATCCCCAATTTTAGTATAGTTGTTATAGGATCATTAAGGTATTGACCTACTGACGTACAAATTTCTGATTCTATATACTATTTTTTTATTCATAATTTTAGGTCATTAGTCATAGACATTTGTTGGGTGCTGCAAAAAGGAGAAAAGGAAAGGAAAGCAATCTCTCAATTAAAAGACAGAAGTGTTCTTCAAAAAAGAAATGTCGATGTCAATAATGAAGAAGAAAGGCAAGAAATTAATCCTGGGCAGGAGTCATTAGAATTTGGTTCTTATTGAAGGTAATCATGGCAGTGTCATTTTGCTATTTTTAAGTTTTTCTAATAATATGCCATTTCCCAACAATTATTATTTGACATTTCAAACAAAGTATGTATGGCTGAAAATTTACTTTAATATTTTGCAATAAATATAGATATATACATGTTTATATAATGTGCAAATACAAACATATACATATAGTATTGGGGGCCATGTCGGAGTTCGCCCAAGGGCCCTCCGAAAGATAGAGCCGACCCTGCTTGGAGGTGGTTGCTGCAGTGTTGATGATAGTGGTAGCAGTGGAGATGAGATGGGTAATGGCAGCGGTTAATTTGGAGAATGACTTCTGTTTTGTGAATAATGGTTTCGTCGACAATCCGTCGAGATTCATGTGTTGATCCCTGTATAGAAGTTTTTGTGTTGGATGTGACGGGGCCACTAGTGGCTGGTACGAGCAGTCGCGCTCGTACGCGACTGCTCGTACCAGACGTCGTCTTATGCTCTGGATCAATTGTTGTGCCTGCAATTTCCTTCCCTCTTTCTTCATTTTCTTTATTTCCATGTAAATTATGATTTATGTCCATGTTTGGCCCCATTTCCAGCGAAAACAAACTAAAACGAAGGATTCACGATCTCTAACATTCATTAGTCATAAGTTGCAATATCAGACTGATTTTCTTGGATTTTCTAGGATAATACGATTTTAACAAGGGGGTGATGAGCGCAAAACTATCAATCATCAGCAGTCCCGACCTTAAACCTTGATCATCATCATGAAACAAAGATAGAAACTCGACCGTAAGGAACAGAGTTTTCTAAACCGAAATTAGGAAAAGATTTTGGTTCACTTATGATTGATACACTTAGATAGTCATCCGCTTCTTCACCTGAAAACTTAGTATTGCTATAGTGGTGGCCTTCTTATTATGCAAGATTTAGGAAAGCTATGATAATCATCACAAAGGTCATCTTAATCTAAACAAAATAATAAAGAGAATTTTATTTCTTGAGCAATGAAAACATGTATTACAAGAGCAAAAGGTATGTAAAGACAACTCAATACTAGAGTTAGTCACTAAAAACCACAAGAGTCTCTTCATCAAGGCTCGCAAACACTTATTTCAATCATTGCCTGCTGACACTTACGTTGTCTTGTGACAAATTTTTTGCAAAGAAATGATACATCCATAGAGTTTCATTGTGGCTTAAGTTTAGGTACTATTTGTCTCTTTCGAGCTCTAGAGATTAGTGCTTTTTTATTACAACAAATACACACTCTTCAAGAGAAAGACGAATGATATGTGATGCAATGTTGCCACTACGAACGTTAACAAACTCATAGCTAAAAGTCATGCCAAGGCTCTGGTGGATCATTTATTTGCCAGCAGAGTCCTCAACATAACATCAAGAGAGGTGATGAAATCACATTTACGCACGTAAACACACATGTAGAGACAAGGCCATGGAACCAGTGAGAAGTTGAAGCACCATGTAAAATGTAAAAATAGATTTTAGCATAATCTCGATCACCTTTCAACTGGGTTACACTGGATAACTTTTCCACAAGTTCTACTGAGTCTATCAAATTCGACGCTATGGGGCTGAGTATCGCTAATATCATCTTCTATGTAAATAGTTCATCCAAAAGGCACCACATCGGTCTAGATCCAAAATCACCAAAACATAGCATGTCTTATGTCACGGGTTGATCCCTACCAAAGGCACCCATCATGAACTCAAACACTACCATCATGAAAGAAATCATGACGACCTCCATTATCATCACCTCCAACTCCACCACCATCCACACAACCACCACAACCATCTCCTAGTTGTCCATCACCATCTCCACGGACACCACCCCCATCCATACAGCCACCAACCTCATCCACACGGACAATACCACCATCTACACGACCATCACCATCATCCCAAAGAGAGACCTACATTTGGGTCAAAATCTCTCCACAAGTCAGATCACAAAAAAAAAATTCTAGTGGTATCAATTGTGGTTGGTTTCATGACCATGCCAGCATGTTCTTCTACCTTCTTTTCATTAAAAAGTCTATCTTCCTCGAGTGTAGGCCTACACTCCTCCACCTTCAGTCTCCTCTCTACGCCCGCTAACTTTGACCTCCATTTATCGTCGTCCAACATCTTGAGCTCATTCCATATTGTCGCATAATCTTCTCCGTGTTTGACCGACGGGTATTCTTGGTCTCAATCATGGCCACAATTTGTCCTTTCTTAGTGATGCTGACGGATCCTCTCCTCTTCCTCTCTTTTGAAATCTTGTTACCATCCGGTCACTTGTTGGGATTTTCATTCTCCTCGTCATCTTCCTCAACAGCTATGCTTAACCATGATCTCTTTGTTGTATTCTCAGAGTTTCTCCTAATCTACTTCTTGTTGTGAAAAGCTCTTCATAGAAATGGTGTAATGTGAAGGGCTTGTTACCCTACTTCTTGTTCCGTTGCTTGAAATGGTCTGGAATGATAGGTTCATAATCCATGTTTTCATGCCACTCGGTGGTGCACAGTTGACTGGATGAATACAACGGGACCACCGATTGCATAGGTCATGGTTGGTATCACAATGGCACCCAAGATACCCTTGGGTGCAGCTTGATGTGACTTCTATGGTGTTGTTGTAGTATTCGGCAATACCACCCCAAAAATGGTCCCTTAATTGACCCATTCCAACAAATGCATCAAGTGACACATGCATCCAAGGGTGACACAAAGTAATGTTCTCATCTTGGCATTAGTTGTGATCCCTTGATCTTGATGGTGCATTCACGACTTCTACGGTGTTGTTGTAGTACTCGGCAATATCACCCCAAAACCGGTACCTTAATTTATCCATTCCAACCAATGCATCAAGTGACACATTCATCCAAGTGTGACACAAAGTAATGTCCTCATCTTGGCAATAGTTGTGATCCCTTGATCTTGATGGTGCATTCACGCTTGATGGTGTTTCCGTATGGGATCATCATCCTCTTCAGCCTCCTCCCTGCCTTCGAGCTTGTAATCCTCGCTCTACTTGTTGATCAACACCGTGTCATAGTTGAGATCTTCAAGACCAGGCGATACGTCTGATAAGCAACAAGTATAGGGGATCAGCTGTAGCCTCTTTCGATAAGTAAGAGTGTCGAACCCAACGAGGAGCTAAAGGTAGAACGAATATTCCCTCAAGTTCTATTGACCACCAATACAACTCTACGCACACTTGACGTTCGCTTTACCTAGAACAAGTATGAAACTAGAAGTACTTTGTATGTGTTGTTGGATAGGTTTGCAAGATAATAAAGAGCACGTAAATAAAAACTAGGGGCTGTTTAGATAAAGAAGCAATAAAGTTAGTATAGCGAGTGTGGAAAAGTGGTGGTAGGAGTTGTGAAATTGTCCCTAAACAATTGACTATTTTACTAGACCGATAGCAAGTTTTATGTGGGAGAGGCCACTGCTAGCATGTCCGTCCCTGACTTGGAATTCTATGCACTTATGATTGGAACTTTTAGCAAGCATCCACAACTACTAACATTCATTAAGGTAAAACCCAACCATAGCATTAAGATATATTGGTCCCCCTTCAATCCCGTATGCATCAATTTCTATGCTAGGTTGAAGCTTCTGTCACTCTTGCCCTCCAATACATAGTCCTATCAACACACAACTAACCCTATGGTGTGATCCATGCACGCGCTCATATGATGGGCAGCAAAGGACAACAACATAACCACAAGCAAATTAAACCAATCATAGCAATTCACCAATTACCGATAGAACAACGAAAATCTACTAAGACATCATAGGATGGCAACACATCATTGGATAATAATATGAAGCATAAAGCACCATGTTCAAGTAGTGGGTACAGTGGGTTGCGGGAGAGTGGACCGCTGTAGATAGATGGGGGAAGGTGATGGAGATGTTGGTGAAGATGACAGAGGTGTTGGTGTAGATTGCGGTGATGATGATGGCCCCGACGGCGTTCCGGGGCCACAGGTAAAGAGGGGGAGAGAGCCCCCCTTCTTCTTTTTCTTCATTGACCTTCTCCCTAGATGGGAGAAGGGTGTCCCCTCTGGTCCATGGCCTCCATGGCATGGGAGGGGCGAGAGCCCCTCCAAGATTGGATCTGTCTCTCTGTCTCACTCTGTTTCTGCGTTCAAATTCCGCCCTTTCACCGTTTCTTATATTCGCGGAGATCCGTAACTCTGATTGGATTGAAATTTTGAACACGATTTTTTTCTGGATATTAGCATTCTTGCGGCGAAAGAAGGGCACGAACCGCCTTACGGGGTGTCCACGAGGGTCATGGGCGCGCCCCCTGCCTCGTGGGCCCCTCGAGCATCGTCTCGCGTTGATTCCACTTCCCAAAATTCACATATATTCCATAAAAAATCTGCATCAGTTTTTATTCCGTTTGGACTCCGTTTTATATGGATGTTCTGCGAAACAAAAAACATGCAACAAACAGGAACTGGCACTGGGCACTGGATCAATATGTTAGTCCCAAAATTAGTATAAAAAGTGGCCAAAAGTATATGCAAGTTGTATAATATTGGCATGGAACAATAAAAAATTATAGATACGATGGAGACGTATCAACGTCTCTGATGTATCTATAATTTTCGACTGTTTCATGACATTATCATACCAGTTTTACATAATTTTTTTCAATAGTTTATGTTATTTCTATTTGGACTAACATATTAAACTAGTGCTAAAGGCAAGTTCATGTTTTTATTGTTTTGGGGGGTTTAAGTGAAAACTTCGTGGAACCGGAATGACTTGAAAATTTACGTATATTTCGAATCGAATACATCTGAATTTATGGCACAAGAATACATGCAAGACGAGGAACATAGGACTCACAAGCCACCATGGCACGCCCTTAGGGGGTGGGCATGGACCTGGCTTCTTGACAATCCCTAGCTCAGTTTGACCTCTCCTTCAGGCGCAAGAAAGAAGTTTATTAGAAAAAATCGTGTTAAAATTTCAGCCCGATCAGAGTTACAGATCTTCGATTATTTAAGAAACAGTGCTTAGCCGAAGAAATAGTTCCAAAAAGTCACAAAACAGAGAAAAACAAAGGAGGAGATATCCAATCCCAGCGGGACTCCCGCCCCCCAGGAGCCATGGAGGCCAAGGACCAGAGGGGGCACTCTTTTCCCATCTAGGGGGAAGACCAGGCAAGAGGAAAAAGGAGAGGGGCCTCTCTCCCCCTCTCGATCTCCCCGTGGCGTTGTAGCACCACCGGCGAGACCATCGTGATGACAATGTACTCCAAAAACTTCACCACCGTCATCAACAACTTTCTCCCTCTTCGTGCAGCACAGTATCTTCTCTCACCCCACTGTAATCTCTACTTGAACATGACGCTCTACCCTATATATTATTCTCGAATGATGTGTTGCACCTCTATTATGTTTGAGTACCTTCGTTCTGTCCTACGGGCTAATTGTGGCATGATATGATTGATATGACTTGTATGTTATTATGGCGTTGTCTTATGTTGCCCGCCATCTCGCACTAACATGTGGGGTGCCCATTGTAGGGTGTTGCCATGTTTTAATGATTTGCTTATAGTGTCTTGTGGGAGTGACAGAAACCTAAACCCGAGTTTGTGAGTTGTTGTATATGGGATTAAAGGGGACTTTTAATAACTTAATGCTATGGTTAGGTTTTACCTTAATGAATATTTAGTATTTGCGGATGCTTTCTAGGGTTCCAATCATAAAAACGTATGATCCAAGTATGGAAAGTATGTTAGCTTAGGTCTCTCCCTCATAAGTATGATGAGTATCACACGTTTCATATCCAAGTTGCTAGGAACAATCCTTTTCCCATTCTTCTTCAAAAACCATTACTTGGTTCTTTTATGAAAACAACAACTAACTCGTTATTTTCTTGCGAAACTATCTTATTACTCTCGCAAACTACTTTTATTCCTTGTTCTAGATAAAGCAAACGTTAGTGTGCCTAGAGTTGTATCGGTTGTCTATAAACCTTGAGAGAATATTAATTCCACCCTTAGCTCCACGTTGGGTTCGACACTCTTACTTATGGGAAGGGCTACAACAAGCCCCCTACACTTGTCGGTTATCACCATGCATATGTGACTCCGCCAAAGACGACAAGGATTCAACTGCATTCTTCTCAACAACAAGTTCATCACCATACGGCTGCAAGCAATCACCAAACAAATGCACCAATCGAAATGAGAAGCCCAATTTTTTTACCTTATGTTATTTCATCAAGCACATGGTGACCACGACCCTTGCACTACAAAAAAAAATACACTTCCGTGATGATACGTGTTTGTCACAGTAGGTCGCGTTTTTTGTCATGAATGTACATCCATGACAAATTTATGACAGAATCAAGATAAGCATACTTGTGCTGTCATAGAAGTGTTCCATGACATTACCAAAATTATCATCACGGAAGTGTCCACTTCCATGACGATAAATCGCACGTCACAGAAGTGATTTCGTCAAGGGTGAGTGACACGTGGTATCCACCGTAACGGAATGCTGTAAAGCTATCGGGTCGGGTTTTGGATCCGATAACCCGTTAATAGCCCCGACCAATGGGGATTTTCCACGTGTAAAATCATCATTGGCTGGAGGAAACACGTGTCGGCTCACCGTTGGGACACATGTCATCCGTTCATTGGGCCGAAGTCTCCTATGATACGGCGACACGCGGCACGACCCAACAGAGGCCCATTCCTATGAAAAGGCCGGCCCGTTTGACTTGGTCAAAAGGTGGCGGCCCGGCCCACGGAAAGCCTGTTAACGGCCTGTTCGCATATAGCCCATTTACAGCCCGCTAACCCAGGGCCTGTTACGCCCTATCCGAATTAGGCCCAGTAGCGTCATCTGGGCCGTCCCATATGATTCAGCCCGTTTTAACCTCTGGCCCATGACTTCTTTCGGCCCATATGAGGACCTTTGTAACTCTTGGCCCATTAACGGCCCGTGGTGAAACTGGCCCGTAATGAACAGTGTATCACTTTATACCCATTAACGGCCCGTTATTCCATTGGGCATTTCCAGCCCAAGTTAACTTTCGGCCTTCTAAGGGCCCATTGATTCTTGGGCTCATTTGCAGCATTCGGTTACATTCGGCTCGTTACTGTCATTTTCTGCTTGTGGGCCAAATTCAGCCCGTCGTTACAGTCGGCCTGTTTGCGGACCGTTAATACGTTGGGCCGTTTTCATGTAAAAAAACCCGTTGGGCTGTTTTCATAGAGTTATCCAATACGGCCTATTAACGACCCGTTATGGTCCATGAATAGTACATCCCATGATCGGCGAAATGATGATACGCCCCGTAAAAGGCTCATGGATCCTACGGCCCGTATGAGGCCCATGGATAGTACGGCCCGTAGAAGGCCCATGGATCGTACGGCCCGTAGAAGGCCCATGGACCCTACGGCCCGTAGAAGGCCCATGGACCCTAAGGCCCGTATAGAAGGTTGATGGATCCCACAGCCCGTGTAGAAGGCCAATGGATCCTACGGCCGGACGAAGGCCCATGAATCATACGGCCTGCAGGAGGCCCATGGTTATAACAGTCCGTGTGTTGCCATGATTATTTTGGCCTAGTTACCAAAAATAGGCTATTGTGGCCACTAGAAAAACACAGAAAAAGAACTGCAGTGACTACAAGAAAACAACTAAACAAGACAATAAGGAAATAAATAAGCAAGAAATTAACGCTAGCCTATTACCGCTATTACACATATTACATCCACTGGGCATCAAAGTTTGCCACCAGTGCAAATATAGGGAACAAAGAAGCATATTACATACACTGGCCGTCAAAATTGGCCACCAGTGCAAATAAACGCGGCAACAAAACAAGAGCATAACTGAAACAACTTCAGAAGAGCTCAACAAACGTTATCCTGGGTATCCACCATGCTGGCAATAAGCTTAGCAAGCTGATTAGCTTTGTCCTGTTTGGCGCTAAAATCCTCCAACGCTTGTTGTTGCACCAGAAAGTATGCATCTGAATGTTCCAGGGACTTCCGCAGTCCTTCCGCTTCTTGTCGCAGCACAACTGATCGATGTCTTTCAGCTTGTAGTTGAGACTCAAGAAACTGAACTGATTCAGACAGTGAGTTTGAATAGCTTGTGCAAGCGGTAGTGGCCAGTAACTCGAACACTAAACCAAGCCAGGACTTTGGGGTTGTCTCACTGTCTTCAAGATAGTCTTCCTTAGCTGTTTTATCAGCTTTGTTGGAGACCAACAAGTATGTGTCACTATCCTGAACCTTATCTACATTACTTCCTTTACCATTGCTTAATAAGGCACTCTTCCCCAATATTCTGTCAACATTCTAAAAAAAGAAACAAGCAGACACATAACAGTACTAGGATATGAAACTCATTTCGGTGAACCAGTTCATCAGTAAGGTGGATAGGATTAAACTACCAAGTCTTCTATTGCCAAGTACTAGTACATAATAAAAGCATCAAACAAACATATATCTATGTCCTATGGTCACTGCATTGTCTTGCCAAA
>LR880967.1:31652650-31693739 GCA_904067115.1 Aegilops sharonensis
GAATTTGAATCCTTAGTGTAGAAACCGATTTTGTACTTAGTGTAATTTTTTAGTTTACATAGCATGCTAGTCTTGTGTGTTGATCTAGTAGTGTTTAATCTTACTATACTTAGTATACTTAGTAGAATTTTATTTATTAGTGTGGAACCCGATTTTGTTAGTGTAGAAATTTTTTATGGGTTTAGAATTTTTTTAGTGTCCAATCTTCCATTGATATGGTAAACGTACAATCCAATTTACATAGTGTTGAATCCGGTGATACGCTTTTGTCATGAATGCTTTTTTAGTAGTGTGAAAATTGAAATGTTGTTTTGTAGAATGGTGCTGAGGGAGTCCTGGATTAAGGGGTCCTCGGACAGCCGGACTATGTACTTGTGCAAGACTGTTGGACTATGAACATATAAGATTAAAGACTTTGTCCCGTGTCTGGGTGGAACTCTCCTTTGCGTGGAAGGCAAGCTTGGCAATTCGGATATGTAGATTTCCTTCTCTGTAACCGACTCTGTGTAACCCTAGCCCCCTCCGGTGTCTATATAAACCGGAGGGTTTAGTCCGTAGGACAACAACAATCATAATCATAGGCTAGCTTCTAGGGTTTAGCCTCTACGATCTCGTGGTAGATCAACTCTTGTAATACTCATATCATAAAGATCAATCAAGCAGGATGTAGGGTATTACCTCCATCGAGAGGGCCCGAACCTGGGTAAACATTGTGTCCCCCGCCTCCTGTTACCATTAGCCTTAGACGCACAGTTCGGGACTCCCTACACGAGATCCGCCGGTTTTGACACCAACATTGGTGCTTTCATTGAGAGTTCCACTATGTCGTCACGATAAGGCTCGATGGCTCCTTCGATCATCCACAACGATGCGATCCGGGGTGAGGTTTTCCTCCCGGGACAGATCTTCGTATTTGGCGGCTTAGCACTTCGGGCCAATTCGCTTGGCCATCTGGAGCAGATCGATAGCTACATCCCTGGCCGTCAGGTCAGGTTTGGAAGCCTAAACTACACTGCCGATATCCGCGGAGACATTATCTTCGACGGATTCGAGCCCATGACAGGTGCACCATACAGTCACAATGAGCATGACTTAGATCTGCCATCGGACAGTGTTCAGGATAACGCACCTGTAGCGTCCCTGGCCTTAGATCCGGAGCAGATCGTGCCATCCGAGGACGGGTGGATAGACCCCGCCACGGAGGCCGCACACTCAGCGGCGATATAGCCGAACACAGACTTCTCCTCCAATGAGGTCTGCGTCATCGGACCCTCGGACTCGTCTCCGGCCATAGGCTCCGAACCACGTACATCCGTGCCCCCCGATTGGGCACCGATCATGGAGTTTACCTCCGCGGATATCTTTCAGCACTCGCCTTTGGGCGACGTGCTAAATTCATTAAAATCTCTCTCCCTGTCAGGAGACTCTTGGCCGAACTATGTCCGGCTTGAGTGGGAAGCAGACGACGAAGAAATTTGTTCCCCACCCACACCCACTTAATAGCCACTGTCGACGACTTAACCGACATGATTGACTTCGACACCAAAGACATCAACGGTATGGACGACGATGCCGTAGAAGAACAGGAACCACCGCCCATAGGACGCTGGACAGCTACCTCATCATATGATATATATATATATAGGGAAAATCCATCCTACCACCCGGTGGTAGTTACCCCACATCGCTCCGATACTCGCATGCGGGACTATATCTACCATTTTATTATTTTCAATATGTTCATATACTATATCTAAGATATTTCAAAACAAGTTACATGAAAAAATTGCACATGAGCCCCTAGCTTTTGTTATATTTATGAAATACAAACATATTTGTACATCAAAAAGAGCAGACTCAAAAAATGGTTCATACGACCTAAAAATTTCTATATATACTACTTAATATTTATTACATACTACATACTGCATGTACATACTCTTGATTTCGACAGCTACTACATACAACATACCAACCGCAAGTGGTGGTAACTACCACTGCTTGGAGGAAACATTTGTCATATATATATATATAGGGAAAATCCATCCTACCACCCGGTGGTAGTTACCCCACATCGCTCCGATACTCGCATGCGGGACTATATCTACCATTTTATTATTTTCAATATGTTCATATACTATATCTAAGATATTTCAAAACAAGTTACATGAAAAAATTGCACATGAGCCCCTAGCTTTTGTTATATTTATGAAATACAAACATATTTGTACATCAAAAAGAGCAGACTCAAAAAATGGTTCATACGACCTAAAAATTTCTATATATACTACTTAATATTTATTACATACTACATACTGCATGTACATACTCTTGATTTCGACAGCTACTACATACAACATACCAACCGCAAGTGGTGGTAACTACCACTGCTTGGAGGAAACATTTGTCATATATATATATATAGGGAAAATCCATCCTACCACCCGGTGGTAGTTACCCCACATGTCTCATATACTAGCATGTGGTACTATATATACTATTTTATTATTTTAAATATGTTCATATACTATATCTAAGATATTTCAAAACAAGTTACATGAAAAAATTGCACATGAGCCCATAGTTTTTGTTATATTTATGAAATACAAACATATTTGTACATAAAAAAGAGCATACTCAAAAAATGGTACATACTACCTAAAAATTTCTATATATACTACCTAATCATTATTACATACTACATACTGCATGTACATACTCTTGATTTCGACAGATACTACATACAACATACAAAACGCAAGTGGTGGTAACTACCACTGCTTGTAGGAAACATTTGTCATATATATATATATACACCCTCAAAGAAAGCAATGGCGATGAGGCAACGGATGATAATCCCCTTGAGAAGCAATTTAGACGCCGGCGTCAGCGGCGCCGCTCTAAGCCCCGCCATAGCAAAAATAGCGATATCAACACAGGAGGCAATAGAAATCCGGATAATGCCGAAGACAAAAACAATCCTGCCCATCCAAGCCACGAGCAAGCCGGAAGGGAGGACGGGCAAGCTAGCCCTGATCAACAGGCAATAGACGGAGACTCGGAGGATGAGAATTACATGCCCCTCTCTGAAGACGAGGTGAGCCTCGGCGACGAATAATTTATTGTGCCTGAGGACCCTGTCGAGCAGGAGCGCTTCAAGCGTCGGCTTATAGCCACTGCAAAAAGCTTGAAGAAAAAGCAACAACAGCTTCAAGCTGATCAAGATCTGCTAACTGATAGATGTACCAAGGTTGTTACCCCAACCAAAAGTTACCCAAAGCGCAGGTTGTTACCTCAACTCGAGGAGGAGGCACTAGAGCCTACACTTCCAGCACAGGATGCGGGTGACCAGCCACCTCGTGGCCGAGACAAAGCGGCGTATCAGCCCGAAGTACAACCCGCACCCCGTCGCCAAACAAGCAAAAACACGAAGGCCCGGGGCTACACGCAGGACCTGCGAGACAAATTGAACAAAGCAGGACAGTCAAGATCGATCTACGGATCACGGGGGAGCGCCCCAACACGTGACGATGACCGTCATGCCGGATACACTAAATACAAATCAGGCCGGGCCGAATACAACAGACCAAACTCATTTGAATTGCATCGTGATGTAGCCCGGCATAGAGGCGCAGCACACCCCCTATGCTTCACTGACAAAGTAATGGATCATGAATTCCCAGAAGGGTTTAAACCCGTGAACATCGAGCCCTACGATGGGACTACAGACCCCGCGGTATGGATAGAAGATTTCTTTCTCCACATTCACATGGCTCGCAGGGATAATCTACACGCCATCAAGTACCTCCCACTAAAACTCAAGGGACCAGCTCGGCATTGGCTGAATAGTTTGCCGGCAAACTCCATTGGAAGTTGGGAGAACTTGGAAAACGCATTCCTGGATAACTTCCAGGGCACTTATGTGGGACCAGCGGATGCTGATTATTTATGTCACATAACCCAACAGCCCGGAGAGTCAGCCAGGAAATTCTGTTCCTAACTAAAAAGAACCAAGTTGTCGACTGTTCGGATGCCGAAGCCCTAGCGTCCTTCAGACATAACATCCGTGACGAGTGGCTTGCCCGACACCTCGGCCAAGAGAAGCCGAAGTCCATGGCAGCCCTCACGACACACATGACCCGCTTTTGTGCGTGCGAGGACAGCTGGTTGGCTCGTAGCAACAGCACAACAAGCAATCATGTCACATCAGAGGCCAAAGATAGGAACGGCAAGCCCCGACGCAACAAACACAAGCGTCGCAATAACGGCAATAACACCGAGGACATGGCCGTCAATGCCGGATTTAGTGGCTCTAAGTCCGGTCAGCGGAAAAAGCCATTCAAAAAGAATAATCCGGGCCCGTCCAGTTTGGATGGCATACTCGACCGTTCATGCCAAATTCATGGCACCCCAGGAACACCAGCCAATCATACCAACAGCGAATCCTGAGTCTTCAAACAAGCCGGCAGGTCAGGTGCCGAAAACAAGGAGATGGGGTCTCAAAGCGATGACGACGACGAGGAGCCCCGGCCACCGAACACAGGAGGGCAAAAGAAATTTCCCTCGCAAATCAAAGCGGTGAACATGATAAACGCCAACCACATTCCCAAGATGGAACAGATGTGCACTCTTAGGGATGTCGACGCAATGGAGCCAGTCCAAAATATTACCTATGGCCGATCACCCTTGACCGTACGGATTGTCTGACCAATACCAGTCAGGAAAATCCAGCCGCACTAGTCGTTGACCCAATAATTGACGGATTCCACCTCAGACGAGTCCTTATGGACGGAGGCAGCAGTCTAAACCTGCTGTATCAGGACATAGTGCGCAAGATGGGTATCGATCCTTCAATGATTAGGCCAACTAAAACCACTTTCAAGGTGTTATACTAGGTGTGGAGGCCCGTTGCATAGACTCCATCACCCTGGAGGTAGTCTTCGGATCACCGGACAATTACCGTACCGAAGAGTTAATCTTCAAGATCGTCCCTTTTCGCCGTAACTATCATGCACTGCACGGACGAACCGCGCTTGCTCGATTCAACACGGTGCCACATTATGCCTACCTTAAGCTCAAGATGCCCCGTCCGCGCGGCGTCATAACAGTTAATGGCAAGGCCAAACGCTCCCTCCGTGCCGAAGAGTATACCTCCACCTTAACAGATGAAGCAATGAGTGGCATCTTTCAATCGAGCCTTGAGTCGACTGCCAAGCTCCCAGACACCACCAAAGGAGTCTGAATTACTTCACGATAGGATAACCCGGCTCGTCAGGAGATCAATTAAAACACTCCAGCGGTAAACGGAGGAAAAGCTAAAATAGGCCACACACTGCGGCTCAACCGCTCCGTGGCACACAAACGTTTTTGCATTTTCTTTGCAGGTCCACTTTTGCGTAGGCCAGGACTGGCTACATGGAGACCAGATCCATGAATGGATGGGAAGCAGCTCGAACGCGTAAGGGAATACTTAGATATTCCCCTCGATTACCATCCGATTACACTCCGGATCCACACACAGCCTCCTCCCACCCGGTCTCAGCAGGTTACGAAGTCATATTTCTTTTTATCACATTACCTGTACTCGTACGCATCAACGTGTTATTCAATTACAACATGTGGCTTTATATGACGCTTATATGCTGTTGTTTCTTATTGACACTTTTTGTGAAATGGCATCCGTACACCGCGATATGCCTTCATATGCCAGGGGCTTCATTGTACCGATAATACGGCAATAAAGTCCGAACACCTTCACGGTCCATCGGCACCCCGAACTTATAGCATTATATGCATCAGCTCCGAATCATGTCTTGGGTCAATAGTTGGGTTTGCCCGGCTCCCATGTTTTGCTGCCTTACGTTCTGCTATATTGGCTAAGGCGGCACAGGGAGAACTACTGCGATTGTGGGCCTGTTCTTCCGGACGAGCGCCTCCGAAGAGAAAGCCGAAAACTGACTGTCATGATACGGCGAGAGCTGGTTAGCTGTTCGAGAGGTTGTAAAATCTTTAAGGATTTCTTCCGCATTATGCGATAACTAATGCAGCGTGCGATGGATTGGCTTTTCTTCCGATCAGGTGCTTATAGAGCCCCTCGTGCGGTCTTCCGAACACCAGGGGCTGCGCCTACCTTCCTTTTGTCAAACTCCTATGGCTAAGTGAGAGCGATAAAGCCTTATAGTCCGATTGCCTGGTTCACTGCGTTGACACCTCCTTCAAGGACCCAAAACTGGGATAAAGAGTGCTCAGGTTTATCCCGAACACCCCCGTACTTCCTACATGAGGGCAGAAGCCGACGACTAGCCAACTCTCAGGATTAATATATAAAACGGCCGCACAGGAGGAAAAACTCTCAAAAAATAGGCAATAAACAATTGAAATGACCTTGTTTCACATTACAAAGGACAACATGACTGTATTCATGGAAATATAATGTCCTTGGTACATTACTCCGCAACAAGGCAAGATCCTTTCAGGACACTATCATAATATAACTCGGGCTTGCGGTGCTCCTTCCCCTCTGGCAGTCCCTCGGTCATCAGCTTTTCAGCATCCATCTTCGCCCATGCACCTTCGCGCGGGCGAAGGCCATTCACGCACCCTCCATACAGACCGACCTCTTGATGACTTAAAGTCTAGGTCAGGCACTCACAAGCCGCTTCACGAGCCCGAAGTAGCTGCTTGGAATCGGCTCGGCAGGCCATAGCCGTATAATTATATCCTTCATGGCTAGTTTGGCCCCCTTATGCAGTTCGACCAGCTGTTTCAGCTGATTGGCAAAAGGCACTGGATACTTCGGCGCCAGATACTGCGACCAGAAGAGCTTGTCCGCAGTGCTCCTTTCTTCGGCCCGGTATAATTGGGCGGCATCAGATATGCTGCACGGTATATTCAAATTAGTAAATGTGATTTTCTCCCTTCAAATACCTGCTTTGCATAGAAAAAGCCTTACCCGCCGCGATCTTCCTCGCCTCTTGGATTTCCTGCAGGGCACCTTGGGTTTCCCCCCGGGCATCGCGTGCGGCTTGACGAGCCTTGGTGAGTTCGGATTCTTTCTCCTTTAAGCTCTGCTCCAAGGTCTCGCATTTCTTCACAGCCTCTTGGAGCTCTTGCAAGGCTCCAATAACCCTGGCCTCGTGCTTCTCATGAAGAGCCTGCTCTGTGGCTGCCTTTTTCTCGGCCTCGGCCTCGGCCCTCTTAAGGGCCTCGACTTCGGTCACCGCCCCTAGAGCAAACCATGAACATATTTTCATCATACTAAATTATTCATTCGCGCTGAACATGGGCAAGGTTTTTGCATACCTTGTTTATCCTCCGTGTTCTTCTTTGGCCCGCTCCAGACTCTGCTTTAGTCCGGAGACTTCCGCAGTATGAGAGGCGGCAGGCGCTACAGACGCCTGCTTACAAAGAAAAAGAGGGAGAGATTCCATAAAGTGAGTCTCCTGGAAACACATATTGGATCCTCTGTCCGGTTCTTTCTTTCACTGAACAATGTATCAGGGGCTACTACCTATACTAGGACACTCTTCGAAACCTCACAATACATACCTCAAAGCCCGTTATAAGGCTGATGCAGGCTTCATTGAGTCCACTCTCCGCAAATTGGATCTTCTCAATCACCGCACCCATAAGCGCACGGTGTTCTTCAACATTGGAGGCGCTCTTTAGCGCTGCCAATAAAGTATCTGGCACCTCTGGTAGGACAGAGGTTGCCGACGGAACAGGCGCACCCCCTCTAGCTGAGGGTGGCTGCCTGCCTGATTCTCGAGCCGTATCGGTCTCCGGAATTGTGTCTGGCCAGGGGCCGAATTCGAGATAGCCCCCGCCGTCGACGTCCATGGGAGCCTTTTCTCCCTTGTGTCCGGCCCCTGAAGTTCGACCTCCTGGTGCCGCCTTGACGATCTTTCCCCCCCTTATTGGCCTGGGTCCCTCTGTGACGATACCTCGGTGTCGTTCATGTGTTTTGGGGAAGGGTCCTTCGGGGGCATCTCGCTGTCCATAGCATCCGAACCCAATAAATCCTCTGATGAGGATTGTTCGGTGCAGGCCTCGTCGGACTGCAAAAAAGTATGGCTCAATGATTAAAACGCCATGACATAGTGAGTCCGGATGCGTAAACGTGTTTGGATTTTATATACTCACGAGTTCACCAGGGGCTAGGCCCTGGGATCCCACTCCGGGCTGCTGTCGGTGGCGGCGGTGGACTCCTCCGGAAGAGGAGTTTTTACCTTCTTAGGCCACTCGGCCTCCAAGGATGTGGAGGACGTCCTTTTCTTTCTTCCCCTCACTGGGGATTGTTCTTCCTCCTCTTCCTCGACCTCCCTGGAGGAAGAGCAGGCATCAGAGTCTTCGGATATTGTGTCCGAAGTGCCACGGCGACGAAGGCCGCCCCTGGTCTTTTTGGCCTCCTTCTTCGGCGCCTTATAAGGCGCCTGGACCAGCATCTTCGTCAGAAGTGGGCCGGCCGGTTCTTCTGGCAGTGGGGCCGGACAGTAGATCCGCCCCACCTTCTTCGTCCAGCCCTAGGACAGTTGGGGAAAACACATTAAGCATTTCCCGTGGTTTATGCGAATAAAACGTATGACTTATACAATGACTTACCGAACTTGAAGGGCGGGACAGTTGGTACCCGCGGTCCTCGGCGGAGTCCGGCCACGATTTGCCGGACTTAAAAAGCACCTTCCAGATGTCCTTGTGCGAGGAGCCAAAGAGCTCTATCAGGGTCTGGTGCTTGGCCGGGTCGAATTCCCATAAATTGCAAGCCTTGTGTTGACAAGGAAGGATCCGGCGAACTAACAACACCTGGACTACATTGACAAGTTTGATATTCTTGTCTTCCATATCCTTGACGCGCGTCTGGAGCACCGACAGCTCGTCAGGTGAAGACCAGTTCAGGCCCTTCTTGGGCGAGGACGTAAGCCGCAGGGGAGCTCCGGATCGGAATTCGGGAGCTGTGGCCCATTTTGGGTCGCGCGGCACAGTGACATAGAACCACTGTTGTTGCCACCCTTTGACGGAATCATTAAAAGTACGTGATGGCCATGTGACGTTGGACATCTTGCTCACCATGGCACCTCCGCACTCGGCGTGCTCGCCGCTCACTACCTTGGGCTTCACATTAAAAAATTTCAGCCATAAGCCGAAGTGTGGCGAGATGTGGAGAAAGGCATCGCACACATCGATGAATGTCGAGATGTTGAGGAAGGAATTGGGGGATAGATCATGAAAAACGATCCCGTAGTAATACATGATGCCGCGAACGAATGGGTGGAGGGGAAACCCTAGCCCGCTGACAAAGTGAGGGAGGAATACAACCCTCTTGTGGGGTTCCAGGGTTGGGACGATCTGTCCCGCTGTCGGGAGGCGATGGCTGATTTTGTTGGCGAGATACCCGGCCTCCCGAAGCTTTTTGATATCCTTCTCCCGGACGGTAGAGGCCATCCACTTGCCTCCTACTCCGGATCCGTACATTTTCGGAGGGCCTTGCTGGGCTGAGAAGACAAACGCTTGGGCGCTGCTGCTCGAGCGAGAGATAATGGATGAGCAGAGAAAGAAGAAGGCGTGGGTGAATCAGGGGAGTCCTTATCTCCTTATAAAGGCAGCAGGGATCCTGCGCCTCCCCACTTGCCCGGTAAACTTACTTATTCCCCAAGCGCCGCGTTGATGGCGCGGTTGGGTTACCCACACCCGTATTGATGAGAATCCCGAGATAAGGGGACACGATCTCTGCTTCGATAAGACGTGCCAATAAAACCGCCTTGCAATATGTGCAGTAGCAGGTTGAGAAAACGGTTCACATAGTGACCGGGCCGTGGCATGATGTCACACTATAGAAAATTGTCAGCATAATAGATTTGTGGAATATTGTGCTCTCTACGGTGGTACGTGGAATTTATTTTGAAGAGCCGGACACGATTCATGTGTTCAAAATCTACATCGGAGTATTCGGAGAAGGAACCCGCCTTGCAATGCCAAAGACAAACTGCGCGTCGGACTCATCGTCATTCAAGCCTGGTTCAGGGGCTACTGAGGGAGTCCTGGATTAAGGGGTCCTCGGACAGCCGGACTATGTACTTGTGCCGGACAGTTGGACTATGAAGATACAAGATTGAAGACTTCGTCCCGTGTCCGGGTGGGACTCTCCTTTGCGTGGAAGGCAAGCTTGGCAATTTGGATATGTAGATTTCCTTCTCTGTAACCGACTCTGTGTAACCCTAGCCCCCTCCGGTGTCTATATAAACCGGAGGGTTTAGTCCGTAGGACAACAACAATCATAATCGTAGGCTAGCTTCTAGGGTTTAGCCTCTACGATCTCGTGGTAGATCAACTCTTGTAATACTCATATCATCAAGATCAATCAAGCAGGAAGAAGGGTATTACCTCCATCGAGAGGGCCCGAACCTGGGTAAACATTGTGTCCCCCGCCTCCTGTTATCATTAGCCTTAGACGCACAGTTCGGGACCCCCTACCCGAGATCCGCCGGTTTTTACACCGACAGGTGCCACAACCATGATGTCAACTTTGCAGGTCAAGGTGTGCCAGTAGCCTTGCAACTGGAGATCTGTTCGACATCTACCACCACCGGTGTTGTGTTTCTTTAGTGGTAACAAACCTTGTTTTCCAATAGGCTATGTGTGTTTTTCAATTTTTCTATAAACATTAAAATCTCATGTTTTTTGTGTTCTGTTACAGAGATCATACCATGCAACGTGAGGTTTGATTTCTACCGAAGACACTGTGGTCTTCGAGGCTCCTGGGGGGCCTACACTATGCAGCTCGAGAAAGAAACAAGAATGACCGAGATGGGAGGAGATGGATGGGATCGTTTCCTCGCCCATAATCGTCTCATCGGGGTTCAAATTATCCTCTTCTCCTTAAAGCGGAAGAAGACCTAGTGTTTTTGTCATCTATCTGAACATGGATGATGATGATGAGGACCCATTTGATCATACAATCTTTTCCCACATAAGCAACCTCTTCGACAACCTTTTGCCACGTAATAATTATGTCGGGGTGCCATTTGTGATCCGTCTGTCAAGGACCAATGTTGTCGGCCGCCATCTCATGGTATGTTACTAAGTTCTTCATCTAAGTGTAGAAATTTGTTTGATATATATGCATGCTTAGTGTAGAATTCGATGATACGCCTAGTGTAGAATCCGATTAATATACTTACTGCAGAATCTGATTGATATGCTTAGTGTAGAATTCGATGCTATGCGAATTGAAGTGACAGACATGCATATTTATCTTAGTGTACAGATTTATATTTGTGTGGAATCCGTAAGATATGCTTGCAAGAATATGTGTGCGACTAGTTAATTGACATCCTTGCTATATAGGGGGTCTCGTCAACATCACACACCGGGGTCATCGTCATCACTTCTCCCCAACAGGTGTCCTCGCCCTCCCTAAACTCCGAGCAAGTGACTCCGACTTCTTCGAAGACAAACGTCGACCCAACCCACACCGTAGAGGTTGTGTGGATACACAAGAAGGCCCGCGCCAGACTCAGCCACCCGCGCCAAAGACAGCGCAGCTCTGACTCTGAATGATACCTCTGAAGGAGAACTATGCAAGGCTGGCGCGGCGGAAGACCACCGAACAAACCACCTTCTGTGTGAGGTGTGTGTGGGGTTTTATGCGAGTGCTGCTCTGTGGTTTGTGACGGTTTTCGCCCGGTTTTCTGTTTATGAACCGGGAAACTCTCTTCTGCTTAATTAATGGATGAGGCAAAGCTTTTGCCTCCGTTTCAAAAAAAACATCCTTGCTATATATATGTGTATTTGTTTTCAGAGATTGTCTAAGAAGTTAGCTCTGCTCCGTGGCATCTAGGCTGACGAAACAGGCTATGCTAGAGAACGCCTTACAACAAGGGGCGCCATCTCCATCTCTGCATACATAGCGGCCCCTAACGGTCGCATTGTTTTATTCTCAGTGGGGTGGAAGGATCTTCCTCGTTGGCAAGAATCTCCAGTCACTGCGAAGAACACCACACCACAACTATGAAGAACACCACGCCACAACTTGAGAATGATAATCGTCACCGGCATAATTTAAAAGTGTGTATGGCTGGACCATCGATGCTACTAGGTCTCTTGAGTAATTAAATTGCTTATTAAATATTAGTTCACCATGTATGCATGTTGACAATGACTACCTAGTGTTTATGAGATTCTCGTTAATTAACTAGTATTTAGGAGAGTAAAACTGCACCACATCCCAGCCCTCGAGCACATCATAGATGCACTGTTAACAAAGCGCATGAGAGGGGCAATAAAAGATAGAAAAGGAGACAAAAACGGAACATTATTTTCATTTGGCAGCAATACAGAACAAGATTTACTTTTTGATGAGCTGAGAATAAGAAAATAGTTAACCACACAATTAAATCAAACTTCATTAAAGTCGCCTTGAAAAACTATAAACACGGAAAACCCAGATACTTCGTAAGTGCGACTTACAGTTGTGTAACATATATGCACAGATTTGATCAACATATCATCCAGCCGTGGTGTACAAAAAAAGTAATACTTATGTGGATCAAAATAGAGTTATTGAGTGTCCTTTTTATGGCCTGCATATTCACTGAAGAGTATTAATGGTTGGTGAATGGCTAGTACAGGTCACGGTTGCCCTCTTTATAAATTTGAGAGAGGAGTGCTTGACGATGTCACATACATACCAGCTGAAATATATTTACGTAGTTGTTAGTACATCCTGCATCAATTACAAGGTTAAATTTAAGTAGTTTCTTTTGTTATGCAAGAGAAATCTTGTAGGCGGCATTACACTGTAGTGCACTGCGTTGGTGTAGGATTGAGAGTCACCGGGATATACAGATGTGATAAAAGACCCAGTAGCGTTTGGTCATTAACTGCTGCGTGTACGCTTCAGATACCGAGCATTGGGCACCATGGCGTTTGGGGCTGCTGCCGACAGTAGGCCACAGCAGCCCTTGCTTGTTTCACTCCATAACACCTCGCATACATTGTCTAATCTCGTTAATACAGCAAAATCACAGCTGAGAATATAATAATTAATAAAAGTGCATATGCTTTATTCCATCTCATCATAACAGCTCAAGTTTGGCATTACCAATTAATTAACGGAGCAGTATTGATCATATGTGTTACCATTTTCATGCAAAACCGAAGGCCAGTGATAGGCGCCGCGCACCGGCCCAAATTTGGGCCGGTCGACCGTGCACCGTCGGATTCAATTAATACCAACCGTCTAATCCCTGTGACAGGTTGTCCTCTTCCCCTCGCATCTTAGATCCCGAGCACAGCAGGTCCTCTTCCTCCCCCCGCGTCTCAAATCCGGCCGCATGGGGGCCATAGCTGCACCCACACCACAATTCGCCGCCCTTGCCGCCGGTCGCCGGCCTCGTCTCGTGTCTTTCTCGCCGGATCCATGCATGCAGCAACATTCGCCTGTGGTTGCAGACCCCTCACTAGCAGTGGCAGCCATGGTTTTGGGTACCGGGCGGTAAACTCGGTTACAGCCCGGTAACCGCGTTTCCCACTCCCCGACGATAATTGGGTATACCGAGCAGAAAATTTCGAGCATTTTGAATTATTTGAATTTAAACTCCTGACGCCTAGTTAAATAGGGTACATCTCTATCCAAACCATAGGCGTATTCTTGTTCTACTGGTAAAGAGCATGAACCAGCAAACACAAGTCGTGTGTTCAAGGATAGACAGGCGACCGTCCGAAGTTCGAACTCACTACCTGCATGTGCGTGGCACAGGAGCTGAGGTATTACCACTGCGCCACTACTAGTTCAGCAATTACTTAGTGTTCAAAACATATATATTCTTGTCCTAAAAAAAATTCAATTCAAATCTTAATTTTAAGTTTCGCTCGAATTTTTTTCGGAATTTTGTGGTTACCGTGGTAACCGAGTTTACCGCCCCCCCTGGAGAAAAATGTTCCATTCGGGATCCAAAACCTTGGTGGCAGCTCGGACAATTCCGGTGGCCGGTCGCCGTTCGCAGCATCCCGACAACGTGCTCGCGGGAAACTACTCTCCTTTGGGTTTGCTGATGGCAACTAAAATGTTCTACGGTAGTAGCAAAAAAATTGACTAGTTCCAGCAAAAATAGCTCATTGCTGCCATCGCCTCTGTCGCCATTGAAGCGCCACTACTAGTTCAGCAATTATTTAGTGTTCAAAACATATATATTCTTGTGCTAAAAAAATTGAATTCAAATCTTAATTTTAAGTTTCGCTCGAATTTTTTTCGGAATTTTGTGGTTACCGTGGTAACCGAGTTTACCGCCCCCCCTCGAGAAAATTGCTCCATTCGGGATCCAAAACCTTGGTGGCAGCTCGGACAATTCCGGTGGCCGGTCGCCGTTCGCAGCACCCCGACAACGAGCTCGCAGGAAACTACTCTCCTCTGGGTTTGCTGATGGCAACTAAAATGTTCTACGGTAGTAGCAAAAAAATTAACTAGTTCCAGCAAAAATAGCTCATCGATGCCATCACCTCTGTCGCCATTGAAGCGCTACTACTAGTTCAGCAATTATTTAGTGTTCAAAACATATATATTCTTGTCCTAAAAAAAATTCAATTCAAATCTTAATTTTAAGTTTCGCTCGAATTTTTTTCGGAATTTTGTGGTTACCGTGGTAACCGAGTTTACCGCCCCCCCTGGAGAAAAATGTTCCATTCGGGATCCAAAACCTTCGTGGCAGCTCGCACAATTCCGGTGGCCGGTCTCCGTTCGCAGCACCCCGACAACGAGCTCGCAGGAAACTACTCTCCTCTGGGTTTGCTGATGGCAACTAAAATGTTCTACGGTAGTAGCAAAAAAATTAACTAGTTCCAGCAAAAATAGCTCATCGATGCCATCACCTCTGTCGCCATTGAAGCGCTACTACTAGTTCAGCAATTATTTAGTGTTCAAAACATATGTATTCTTGTCCTAAAAAATTTGAATTCAAATCTTAATTTTACGTTTCGCTCGAATTTTTTTCGGAATTTTGTGGTTGCCGTGGTAACCAAGTTTACCGCCCCCCCTCGAGAAAAATGTTCCATTCGGGATCCAAAACCTTGGTGGCAGCTCGGACAATTCCGGTGGCCGGTCGCCGTTCGCAGCACCCCGACAACGAACTCGCGGGAAACTACTCTCCTTTGGGTTTGCTGATGGCAACTAAAATGTTCTACGGTAGTAGCAAAAAAATTGACTAGTTCCAGCAAAAATAGCTCATCGCTGCCATCACCTCTGTCGCCATTGAAGCAAAATCGATCACCGGTTATAGCATTTGTTTTTGCGGGTTCCAGCAAAAACAGCTTTTGTTTCCAGCTCGGGGCTTCTCTGGTAATAAAACAGTTGTAGCACAACACAGTCACCGGGGTTCGGCAACCTCATTATAAAGGATATAACAAATAACAGTGCGGTAGTAGTGAAAAACCAAAACCGTTGTAGCAAAAAGTGGTACAGAATGATTCTAGCAAAAGAACATGGAAGCAAAATACGAAGACGGTGGTATCAAATTAGTACACTGGTTCCAGCAAAACAAAAATATGGGAGCGGGTTGGTTCCAACAAAACCCGAAGACACTAGTAGCAAAATTTAGAGCCGGTTCCAGCAAAAAAAAGGCCTGGTTCCAGCAAAAAGAACTCGAGTTGTGCCATGGTCAGAGACCTATGGCGCTCCCATGGTGAGAGACATGTGGCGGCCACTGCCACGCCGCACCGACTGCACGGTTGTAACACCACCAGCGACTGGTGGTAGCATCTCCGGCGAGGTGGCTGCAGCTCTGACGCCCCAACGGTTGCAGCACCTTAGCGCTCAAATCCGCCGGCGGCCGCCTCACTTGCAGCATCAGCCACACCATCGCTCGTCGCCCCCGCCGTCTTTCATAGAGAAGAGCAAGCGCTAGGTTGGAGGTGGAAGAAAAAGTGCTATGGCGATGTGTGGCCAGAGGAACGAGGGGAAAAGGAAGAGATAAGGTTCGGGGGGGAAAATGGTTCATGCGGGCCCACAACAACATGCATCTCGTGCGGGATTGTTTTTGCGTGGACTAGTGAAGCCAGCGTGTCACGCGCCGGCCGAAAGGTTCCACCGGTGCTCCGGCACGAAACGTTTACCAAAACCGAATGGCTTTGTGCATCATCATGATGCTGAGGCCGGGATATTCTCCTTTCAAGAAAATGCTTTTATTTGAAACCACTGGAACTTACAGTGTAAAGATCAAGTATTTTGGGTAAACAAACCACACACCCTTCATACTAGCACTAAAAATATGCTTTTCAGCGACAACTAGTACGGGACAGAGAGTAAGTAAACTGTGGAACAAAACGTGGTTTAGAATTTCGAAGGTGTTCAGCTGAACAAAAGTCCATTTTTTGGAAAAGAGGCACAAGGAGCAACCAGGTTTAGAAACCGTCGCGATCTTCGACGCCTCTACATCCTGGGCCCTTGGAGATGGCGAGACCTGCCGTTTCTGTACCGATAGATGGATCGACGGGCAGTCTGTCACGCAGCTCACATCCGTGCTTTCCCAGCTCGTGCCTCAGCGCTGCCGCAAGTATCGCTCTGTCGCCAATGGGCTCTCGGCGCGTGCCTCGATCCAGGACATTCGCGACGCACTTGGACCGGCTTCCATGATCAGAGTACGTGCACCTTTGGCATTGCTTTCATGAGATCCAGCTGACTTCCGCTCCCGATGCCTTGCTCTGGCACTGGACGGACAACCAACGCTACTCTGCCAAATCTTGTTACTCGGCGATGTTCTCTTCTTCTTCTAGGTCACCCCACTGGTGGATCATGCGGACGACTTGAGCTGGCTGGATCATGCGTATCACCCCACTGGTGTCTTCTGCTCTCGCAGTCCCAGCTACGCCCTATGTTGTACGTAGATCGCTGCGGCCTTGTACCCTTTTCACTCTTTCTTTATATAAATGGAATGATACGCCTCCATGTATTCGTGAAAAGAAAAGTAAAGCCCGAACAAGCACAATGTCCATTTACTCCCTTCCCTAGTGACTAAGAGCAAAATGCAAGCCGGGATGTCAGGAAGGAAATTTCATGGCTGAGAATCCGATCTTGAGAAACTAAGACAACTCTTGTCAAACAGTATATTATTATCAGGTAGGCTATTCATTATCTTAGCACACAATTACTTGATTCTTTTGTACTCTCTTCTTTTTAATTTACTCCGCACATTAGATTTGTCTAAAGTCAAATTTTATATACTTTCAACAAGTTTGTAGAAAATATATTAACATATGCACCATCAAATGCATGTCATTAGATTCATCATTGCATATATTTGTCACATCATATAAATTTGTTACTGTAAATGTTCATATTGTTTTACACAAACTTGGTCAAAATTTATAATGTTTGACTTCATTCAAAGCTAGTATTCAGAGTAAATAAAAACGGGGGAGTACATACTGCACGTCAAGTCCACAGTCTTCTTCAGATGCAGACTCCTGGAGTAAACAAGCAGGTTATTGTTTCATTAATAAATCTCTTAAATGGCTTCTCGTAAGATGTAGACTCCTGAAAACAAAACAAGCAGCAATCACTATCAGATGTGCACTACGCGTACTTCCTGGACGAGAGTTGCCTGCTCCCTCCGCGTGTGCCCATCCGTGCTCCCGCATACGTGGCATGTTTTGATTGGAACAAAATGAGGCCCGGCCCCACCTCCTTAAAATCAGGGGGGAGATGATTAGATTAGAAAGGAAAAGGAAAAAAAGACAGCCGTAGGATGAAATGGGAGCACGGATGGGAGCATGGAGAGGGAGCAGGCAAGCCGGATCCGTACTTCCTAGTCCCTGTGCACTTAAATTTTATAACATCTGGCCGGACACCACACTTGACGGCAACTCACAAGCCCTTTTCCACAAAAAACTTGCTACAAGCACTGTATCACTATACCTCGTATTTTAACACGTGCATGACAATATATATACGAGAAAGTTCCGTTCAACAAACCAAACCAAAGCAATGTACAGAGTACACAGTACTAGAAGAAAGGCATTGCGGTGCATAATTGAAGATGGCCATCCACAGGGCTTTGCTCCTTGCCATCCTGAGCTGCATCTGCCTATGTGGAACTGTCATTGCATCTCGTGAGCTGAACAATGACTTACCGATGGTGGTGAAGCATGAGAAATAGATGGCGCAGTACGGCCGCGTGTACAAGGATGCCACTGAGAAGGCGCCGGTTCAAGGTTTTCTAAGCCAGCGTTGAATTCATTGAAATGTTCAATGCCCAAAATCGTAAGTTCTGGCTCGGCGTCAACCAATTTGCTGATATCGCTAATAATGAGTTCAGGACAACCAACACAAACAAGGGGTTCAAAGCAAACTCCATGAGAGTTCTTTCTTCAGGATTCAGGTATGAGAATTTGAGTTTTGATGCCCTTCCAGCATCGATGGACTAGAGGGCCAAGGGAGCCGTCAGTGTTGAGTTGTGTTGCAACGTGCTGTTATGCATGCCCATGTATATAGGATCAAGGGCCTGCGTGCCACATGGCTCGGGCAGCGCCCGGTGTATATAAACCATGTATGTAACACTTGATGATCAATAGAGAGTGAATTATTTCCTCCAATTTGGTATCAGTTACCAGGCCCTCCTCTTCCGTCGCCATGGTTGAGCCCGGCTCCTCTTCTGCCACCACCGATGCCGCGACCTCTCCGAGCTCCCTCTCCTCTTTGGCGACTGCTCCTGCCACCTCTTCGGCGACCTCGCCGGGCTCCTTCCCGTTCATCTTCTCTGGCGCATCCGGGAGCACCGGTCCCTCTCAGTTCGCTCCCCTCTTCTCGTCCTCGACTTCTGCGCCGCCCACCCCGGCCCCTCGCAATCCGATCTTCTTCGATCACATCACCAACCACATCAAATTCCTGCTCAATCCCGCCGAACACAACTACCACAAGTGCTAGTCCTTCTTCCTGCTCCTTCTCATCCGCTACGGCGTCACCTTCCTCATCGAGCATCCCCTCCCGCCCAACGCTGGACGCCCATGTGGTGCTCTGGATCTACGCCACCCTCGCCGACCCCCTCATCGACCACGTCGTCGGCGCCACCACCACGTACGACCTCTGGACCAAGATCCAGGCCTTCTTCCTCGCCAATCGGGCTGCGCGGTTCATGATGCTCAACCGCCAGTACCGTAATCTGAAGCAGGGCGATCTCTCCGTCACCGAGTACGCCCGTTGCCTGAAGCTGCTCATTGACGGTCTCGCCGACATCGACCACGCCGTCAAAGAGGTGGATCTCACCACCCAGTTCCTTCACAGCCTCGACAAACGGCTCGACACCATCCGCGTCGTCCTCGGCGATCAGGCATCCACCATGCCCTTCGACATCGTCCTTTCCCTGTAGTCCTGGCGGAGGAGTCCCAGGCCCAGCGTGCTGCTGTGGAGAGCGCTTTGGCGTTCGCTCTCCCAGGCGCTTCCGGATCGGGCGACGCCTCTGGATCTGGCGTGCGCTCTCAGGGTGACCGCGGCGACCGCTCTAGTGACCGCGGCTCCGATAGTTCCCAGGCTCCGCCTCCGCCTCCGCAGCAGCCCCGCGGCCGTGATGACTGTGGTGATGGTGCCGACCGTGGCCGCGGGCGTGGGCGTGGACGTGGGCGTGGCCGTCACGACTCTGGTGGACGCGGCTTGCCGTCGCAGCCCGCCCCGTTCACGGGCTACTTCGCCCCGTACGGGATGGCGCTCCCTCTGCCTCGACCTGGATGGGTGCCGCCCAACTCCGCCGGGGTTCTCGGCCCCCGACCGGGCTCACATGCCCACGCCTACCTGATGTATCCGCCGGCGCCTCCTCCGTCCTCACCGTACTACCCGCCTGCACCATCTTCATGGGAGCATCTCGCCATCTTGAACGCCGGCTACAACAACGGCGGCCTCCCCCCCACTCCGTCCTCGGACTGGTACCTCGACAGTGGTGCCTCCTCCCACATCACCGGTAATCCAGGTATCCTCACCTCGTCTAGTTCTTCTTTGAAGCATGTGCCACCTAGCATTCTTGTCGGCAATGGCCAACACATACCCGTCACGGCCACCGGCTCTGTCGCCCTTCCCCCTAATGACTTCCGCCTCACCAACGTTCTCGTTTCTCCACACGTAGTAACTAGCCTCATTTCAGTTCGCAAGTTCACTAAGGATAATTCTTGTTCCGTTGAGTTTTACCCATGTGGCTTTCTTGTGAAGGATCTTCGAACGCGACAGGTCCTCATGATCTCCATTAGCAACGGCCACCTCTACCCCTTTGTTGGCAATAAAGCGTCCTCGGCGTCCGCACTTCTTCCCACTGCCTCGCCTGACTTGTGGCATCGTCGGCTCGGACACCCCGGCGGTCATACACTCTCCAAATTAGCTAAAACTGTTCTTCCCGATTGTAATAAAGAGGCTCATACACCTTGTACTGCTTGTCAGCTAGGTCGTCAGCCTCGCCTCCCCTTTCCTCCTTCTTTTAGTAAATCGTATGCACCATTCAATCTCATCCATTGTGATTTGTGGACCTCACCGGTTGTAAGCTTCTTTGGTTATCAGTATTATCTTGTTGTGTTTGATGACTTTACTCATTACTCATGGTCCTTCCCTCTCCGTCACATGTCCGACACGTCTACTACTCTCCAACGCTTCTTCTCCTTTATCCACACCCAATACAACGTAGTCATTAAGGCCATGCAATGCGACAACGGTGGTGAGTTCATCAACACCTCCCTCCGTTCGTTCTTCTCCTCCAACGGCGTCGCCTACTGATACGTCTCCAACGTATCTATAATTTTTGATTGCTCCATGCTATATTATCTATTGTTTTGGACTATATTGAGCTTTATTTTTCACTTTTATATTACTTTTAGGACTAACCAATTAACCGGAGGCCTAGCCCAGAATTGCTGTTTTTTTGCTTATTTCAGTATTTCGAAGAAATGGAATATCAAACGGAGTCCAAACGGAATGAAATCTTCGGGAACGTGATTTTCTCATCAGATAAGATCCAGGAGACTTGGACCCTCGGTCAAGAAAGGAGGGAGGCGGCCACGAGGGTGGAGGGCGCTCCCCCTGCCTCGTGGGCCCCCCGAAGCTCCACCAACGTACTCCTTCCTCCTATACATACCTACGTACCCCCAATAGATCAGATACGGAGTCAAAAACCTAATTCCACCGCCGCAACTTTCTGTATCCAAGAGATCCCATCTTGGGGCCTGTTCCGGAGCTCCGCCGGAAGGGGATTCCACCACGGAGGGCTTCTACATCATCACCATAGCCTCTCCGATGAAGTGTGAGTAGTTTACATCAGACCTTCGGGTCCATAGTTAGTAGCTAGATGGCTTCTTCTCTCTTTTTGGATCTCAATACAATGTTCTCCCCCTCTCTCGTGGAGATCTATTCGATGTAATCTTCTTTTTGCGGTGTGTTTGTTGAGATCGATGAATTGTGGGTTTATGATCAAGATTATCTATGAGCAATATTTGAATCTTCTCTGAATTCTTTTATGTATGATTGAGTTATCTTTGCAAGTCTCTTATAATTATCCGTTTGGTTTGGCCAACTAGATTGGTAATTCTTGCAATGGGGGAAGTGCTTAGCTTTGGGTTCAATCTTGCGGTGTCCTTACCCAGTGACACAAAGGGTTGCAAGGCACATATTGTATTGTTTCCATCAAGGATAACAAGATGGGGTATTTATCATATTGCATGAATTTATTCCTCTACATTATGTCATCTTTCTTAAGGCGTTACTCTGTTTTTATTAACTTAATACTCTAGATGCATGCTGGATAGCGGTCGATGAGTGGAGTAATAGTAGTAGATGCAGGCAGGAGTCGGTCTACTTGTCTCGGACGTGATTACTATATACATGATCATACCTAGATATTCTCATAACTATGCTCAATTCTGTCAATTGCTCAACAGTAATTCGTTCATCCACCATAAAATACCTATGCTCTTGAGAGAAGCCACTAGTGAAATATATGGCCCCCGGGTCTATTTTCATCATATTAATCTTCCTACGCTTTATTATTCCTTAGCTTTTTTACTTTGCCTTTTATTTTACTTTACATCTTTATACCAAAAATACCAAAAATATTATCTATCATCTCTATCAGATATCACTCTCGTAAGTGACCGTGAAGGGGCTGACAACCCCTATTCGCGTTGGTTGCGAGGAGTTATTTGCTTTGTGTAGGTACGAGGGACTTGCGCGTGGCCTCCTACTGGATTGATACCTTGGTTCTCAAAAACTGAGGGAAATACTTACGCTACTCTGCTGCATCAACCTCTCCTCTTCGGGGAAAACCAACGCAAGCTCAAGACGTAGCACCTACCGCTTCTCCTGCCCACACACGTCGCCCCAAAATGGCAAGGCTGAATGCCTCATCCGCACCACAAACGACATCATTCGTACCCTTATTTTCCAAGCCAATCTCACCTCTCCCTTTTGGGTAGAAGCTCTTCACACCGCCACATACTTGCTAAACCGCTGCCCCTCTCGTGTTATTGCCAGCGTCACACCGTACTATCTCCTCCACGGCTCCCATCCCACGTACGATCATCTCCAAGTATTTGGTTGATTGTGCTTCCCTCACACATCGTCCACCATGGCCCACAAGCTCTCTCCTCACTCTGTCCGCTGCATCCTCCTAGGGTATCCCCTCGAGCACAAGGGTTATCGGTGTTTTGATCTGGAGTCGCGCCGCGTCATCGTCTCTCACCATGTCATTTGATGTCTACTACACAACCTTCTTCTTGTAGACGTTGTTGGGCCTGCAAGTGCACAGGTTCGTAGGACAGTAGCAAATTTCCCTCAAGTCGATGACCTAAGGTTTATCAATCCGTCGGAGGTGTAGGATGAAGATGGTCTCTCTCAAACAACCCTGCAACCAAATAACAAAGAGTCTCTTGTGTCCCCAACACACAAGCTTAATTGCAGCAAATATATTCCCAAATATGTCATCCTCATCAAACATAGCTTCCCCAAGCTTGGGCCTTTTCATATCATAAGAATAATCACTCTCGTCATTAATAGTATGGATAGCACCAATAGTATAGCAATTATCATATTCTTCCAAGCAAGTGCCAAAAATATTTTCAAGATCATAAGAAGTATCATTACTTTCCCAATCATAATCATCACAACAAGCAATAGGCATAACGAGATCATCATCAAGTGCATCATCTTCCACAATTATTTTTGATTCATTTTCATGAGGCACAACAATAATAGGAGCAACCTTATTTGGGAGGGATACCTTTTTACCTCTCTTCCTTTTTATTTTCTTCTTCTTCACCACATCATGTGTGGGTTCAATCCTCTTTTTGGAGCTCCTTATTAATGAGATTGGTTGGATAGAAAACTCCTCCTCGTTACCTGATTCATCATAAGAAATAATAGGAGGATATTGGGAAGTCTCTTCCCTTTCATTAGTATTATCTTCATCTTCTATTTGTTTTCTTTTCTTTATGTATTTGGCAATATAAGGATTTTCAATGCAATTCACCACACAATACATATAAATTTTCTCTAGATCAAAATGAAAAACTTTATCAAGGGCAAATTTTGGAATAACCTTAGTTATACGTTTCATTTCTTCATAACCGAAGAGCAAACTAAGTTCATTATGATGTGCAAGGGAAATCAAGTCATCACAATTTTTGGACACGATACGATCATGAAACAATTTGCATTGGGTACTAAAATGATCACATTCATTGGAAAGTTCACAAGTAGGGCTAAGAAAAGATAAATTTTCAGCACATTCATCTAGCTCTTCTTGCAACAATTTGGTTTCTAAGTACTTATGCCTCTTGCAATATCTATCTTCCCTATTTGGTGTGTACTTACAAGCCCAATTCCCTCCACAAAAATTGACATGTTTATAGGAGGCATTTTCATCATAACTAGTGCGATCATCATTAGTACTATGGATATTCAAGGAGTTCATACTAACAACATAGCGATCATGTTCATCATTCAAAGATCTAGTGCCAAACAATTTAATGCATTCTTCTTCTAACACTTTGGCACAATTTTCCTTTCCATCATACTCACGAAAGATATTAAAAAGATGAAGTGTATGAGACAAACTCAATCCATTTTTTTGTAATTTTATTTTATAGACTAAACTAGTGATAAAACAAGAAACTAAAAGATTCAATTGCATGATCTAAAGATATACCTTCAAGCACTCACCTCCCCGGCAACGGTGCCAGAAAAGAGCTTCATGTCTACTACACAACCTTCTTCTTGTAGACGTTGTTGGGCCTGCAAGTGCACAGGTTTGTAGGACAGTAGCAAATTTCCCTCAAGTGGATGACCTAAGGTTTATCAATCCGTAGGAGGTGTAGAATGAAGATGGTCTCTCTCAAACAACCATGCAACCAAATAACAAAGAGTCTCTTGTGTCCCCAACACACCCAATACAATGGTAAATTGTATAGGTGCACTAGTTCGGCGAAGAGATGGTGATACAAGTGCAATATGGATGGTAGATAAAGGTATTTGTAATCTGAAAATATAAAAACAGCAAGGTAACAAGTGGTAAAAGTGAGCGTAAACAGTATTGCAATGCGTTGAAACAAGGCCTAGGGTTCATACTTTCGCTAGTGCAAGTTCTCTCAACAATAATAACATAACTGGATCGTATAACTATCCCTCAACATGCAACAAAGAGTCACTCCAAAGTCACTAAAAGCGGAAAACAAACGAAGAGATTATGGTAGGGTACGAAACCACCTCAAACAGCCCTAGAGTTCATACTAGAATAACACCTTAAGATACAAATCAACCAAAACCCTAATGTCACCTAGATACTCCATTGTCACCTCACGTATCCGTGGGCATGATTGTACGATATGCATCAAACAATCTTAATTCATCTATTCAAACCAACACATAGGACCTCAAAGAGTGCCCCAAAGTTTCTACCGGAGAATCACGACGAAAACGTGTGCCAACCCCTATGCATTGGTTCATCGGTGGAACCCGCAATTGATCACCAAAACATACATCAAGTGAATCACGTGATATCCCATTGTCACCACAGATACGCACGTCAAGACATACATCAAGTGTTCTCAAATCTTGAAAGACTCAATCCGATAAGATTACTTCAAAGGGAAAACTCAATCCATTACAAGAGAGTAGAGGGGGAGAAGAAACATAAGATCCAACTATAATAGCAAAGCTCGCGATACATCAAGATCATGCCAAATCAAGAACACGAGAGAGAGAGAGAGAGATCAAACACATAGCTACTGGTACATACCCTCAGCCCTGAGGGTGAACTACTCCCTTCTCGTCATGGAGAGTGCCGGGATGATGAAGATGGCCACTGGTGAGGGTTCCCCCCTCCGGCAGGGTGCCGAAACAGGGTCCCGATTGGTTTTTAGTGGCTACAGAGGCTTGCGGCGGCAGAACTCCCGATCTACTCTCCGTTCTGGAAGTTTTAGGGTACGTGGAGTTATATAGGCGGAAGAAGCACGTCAGGGAGCCACGAGGGCCCAACGAGGCAGGGGGCGCGCCCCCACCCTCGTGGCTTCCTCGTTCCTTCCTTGACGTGGCGTCCAAGTCCATCCGGTAGCTTTCCTTCCAAAAATAACTTCTCCAGTTTATTTCGTTCCATTTTGACTCCGTTTGATATTCCTTTTCTTCGAAATACTGAAATAAGCAAAAAACAGCAAATCTGGGCTGGGCCTCCAGTTAATAGGTTAGTCCCAAAAGTAATATAAAAGTGGAAAATAGAGCCCAATGTTGCCTAAAACAGTAGATAATATAGCATGGAACAATCAAAAATTATAGATACGTTGGAGACGTATCATCATTTTTGACGAAACGTGCTTCCCATACACACAGCCACACACCCGCGCGTCCGCAGAAGATCCCGCCCACCGTATCTCCCATACCAAATCTCTGGCCGATCCTGCTTCCTCGGATCCACCGCCCGATCGACCCGATTCTCCGGGCCCCACCACCCCATGCACGACCGTGCGCGCTCGTCGGGACGCGCCCCCATCGCCTGGCTCCACCACGTGCCCTCCCTCCACCGGCCACTCTTGCGGGTCCAACACTACCGCCTCGACCGCGTCCACCCCCACCCAATCCCCGCCCCGCCTCTGCCGCTCCCATGCACCCCACCGCACCACGTACCGCCTCGTGCCGTTCCTATTGCACCACCTAATAACGCACACAAAATGTCTACTCGCGCCAAATACGGATTTTGCATGCCTCGTCGCCTCTTCCTTGCCGACACGCCATCTACCACCGTCTCACCCATTCCACCCACCTACAAATCAGCTCTCAAAGACCCAAATTGGTGCCAAGCTATGATAGATGAGTACAATGCTTTAATGAATAACTCTACGTGGTCTTTGGTGCCTAAGCCTGCAGGTGTTAATGTGGTCACGGGGAAGTGGATCTTTCGCCAGAAATTCAACATGGATGAATCCTTGGCACGGTACATAACTCGTTGGGTGCTCCGAGGCTTCACACAACGGGAAGGTGTGGACTATGATGAGACGTTCAGTCCGGTGGTCAAGCCGGCTACTATCCGTGTGGTGTTGAGCATTGCCACATCCCACTCTTGGCCCATTAATCAAATGGACGTCAAGAATGCCTTTCTCCATGGTGATCACAACGAGCTCGTCTACTGCTCCCAACCGGCTGGTTTTGTTGACACCACTCGTCCGGATCATGTTTTTCGCCTCCACAAGTCTCTTTACGGCCTCAAGCAAGCTCCTCGCACATGGTTTCTTCGCTTTCGGGCCTTCCTTCTCTCCCTTGGATTTCATGGCTCCAAGAGTGACACTTCCTTGTTCATTCTTCATCACGGCACCTCCGTCGCATACTTGCTTGTGTACGTAGATGATATCATTCTCACAGCCAGCTCTCCTCAAACACTACACCACATTATCTCGGCTCTCAAGTCTGAGTTTTCCATGACCGATATGGGGCCCCTCCACCATTTCCTCGGCATCAACGTCACTCCAACCTCCTCGGGACTCTTTCTAAGCCAGCAACAGTATACCTTGGAGGTTCTTGAGCGTGCCAACATGCTCCATTGTAAGCCCGTCTCTACCCCCATAGACACGAGCTCCAAGCTGTCCCTCTCCCATGGACGGCTTCTCTCCAACCCCACATATTACCACAGTCTTGCAGGCACGCTTCAGTATCTCACCTTGACCCGGCCGGACATATCTTATGTCGTCCAACATGTGTGCCTTTTCATGCATGAGCCCCGCGACACTCATATGCAGCTTGTCAAGCACATTCTTCGTTACCTCCAAGGCACCTCCCATTATGGCTTACAATTCTACAAGTCATCTTCCAAGGAACTCATCGCATAAACGGATGCGGACTGGGCCGGTTGCCCTGACACGAGGATATCCACGTCGGGTTTTTGTGTCTTCCTTGGTTCCAATCTCATATCTTGGTCATCCAAACGCCAGGCCACCGTCTCTCGTTCTAGTGCGGAGGCCGAGTATCGTGGTGTTGCTAATTGCGTTGCCGAGTCCTGCTGGTTACGCCAACTCCTTCACGAACTCAAGTGTCCACAACAGCGTGCCACAATCGTCTACTGTGACAATATCAGCGCCTCCTACCTCGCGTGCAATCCGGTTCAACATCAACGCACCAAACACATCGAGATAGATCTTCACTTTGTGTGTGATCGCGTTGCCTTCGGTGACGTCCGTGTCTTGCATGTCCCTTCGAGCTCACAGTTTGTTGATTTGTTCACAAAAGGCCTGCCATCTCCGGTGTTCCACGAGTTCCGATCCAGCCTCAACGTCCATGCCAATGGAGTTCCGACTGAGGGGGGTGTTGAGTTGTGTTGTAACGTGCTGTTATGCATGCCCATGTATATAGGATCATGGGCCTGCGTGCCTCATGACTCGGGCAGCACCCGGTGTATATAAACCATGTATTTAACACTTGATGATCAATAGAGAGTGAATTATTTCCTCCAACTGTCACCCCTATGAAGGATCAAGGCCAATGCGGTAAGTCATACCACATTGTGATGCATTGCTTGTACATGCTAATATTTTCTAGGATAACACTATAACAACATAATTACTTCTAGGCTGCTGCTGGGCATTTTCTGTTGTTGCCGCCACAGAGGATATTGTAAAACTCAAAATAGTGCCGCAACCATCACCGACTTTGAAGATGTGCCTACCAATAACGAGGGTGCCTTTATGAAGGCGGTGGCAAACCAACCAATGTCTGTAGCTGTGGACGGAGGCGACATGTCATTCCAATTTGTACTCTGGTGGGGTGATGACTGGCTCCTGCGGCACTTATTTGAACCATGGAATTGCAGCCATTGGATATGGAAATACTAGTGATGGCACAAGTTATTGGTTAATGAAGAATTCATGGGGCACAACCATGGGCGAAGATGGGTACTTGAGAATGGATAAGGACATTGCAGACAAGAAGGGCATGTGTGGTCTTGCCATGGAGCCTTCGTACCCCACCAAATAGGAAGATCACCAAATCCACCTAATCATACATATGCATAGTTCTCAAAACACTAAGGTCCCCGTGTCTTACGCATAGTTCATATGTGTCCGTAAATTGTGTACAATAATGCATCTTATGTATGTACATTGTTGTACTTTGTAAATTAATACCATGTGTGATACATTGTATTTTGACAATTGATTGAGAAATATGTGGATATATAACATGAAGCTTTCAAATGGCTAGAATATTTCAATGTGTGTGTGTGTGTGCGTGTGTGTGTGTGTGTGTGTGTGTGTGTGTGTGTGTGTGTGTGTGTGTGTGTGTGTGTGTGTGTGTGATTTCTAAATAGTGTCCTTGGGTATTGATAAGAATGTTATGTCTTAAGAGACTTGGAGGCATCCTACTAGTGGTTTATATCGCCAGAGCATACAACATGAAATATTTCAAAGGAATCAATCTATTGAAACAAGATTATGAGAAAACTTCACTTCCAAGAAGATCGTAACACACGACACCTTTGAAATATTCATAAAATGCTCTTCATTGATATTATAGTTTAATCTTTCATGTGTCTTTTTGTGTATCTGATCAATTGAAACATCTATGGGTTTTTATTTCATATATATCGAGGCATTCAGCTTCAACTCAAACATACAGAACTCCTAATTTTGCACCAACAAAAATATGTATCCAAAGAAAATTTAGGACCAACGAAGAATCATCTTCTTACCTTAATAAACTAGTACGTATGCACGTTCGATGCACATCAACATGAGTATTTTTGGTGAAAGAAAAAAACATTAGGCTAAGCTGCAAAAAGGAAATGCAAAATAATACGCTCTATGTATGAATGCATTGAGGAATATTATTGTTGTAAAAAAGAAATATTAGAAGAGTGTAATTCCTATTGATTGGTGACATAATTGTAAAAACAAAGGAAAATAACCAGCAGGTTCAGATTCATTATTTGTTTAATTCAGATTTCTTCTCTCTCTTGCCCTCTTTCTAGACCCATCCCAAGCCTGAGTGGCATGCACTTTTTAAAACGCAATGGTTCTAGAATACATTGGAAGCAGCTGATGGGTATTGTTCATGCGAATCACATTGCTCTCAACCGTTAGAACTAAGGATATCAACGATCAAAATCGATGCTCTGGACCCATTCAAAACTCATACGCTATCTAGTGGTATAGATTATAGGGAATTGTTTTATTGCGTGGAACACTAAGAATACACATAGACTAATAAAGTGAAAGTTGATACAACAATATTTTTATAGACTCCCTATAATTTATTTCAAATTGATTCTATAACTTGTAAACAACTGTTCACATATTGTTAGTACATCAGACTTTGAACATTCTTCTAAATGCTGAGAAGACACTCTACTTACACATGTAAAATGCCATTCACTCGAAGAATTGTACCATTGGAGTGAATGCCTAATTTCATAAATCGAAGTACAAAATGCATTGGTATGACTTCAAGTTGATGTATACTTCGCGGCAAAGTCACCAATATGCTTATCTGAGCTTCCTCCTTCCTGCATTGCATCCTTGGCCTTTTGCATCCACTTTGCAGCATTTCTTTTGTACTCATCCTTTCTATCTCCGTCCATCACCTCTCTAATGCACCTCTCGACCTCCATCCTCTTTACCCATCCTTTATCGCCCTTCCGTGCTCGCACGCCCATGCCCCACACAGTCTCCACATACTTTGAGATGGTGGGTTGGTCAGCCCAATGTGGGATTCCTACAAGAGGAACACCACTAACAATTGCCTCCAATGTCGAGTTCCATCCGCAGTGGGTAACAAAACAACCTACATGTATGTTCATGAATTTATAACTGAAGTGTTGTCATTTTTGTTTACTTAGAAAAATATTTTTATATTCTTGTCCATAGAAAGAGTAAAAGAAATGTAATGTGTGTTATCATACCGATAGCCTTGTGTGACAAAACTTCAAGTTGGGGGCACCACTCAACAATTAAACCACTGTTCTCACATTTCTTTTTGAGTTCTTCAGATAACTTGTGTGCCTCGTTGGATCTGACAACCCAAAGAAAAGGTTTACCAGAATTGCATAGTCCACTGCCAAGCTCCTCCAACTGGGTTGCATCATAGTTAGAGACAGTCCCATAGGATACAAGCACAACGGAGGAAATGCTATGCTTGTCTAACCAATCCATACATGATGCACCCTCACTGAACAAATTGAAACCATAAGACTTGTTGGATGGTAAGCGATTATCATCAAGGTAGTATGATGGCAAAGTTGGACCTATCATCTTCGCTCTCCATGTTAACTCCATGTATTCCGCCTCCTGCTCAGTTGGCAAATTTTCAAATATTAAATTCTTTCTGAATCAACTAAATATAATCAAGTATAGAAACATCATATTCACAGGAGCATTCGTTGCTACCCGTATGAATCATCTCACATCATCAATCTGATGTGACATAATTAATAATGGAGCGTGGAACACATGTATGTTTATTTGTCGTGCTGGTAGCATATGAGGCCCTTATGCCACCTCCAATAATTTACACTGAATTTGTCATTTAGCACCATCCTTGCGTTAGAAATGTGGAACAAAAGATTATATAAACGTAATAGATGTGTCCTCCTTACACACCCTGTCATGGCTCACTCCGTGTTAAATGAAAAATTATATATCTACCATGCTTGTGTAGCGCATTACTACTCTTAGATGAAAAATGAAAAATGGACTATGCTAATTGATCAAAGCAATGTGTGGTTCTCTTGTTCAGATATTTAGCACTGATAAATGCACTAAAAGTACAAATAAATTATATATTTGAAATGTATTTTGGAAGCAATTAAAAAATACATAGCAATTTTACCATCTAGTTTTCTAGCATATGAAAATGAAACTACACAACTAAAATTTGCCACACTTTGCCACACATTTTTGCCAAGCTTGCCTAAAATTAATTCATCAAAATGAGAGCCATAAGTTGGCAAGCCTAAGAAAATCTTGCCACACTTTTTGTGTGTATGACATGTGGGGTCCAAATGTGGCTTGCCTAAGGTGTGGCTTGAACCAAACACCCACCTAATTTGGTCAAATTTGCCTAATCTTAGATGTTGCAATCTTTGGCAAAGTTAGTCACAAACCAAACAGCCCCTAAAGCACAAACTCTCACGTGGTCTCTTTCTTGTTGCAAAACTTATTTGGTGACTAGAGCGGAGCGCACAAATCTCAAAGTATGGCGCACCTTTGGCTCGATGTCGCGGAAAGAGTTGACGAGCACGTCGTCGGCGTCCTCCAGCCCCTCGAACTGCCCAATCGACGTCTTTGTGAGCACCGGCTGTGACTCCGGCACAGCAGCGAACGGCGGCATGTCCTCCGGCCCAAGCTCCACGGCCAGCGCTCCTCTCGCGACCAGTGCGCGCCCGTCGGTCGCCGGCAGCGCCAGCCGCCCCGCCCAGAGCTCGCCATACACGATGTCCACTGCACACGGCTGGGAGAAGAAGGCCGCGGTGGCCACGCCGGCCGCCCGCGCCACCCGCAGCGCCCACGCAAGATGAGGGTCGTAAACCAGCACGCGCACTGGCCGCCCAGCGTGCGCCTCGGACAGGAGGAGCTCCCACAGCGTCTCGGACCCGACGGCCTCCAGTCGCGGGAAGTACTCCGCGTAGTCGGGGCACGACGCCATGCCACCAGCGTCGAAGCCGTCCGAGATGGCGGCCACGCAGAACGGCGCGCCAGGGGGCGAGGTGGTGGAGAGCACGTACCGGGTGACGACGAGTGTGGGGCGGAGGCCGTGGTACGCAAGGCGGTGGCCGAACTGGAGCATCGGGTTTGTGTGGCCCTGCGCCCCCGGGAACGGGAGAAGGAGGACGATCGGGCCGTCGCCTGCTCCATGGCCGACGCCTGAGCCGGTGGTGCCCGTGGTCTCCATGTCGACAGCGTTCATACGCCGATACGCGTTTGCCCAAAGATAAATAGGCTAGCTTGTTGGAAGGCTTTCTCTTGGGAATGGTCAAATTTGTTGCCACGCTCCTGTCTGTGTGTCTTGCACTGACGAGTGGAAGCAATCCGGAAGGCTGCATTCTCGACCGCATGCGTAGAAAAGATTGTAGTTTATTCTCTTTCCGGGATAGAGACGGAGTAACATAATCCATCGTGTCCACACAAAAATCCAGAGAAGATATGGACATATTTGGTGTTTATTTGTCACGTATTCCTGATTCGATGTAACCGAGGTGCACAACGCTAGGTATAAAAGATTATTCAAAAATGGTTGTATTATTAGAAAAATTGTACTGCAATTTCCACTCTATTCAGTTGCTAATATAAAGTTATTCTTTGCAAAACATTATTAATTTTCTTTTTAGACTTATTTTTGACTTAATCAGTTCCCTTCAAGAAAAATCTCACAATAAATTTATTGGAAAGAAATGGTCGGCATAGGTGATAAGACCAAACGGACTCGCCTTGACATATGGTCGTCGGAGGCAGTTGCGTAGTCAGGTTGGCGGCGGCCTTCCTGAATTAGTCTGGTACCGATCTAGGTGGAGCATCTCCATGAACCATTCTGCAACACCAACTGACTGCAATGGCTCCCCGACATTGGTTGGAGCTAAGAAAGCCTGTCATGGCTGTGGACGAAGTAGGGTTCCTTGTTGAGATGGATCCATGTCGGATCCGAACATCCCCTGCACGATATGGTGTGCCATGGTGTTCCAGAAGGCTGAGTAGGGGTAAGAGTGTTCCCATCCGCCGGCAGTAGCTGATTTTGCGACGGTCGGATGGCACGCCGTTGGCCGCAACTTTTTCTAGACTGGGCCAACAGACGGTGATATTGTTGATGTCGCAACATAAGTATTGCTTCAAAGAGAAAAAACGGTTAGGTGGGGAGCCCAACAGGGCTAGTGTTGCAAAGCTTCGAGTGCAATAAGACCCTTGTTGCAAAGTCCTACTTGCTCGCAGCATCGGCCCATCCTCAACAACTTAGATGTTACAGCAGGAGAGTCGATTAGAACATCATTGTTCTTGTGTACTGTTGCCGCCATTGTTGCAGTAGCGACGTTTGCGGTCATCGACCCAGCAACATCAGTGTTGTCACACTCATCGCCCAACACACCTCACCGCCCTTGTGCACCATCTCCCGCATCATCGGCGTTTCTCCCCGCTGAATGACGAAAGATGCAATTCTGGCTGGCCGTATCGCCCCTCTAGCTTGTAACACAGTGGATGTTGGGACGGGCATGGTGATGGGGACGAACAGGAGAGCTCGGGGAAAAGAAGAGTGAGCGGAAACATGTGGATGAGATTCGTTGGAGATGAGATAAGGGTGGATGAGCATCGTGATGGGGGTGGTCCAAATGGGATATGCTTATGCGGAGGATAAGGTTCCTTATTTTTCATCATGAGGTGCGCTAACGTTTGCAATAAAGGTTGTTGCGGGCCATCCGATCAAACTCGAATCCGTCAGTCGTGGAGGCGATCGATGCGCAAGGACATATCAGTTGGCTCAATCTTTTCTTTACCTTCGTATTTGTCAAAAAATTACGGCCATACAACTACAAGTATTTAGAAACTAAAATTGACAAAGAATAATAAACAATCCAAGCATCTCAACCCAAGCAAAGGGCATCCACACCTCCTGGTCCTCTACAGTACCCTGGGCCAATGCTCAGGGCCGGCCCACTAGGCCAGGCAAAAGGGGCGACCGCCCCGGGCCCCAAGAGGGGAGGGGCCCAACTAAAACTTATATTAGTAAGATCTATTCAAGTATACATTACATCTGAAAATTATTAAATTGATAAAATAGAGTCTCAATTTGCAGAAGCATAAGTTCACACCACATACTGATAGGTTATACCACGCTTAGGCAAACCAATCTGACTGGCGGAGTTGGGTTCAAATACATTAGTCTCTCTTTACGATGCATGTCTTAGTATCATAATGAAAATTACGATATCTGAATTTCAATGTTTAAACCAACACATAATTTTTAATTCAATAAATGTGTAGGCATCTCATTTGCACCAAACCAAACCAAGTGAAACTGGACGAGCATGTTAGGTAATCGAATCATGTGTGAAAGTATAATCAACAACATTTTTGGTTCTTCGAATTACTAAACCTAACATGCAAGCCACATTTTCTATGCCCTAGAAGTTTCCATGAATATGACTGCCTAATATACACTAGAAATCGCTATAAAAATATTTGTTAGTGTGTCTATAATTTATAAATCTCTATCATAATATTCAATATAATATTAAAAGATATATGAACACACGCATGTATATGCAAATGGTCATACACTACATGTTTATGCAGTATTAGAAAAATAAATATGAAAGATTGTCTTACAAATAAAGAAAAGTTTTGGTACATCATAAAATTTTCATTTTGTAAAATTAAAAATTTCAAAATTATACATTACAGATGCGTACCAATTAATAAATGTTATTCGAAAACATTTTATGTGGCTAAGTAATAAAAAAATACTAATTACAACTGTAATATGGTACACTTAGTTTAAAATAAGTATAAAAGTTTAATATGAAAAAAATTATTTTACATCGCCCCAGGCCCAAAAATACATTGGACCGGCTCTGCCAATGCTGGAGTGATTTTTCTAGAAGTTTACATACACACAAATATACTCATCCGTATAAACGCACACACATCCTATCTTATGAGCACCTTTAAGATACTTAGTCGGCATAATATCTTTAGATTGATGAGGCCACCCCAGAGAACAACGGCGTCCGTCCGTCATGGCCTCGCCCCATCCGTAGATCCGCACTCCGTAGCCGCAACTTAACTGGTTAAGGTCTGCTTGATATTCTCTTGTATTATTCTAATGCTTAAATCCAGTAATCTTATGACTGTGAAAATTGGATTCTCCCCTTAACTCAGCAATGCTTGAGTATCGAAGTAGGCGTCGCCTTCTTCTCCCGTTGTCTAGCAAAGATATAGGCTATTGGAGCATTGACCGAACACCAACAACAGATGCAAAAGTATAGCACTACCTTAGCCTTTGCAATTGTGAATACACACTCTTTTAATCTTAGCTCCCCGGCCCACCCCCCGCCGCTTGAGAGTGAGGGCAGGGTGGAGGCTGTGTTGTGGGTTGTTGGACGCGAGCTTGAAGCGAAGGGTATGAACTGGAGCATTTACTCAATTGCCAAGCAGCTCGTAGTGTTCTCCTATTTTTCTGGTAATTTGTTTCATCAGAGAAAAAAGGCGGAGGTCAAAAAAAGGACCAATTGTGCCAACACTCATTCATTCAAGTCTGTACACTAGGAAGAGTTGGTTGGTGATATGATTAGTGTGAAGTTACACATACCTTTTATAAAAGCCGGACGTGACAACAATGCGTCAAATGTCGAATAACTCAGCTTCATTGTGACTCAAGAAGGAAAGTAAAAATAAGGGAGAACATGCAAGTATTCGACATTTCTTTAATCCTTTGAAATAACAAGCATAATTTATTTACTTCCACATGCAAAAGACATCTGCCAGGACCATACTACTACTAGCTAGCGATGATGTAAGATTGGGATGTACTGGGAAACATAGTAGTACTAGTCATTTTGTTCAGACAAGAATTTGAGGTCCAACTCTACCATCCTTTGCGCATTATCGAAGTATTCTCATCTCTCTCAAAACAGGTTACAAGGTTGAGAGGAAGCCCCGTAGCAAAGCAGGAAAAGGTTAAATGGAAAATAAAAATCCTACAAAAAAAATTGAACAAGTGCAAAAACTAAAGGAAAGGAACAATATGGCATCCATCTCTAGCACGACATCGCCTCCATTCCATCAGGAAACGCCATGCCACGCCGTAGGTCAATGGGCTCGACGACAATGTCTCCAAGAGGGAAATGGCGCAAAGCGTCACCACACCGAGTCTGAAGCGGACAAGGGGAACTGTGCACGAATAAGATAACCACAATAATGTCCTTGGGAGAAAAGCGACATGCACGGGCGCCATCACCGATGGTGTCAAAAAGCAGAGCTTTCGCCCGGTGTGTCACATTTGCATATCGAAATCTTTTGTTTTTTTCCTCAAAGAGCCTCATACAATTTGTACATATAGGTGTCCACCAGTTGTGCAAATCGGAGTGGAAAGGAATAGATGAGTGATCTAAAAAACAACTGAGTGACTCGGCAGGAAACATACTTCCTATGTCGGTAGGGCTACACTTATGAATTCCGTCCTCGGTAATTACCGATGTATGGGCTCTTCTTTTTCCAAATCTCTGTGTGAGTGTGCCCAAACTAATGGACTACTTTACATAAGGATTATATTTTCAAATTGATGAATACAAAAAGTACCGGCTAGCAAAATTGAAAGTAATCTAACGTCCGAAAGACATGTGTGCATTCAGAATCCATGGTTTAGGATCGAAAACAAATATTCTCATGTGTAAATGGATCTTTAAGATATTAAACAGGGACCTATGTTGCAAGACCGCCTTTGTAATAAAAAAAATACTTGGGATCTAAAATGTTACCACAGGTGTGCAGTGGAACATAGGAGACTCGCTTCCTTGGCGGGCCTTATGTTGGTCAAAAAGTTTTTCTTTACTTTTACTTGGGAAGTTCAGAGCTAAAGATACTATCACAAGTATGTATCTCAGAGGATAAGTGGTTTTCTAGTAAAATTTTGAAAAAAGAATACCCATGTTTGAATAATTTTGGAAGAGATTAGAACGCCTCATTGGCCATGGTTAAAACTAGAGTTATTGATATCTCACAGTTCTTTTTTATTTATTTCTGTTGTTCTCTTCCAGACTTTACCTTTTTGTCTATTTTTGTACATATAGAATAAATTATTTATCCCCCGTATGAAAACAATTCATACATATTTGAAAAAAAGCCATCAGGTATTAGAAAGAGAAAAGAGAAACAAAAAGGGGAACTATAACATTTTATTTTTTATGTACAAAACATTTCTTAAAAACTATGACCTTTTTTGATGAAATACCTTTTCCTTTTTAAAAATATATAATAAAAACTACTTTAGGAAATGAACATTTATACATATGGCCTTTTTTATTTGTGTACATGAACTGTTTTTTCCTGGCATTCACTGAAACGTGTTAAGAAATCTGTTTTTATTCTTTCCTGAATATACGATTTACTTCAATATACTTTCACAGGGTTTTCAAACTATTAAATAATGAAACAAAGGGAAAAACCCAAGGGCATATTGGCCGTGGCCTGCCGTGAGGTGTTAAGCGTGTTATAGAAAGATGGCCAGGTTTTTCTCATGGCTAGACTCATTTCTTCGGCCTAGACATTAATGGGCCTTAACCAATATGCAACTAAAGTCTAGCCACAGGCCCAAATTTCACCCAGCCCCTAGGGGGGAGCTCCTATACGCCGCCCGTGTGCGTCCGGCCGTCGCGGCTTCGCTGAAGTGACGCGCACACGGGCCGGCCCAATTATCACGCGGTAGGGAAAATTCGAAACAAAAAGAAGCGGACCCATGGAATCGAACCCCTGACCTCAGGAAAGATTCTAGCGACGCTAGCCAGCCGAACTAGCGATGTGGAGCAATATAAATGCAGCGCAAACCTTAAAGTACAATGTACAGCGGAAAACCCTTAAAAATTGCATTCAACATTTTTATGATATACGTTGAACGAAACTTAAAATACAGTGACGTTTTTTGCAAAACATATTGAACAAAAAAAATACTCAAAACGAACATTTTATAGTATACATTGAAAAATGTCTTAATATACGATGAACAAAATTTAGCTACACCTGAACATTTTCTAAAAATATGTTGAACAATTTCATAATCTATGATGAACATTTTTGTAATACACGACGAACATTTTTGTAATACATGATGAACAATTTTATAATGCAAGGTGAACTATTGCATGGTGTACAATGAACATTTTCTTAATACGATAATTTTTTTGTAATACTTGATGAACTTTTATATAATACGCAATAAATAGAATAAGAACAGAGACAGAAAATAAAAAGAGAAACGTAAAATAAAAAATGAACCAAAACATAGAAGAAAAACGAAAGAAAGAAAAACCCGCAAGAAACAAGGAAACAGCAGCAAACCAAATCTGTACGTGGGCCGGCCCATGTGGTGACTCCCTTCAGCGAAGGGTCATCCTTTTGACGCCTGCGGGCGTCAAATAGGATCTGCCCCCCTAGGTCGTGAAGATCTTTTTTTTTTCTTTTTTTGCGAGTAGGGCATGAAGATCTTTGGCCCGACTAACATTCCCTAGACGGCCACGCTTGTCTCACTGCCTCCGCCACAAGATCTCGTTGTAGCCAATGTACACAAGCACTTCTTTAGCTCCACCGGGATCCTTGCTTATGTGTCGCAGGCCACTGGGTTCCTCTTTACTGGCATCAATGCAAAGCATCGGCAAATGGCACTTGTCAGAAGAAACCCTACAACTTGAAAACAGAGAGCAACAACAAAGGGATGGCGATATTGCACCTGCTATATGGCATTTTCCATTATTGCCGCCAGTCCAACAGAAACCATTTCACACACAACTACCTTTTCATGGCTTTCTATACTTTGCTATCTGTAATTAGTTTCCTCTATTCCTGCTAGACTACGAAGACGGCAAGGTGGAACCACAATTAGGTCTTTCAATTGTTTGTATGTTTGTATAGATATAGAAACATATCCAAAGAGTATCTGCTCCGCTCCTAACGTTAAATGCTGACTAAAATTGTACTATTCTAGAGAAAACGGCAGCACAGATAACACCGGAAGTAACAAAAATGACAACCTGGTTCGTCGACCATCTAGCAATGACTACAAGCACTGGAGTAAGCCGAAGGCGCACCGCCGTCATCGCCCTTCCTCGGCGGAGTTAGGCAAACCTTGTTGTAGTAGACAACCGCAAAATCATTCACTAGTAGAAAAAGGGGCTATCGTCCAGGGCAGTTTAGCCCATTAGTCCCGGTTCAATCCAGAACCGGGACCAATGGAGCTATTTGCCCCGGTTCGTGAGCCCAGGGGGCCGGCCGGGCCACGTGGGCCATTGGTCCCGGTTCGTCCGGACCTTTTGGTCCCGGTTGGTGGGATGAACCGGGACCAATGGTCCTGGCTCCTGGCCCACCACTATTGGTCCCGGTTTGTGGCATGAACCGGGACCAAAGGCTTCCCTTTAGTCTCGGCTCATGCCACGAACCGGGACTAATGGTGCTGCCTATATATAGCCCCTCGCGCAAGAGCAGAGCACAGTGCTCTGTTTTTTCTGGCCGAGGGGGAGAGGGATTGGTGGTGCTCTAGCTCACCTCCTATGCACACAAGGTGTTCGATGGAATGCCCGAGCCACACTACTTAAGCTTTCTCCTCTCCAAGCTCGACCTCTAACCTCCATTTTCCTCAATATTTGTCTAGGTTTAGCGGTCCGTCATGCCCCGTCCCCGTCTTCACCGCCGTCGATCACCCGCGCCGATCTCATCGCCAGCACCACCGTGGTGAGCCTCTTGTTCTTATCTTCTTTCTGAAAGGAAAAATATTCTTACTTGTATTATTTTCTTACTTTTATTATTGCATCTTATATAGTGCGATGGTTTTGGTATCTGCCCCCGTCGGCCCTCGTCCTGTCTATGATTCGGATGTGGTATATATTATCTTTTCATAACTATCGGTTCATTTATTGTTTATGAAAATTATGCCGACCAACGTGACATAGATTTTATTTATCTAGGAGGTTGTTGAACCGGAAATTCCAACCGACCCTATTGTCGAGAGGTTAAATTTAGTTGAAAAAGAAAACAATTTCTTGAAGGAAAAAATAAAAAAACTTGAGGAGGAGAAGATGATATTGGAGTTGCATGTTGCGGATGTCGTCGATGATCACAAGATCAAGATGGATGCAATGCGCTTGAAGATGAGAAAGATTAAAAAATATGCCATTCATACCGAGGCTTGGTATCATTATGCCGTTGGATCAGTTGTTACCTTGGTTGCGATTATGATCGTATTTGTTTTCACATTGAAATGTTTTACATAGTTTCAATGTATGGTTTAATTAAATTAGATGCTCTGCAGAGCTTTATGTTGTTAGATGAGAACTATGTATGTACTTTGGTTTTTATGTGATGATGAACTTCTATTAATTTGTTCACTTAATTATCTATTCATGATGTTCTGTAATGATTTTTGACACACTTAATTATATATAATGCACGCAGATGAACCGGCAATGGATGTACGGTGACAGACACACCTCCGAGTACATTAAGGGCGTGCATGCTTTTCTCGAAGTGGCTGAGGCAAACAAGAAGAATGGTTTTATGTGTTGTCCATGCCCTATATGTGGGAATACGAAGTCTTACTCTGACCGGAAAATCCTTCACACCCACCTGCTTTACAAGGGTTTCATGCCACACTATAATGTTTGGATGAGGCACGGAGAAATAGGGGTTATGATGGAAGACGGCGAGGAAGAAGAGTACGATGACAACTATGTGCCCCCTGAATACGGTGATGCTACTGAACATCAAGATGCACCAGACGATGTGCACGATGGTGCTGCAACGGGCGAAGCTGCTGAAGATCAAGAGGAACCAGACGATGTGCCCCATGATGATGATCTCCGCCGGGTCATTGTCGATGCAAGGACACAATGCGAAAGTCAAAAGGAGAAGC
>LR880967.1:31707534-31730623 GCA_904067115.1 Aegilops sharonensis
CCATCTGTCCCGGTTCTGGATAGAACCGGGACTAAAGGGTGAGGGTATTAGTACCGACCCTTTAGTCCCGGTTCATGAACCGGGACTAAAGGCCCTCACCAACCGGGACTATAGGCCCTTTTTCTACTAGTGATTGTGCTAGGGCCCCATACGGCCATCTCACTGGACAACGACCCCTGCCGATGAAGAGACGCGTAGATCGGAAGGATCAAACTTGTAGACACACGACTGGAGACGATGAAGCGGGAATCTAATCATATTCATCAAAGAGCAGAACGGACCAAATCCCACGAGGTCCAATGGATGCACACAACCAAACGCCCTCCAAAGAATCTAGGCACCATCGGGGCGGATACCAGACATGGTAGAAATTATTCCTCCAGCCTATTCTATTGTACAAATTGGAAGTCGTCTCCATTGTAATTTTATTAAACTTTAAATTCTTTTATTGTGAAAAGGCCGAAGGCGAAACATTAAGATTCCCATGACTTTAGAAACACACACATACAGAAAAATAAAATTATGATGGAAGTTTCGCGGGGTGTCGATCTTGATGTTGTCTATGGGCCTGCGTGTTGGCGGAAAAAACTTTTATGAGCCAAAAGAGAGTAAATTCATACCATGGTACGCTTGTGCATGTCTGGTGCATACATTAAAAGAAATATGCACTAAAGGCAATAATAAAGTTATTATTTATTTCCTCATATCATGATAAATGTTTATTATTCATGCTAGAATTATATTAACCGGAAACATAATACATGTGTGAATACATAGACAAATATAGTGTCACTAGTATGCCTGTACTTGACTAGCTCGTTAATTAAAGATGGTTGAGTTTCCTAGCCATAGACATGAGTTGTCATTTGATTAACGAGATCACATCATTAGGAGAATGATGTGATTGACTTGATCGATTCCGTTAGCTTAGCACTTGATCGTTTAGTTTACAGCTGTTGCTTCATTCATGACTTATACATGTTCCTATGACTATGAGATTATGCAACTCCTGATTACCGTAGGAACACTTTGTGTGCTACCAAACGTCACAACGTAACTGGGTGATTATAAAGGTGCTCTACAGGAGTCTCTGATGGTACTTGTTGAGTTGGCATAGATCGAGATTAGGATTTGTCACTCCGATTATCGGAGAGGTATCTCTGGTCCCTCTCGGTAATGCACATCACTATAAGCCTTGAAAGTAAATGTGACTAATGAGTTAGTTGCGGGATGATCCATTACGGAACGAGTAAAGAGACTTGCCGGTAACAAGATTGATCTAGGTATTGAGATACCGACGATCGAATCTCGGGCAAGTAACATACCGATGACAAAGGGAACAACGTATGTTGTTATGCGGTTTGACCGATAAAGATCTTCGTAGAATATGTAGGAACCAATATGAGCATCCAGGTTCCGCTATTGGTTATTGACCGGAGACGTGTCTCGGTCATGTCTACATAGTTACCCGTAGGGTCCGCACGCTTAAAAGTCCTGTGACGATCGGTATTAGGAATTTATATGTTTTGATGTACCGAAGGTAGTTCGGAGTCCCGGATATGATCACAGACATGACGAGGAGTCTCGAAATGGTTGAGACATAAAGATCGATATATTGGACGACTATGTTCGGACACTGGAAGTGTTTCGGGAGGTTTCAGACATATACCGGAGTACAGGGCGGATACCGGAACCCCCCGGGGAGTGTAATAGGCCTATTGGGCCTTAGTGGAGAAGAGCAGGGGCGTCCAGGCAGGCCGCGCGCCCCCTCCCCCTCTAGTACGAATTGGACAAGGAGGGGGGGGGGGCGCCCCCCTTTCCTTCCCCTCTCTCTCCTCCTTACCCCTTCTCCTACTCCTACTAGGAAAGGAGGAGTCCTACTCCCGGTGGGAGTAGGACTCCCCCCTTGGCGAGTTGTCCTCCTGGCCGGCCGCCTCCCCCTAGCTCCTTTATATACGGGGGTAGGGGGGCACCCCAAGACACAACAATTGATCATTGATCTCTTAGCCGTGTGTGGTGCCCCCCTCCACCATAATCCACCTCGGTCATATCGTAGCGGTGCTTAGGCGAAGCTCTGCGTTCGTAACTTCATCCACATCGTCATCACGTCGTCGTGCTGACGAAACTCTCCCTCAAGCTCTACTGGATCGTGATTTCGCGGGACGTCACCGAGTTGAACATGTGCTGAACACGGACGTGTCGTACGTTTGGTACCGAGGATCGGTCGATCGTGAAGACGTATGACTACATCATCCGTGTTGTCATAACGCTTCCGCTTACGGTCTACGAGGGTACGTGGACGACACTCTCCCATCTCGTTGATATGCATCACCATGATCTTACGTGTGCGTAGGAATTTTTTTGAAATTACTACGTTCCCCAACACACATGTCACAATTCCCAATGAAAAAAAATCTGAACTCTTAGAAAATAGGCAAACTTAATTTATTGCGCCCAGATTCTGCATCACAAATGCATAGTTCCCACAAATACTAAATCATTTTTAGGGGGGAAATTACATCGGCTCAGCAGTACATTTTAAACAAAGTAGATAGGGTCCGCAAAAGAGAAAAATGAAAAAAATAACAGGACATGATTTTTCTTTTCGACAATACACAACATACATGGAGCAAGAGAGTGAAGCAAAATTTACATATTAATAAATATTTCATATTTACATATTTATACAGTGTAGTAACTTTAAGCAAGGGGCCAACAGGAAACTAAGTAATCTTGATTGGACAGCCTTCAACATCCCCTATAGATGATTGAAAAGTGCTAGAGATTCATCCAAATTCCGTATAGTCGTTTCTTAAAATTGTGCTTCAGAGGTGCGGTATGTACTATATAGTACATAAGATTCATGGTCAAGCCATGTCTGGGTTGATTGGTTTGGTGAATATGGTCATGGGAAGTAATAGTGTTCTCTTATAAAGGAGGAAGAGAGGGACATCGAAGTGAAGAAGAGTGCTCCAGGATACCATATAGCTGAACGCAGTTGTAAGGATATACATGAATTAAGGGAGAAAGCTCGCAACTATTAAATATTTACAAACAGCTCGAGAAGACCAACAAATTGTGCATGCTTTAGCAATTGGGTGTGCAGTAAGTCAGCGAGGTAGGATTGCGAGGAGTTATGAATTGTGTGAAGACAGCGCATATGCTTCATGCTCACGAAATACTTGGGGATGCTTTGGCATTTCTAATCAAAAGACATTTCCTCTGCAATCGGCCTACGGAACAGCCTGTGCATCACCCTGGTCTATGAGACGTGCAACCTGACCTTGAAGACCCTACGATCCCATGAAGTAATCACCGTCCAGACCAGCCACAAGCTTCGCCTTCTACTCGGAAGCCAGCCAACATTATTACTCATGCCACTTCTGTCTAGCCAGGTGTATGCTCATAAAACGCTTCTATCTTCTCAGCCATCTGCTCGTCCATGCCACATCGTAGCGCCACTCTCTTGCTTTGCACTCAGAAATTCTATGCGTTGAGTGGACGGTGGCAGAAGTACCGCTGCAAGCCTGCAATCAGCCCACGCAGATGCTATTCCATTGCTAGTTGCTCCGTTCATTGTTTGATTCTGTTGGCCTAAGGCAAACAAAACCAATCTTTTGGTAATAACTAAACTATATGTGGTGTATCCACTACTCAAATCCTAAGTTACGATCACTATTTGTGCAAGCACCGAATTGGCACAGGTATACCAAAAAATTGGTCCAACAAGGAGTGACTTGAATTATTTTGTTGTTTTATTTTGCTAATCGTAGTTTTGTTTGTATGTGAGTTCTAAAGCATCCTTTAGGTACTGGGTAGGTAAAATGTGTTGGTGATTGTACACCATCATCTGTACTCCTTGGATGCAGTTCTAGATACTCCTCCACCATGAAAAATGTGTGGCACACGTAAAACATGAATGCCATCTCACACTCGTCAATGGTTAAGAGAATGACTAACTAGTGAATGGTGCTAGGGGCTGGTCAGGATGGCCTTGAAAAAAAATGCTCGTCCTCCAAACAATGAGACCTCACTTGAACCAATAATTGTGGACTGTTTGATCATCCAAAAAGAGGCCCACATGCATATTATGTTGTTCATCTGAAAAATATCGTTGCAATATTTATTTCCTAATTTATATGAAAGGAGCGCAAAACATTTAGCGCGTCCATCTCGATCCTTGGGTTTGCTACCAACAAAACCTGCTTGTTTGAGCCCTGTAGCCACCAATTCTAGCGAGCGTAAGCACATTGATCCAAATCCACCAACTTCCTTGAGCTTGACAACTCATAGAACATCAATTTTGTGATCCAACTCGTACTCCATCGAGAGATGGTGGCAACGAGGATGACGAAATCCATCCGGGGCGGAGGATGATCAACGATTGAAGAGAGAAATGACCTATTGAATATGACCTACTATGTTTTTTCATTTACATGTTTGGAATTTTATGTATTTATTATTTTTAGATTTTTGAAATAAGCCTTTAAAATAAATATTTGATATTACAGGTGTAAATAAGACGCATGTTTGCATATCAATTCATTTTTAGTAAATTTTAGCAAGTGAGTAAAGGCATGGAAATAAGTAATCTTGATAGGACAACATTCATCACCCCCTACCGCTGATTGATGAGTACTGGAGTATGGACCTCTCTAATGCATGGTGGTCATGGCGCTTGGGCTTGCCTTCATCCCGGCCTGGAATGAACCCAAATTAACAAACAAACAAAAAAAGTCACACATTTAGTGATGGACGTTTTCTTAACTGAACAAACGGTCAGAGACTGCAGACAGGAGACGTATGTACAGACCATGAAGATGGTGTCTCGGATCTCTAGGATGGTGCTCCCTGGCTCCAAGATTCCTAATGCGTGCTGTCTGGGAGCATCACCAATCCTCACCATGGTGGACAAGCCACCGGCATTGCTCCGAAAACCCTCCAATATGAGCCGCTCTAGGTGAGGAGCCTTCACCAACGCGATATCCTCCAGAACAGAGCCGCAAATTTGGACATATCGAAGGTTGTGGCTGACGAGGCGAAGGCGCAGCCCCTTGTTGCATCCATGGATGCTGAGGGCTCCAGGACGGGGCTCTTGGCGACGACAAAGTCAATGTCCCCGTTCTCCATGACGACGCTGCAGATGCCGAGCTCCCGACGATGGGGGAAGGAGGTGCGGCGCGGCAACCTGGCCACGTCCGGGAACTTCCAGAGGCCGATGTAGAGGCAGGTGAGGGTGGTGACGGTGAAGAACGCGGCCGGGAGGGGCATGTCGAGCGGCCACGGGCGGTTCACGAGGACCAGCTCCTGGACGGCCTTGGCGGCGAGGAGCTGGAGCCAGCACGCGAGCTGGGGCTGGTGTGCGCTCATGTGGCTGCTAGTGAGACAGGCGTATGGGATGGGTGGAAAATATATACCCCTCCATTCCCTTATACAAGGCCACTATAAAAAATACATTTTACATCTATACAAGACCACTAACAATAATTAATGTAAAAATTAATGATGTTTTCTCGGACTAGCAACCTGTTAATACTTGCATACATGTACTCATAATGACACTCTACTACTTCCTTCTCATTCCTTCCTTGCATGCATGCATGCGTATTAATGATCCCGGTTAACGAAAATAAAAGTTGGCTTACAAACTACTCCCTCCGTCCCATAATATAGGACGTTTTTTGACACTAATTTAGTGTCAAAAAACGTCTTACATTATGGGACGGAGGGACTAGTCATTAAATTTTACCTTGGTACCTGTAATTTGAGTTTGTGGCCTTGTATAAGGGAATGAAGGGAGTATTAGAGCACATGCACCCAGACCCTCTCTATCTAGCCATCCATTTCCCGCATCACAATTCATGCAAATACATTTCTCTTTTTTGTTTCTCCCACATCGAACATACCTGGAAGTTCAAACCTATGCAGCGTGGCAAAGCTTTCTAAGTAGGATCTAGGATAAATCTTTCTTATTTTTTTGTCAAACATAAATATAAAAAATACGTTTTGTTTGATTAAAAAAATCATATTTCTAGTAATTATGTCGGACAAAAAATTCTGAATTTTTTTTCCTAGATTCTAGTTAGAAAGCTTTGCCACGCTGCATAGGTTTGAACTTCAAGGTATGATCTATATGGGAGAAACAAAAAAGAGAAAATTTACATATAGAAAGTTAGTTGTGTCGCATGGATCTTAAAGTGTTATTGAAGAGTTAGGATAGCAGGGCTGGGGTGCAACTGCTCTAAAAATCCACGCCCGGGGATGGGTCCTGAGTGCGCCTCCAGGATGTTGGATATGGCGGCGATGATGGCTGGCGAGTCCGCGGGTGTGGGGGAAAGTTGTGTCCTTTGGGGCGGAGATGGGCGTCGGTAAGGATGGTGGGCGCGTCGGCGTCGTCGGAGGTGGGCAGGGCGGGGATGAGCTCGGTGCAGATGTAGGTGAGTAGCTGATCCGTGGATCGGCCCACCTCACGCGGGTCCTGCCCCCTGCTCCACAGATCGGCCTCCATCGCGGGGTCGACGTTGGTTAACCCGTGCCCGGCCATTCTCGGCGGCGGCGGACGTGTCGGCGAGGGTTTGGGGATTTGGGAGTGGCGACTAGCGAGTGAAGTGAAGCGGAGTGGTTTATATGGGTTGCTTGTTTAGACCCTGTTTGTTTGGGCTTTTGCTTCTGCTTTTGCAGATTTTCAACTTTCACCAAAAAGCAATAAAAGCTCCTAAATAGGTGTTTTTCAAGGTTTTATGGCTTTTGGAGCTCAAATAGGTTATATTGATTCATCAAAAGCCAAAAAAGCTCCAAAAGCACCTACTTAAGAGATTTTTTTGAGAAAAACCTACTAAGTAGCTTTTTATATGAGAAAAACCTACTTAGGAGCTTTTTGGCCTAAGTGAAAATGCTGCAAAAATAGAAGCAAAAGCCCAAACAAACAGGGCCTTAGTTGGGCCAAATTTCTACACAGCTAGCTTCTCTGCGGGCCTACCATGAGTCACTTACTTACTAGTATGTCTAGCTTTTCTTATATGTTTATTTACTGCTCTTGCGTTCTTCCTCCTCGCTAGGGTTCGACCCTCCTCCCTCTCGGTGGCGCTCTAACCGATGATGAGTTTTCCTCCCTTGATCTGGACCATCCCTCGAGCTCTAGCTCAGACCAATCAAGGGACGATCCCATCGATCTGAACCTCGGGTTGGAACACGATAACAAGTGGCGCGTCAGGATATGGAAACAAAAAACACACCAACAAATAGCAAAGTATTAGAAGACTAACGCTATACGTAGGCGAGGAAAAAAGAAAATAAAAACATAAAAGAGGCCAGATCCGCAATCGCCAAACTACAACAATGATCATATCCATACCGACCATCTCGTGACACCACGCAGACGACAAGGTTATTCAACAGCAACGCTTTCAGGAAGGATGCGTTACTCTAACGCTGACCTCATCGGATCTAACCACCGAAGGCCAGAATTTAGGGTTTCACCCCGAAGAACTAGTCTGAGTATATCCAAGCAATGCCTTCAATAAGATAACGATGTAAAAACATCATGACTGTCAGGTATAACCAACTCGTCGGTCTTTCGATAGTCTCCGCAATCAGCGGCGAGTCCGCCACCAACGTCGGAGTTGAGGGGTTGGGACGATCAGAATGGCGAATCATATTGTCTACTAACCTATATTAAAGTTATGGTCGGGGATCAGGGATCACACTCGAACTTGGTCCTAGATCTCAATCAACTTAGAATAAGTCTAACTTTGACAATGTAAGCATGTTTTTTTTTGTCATTATATCTTTTTTATGATCTAAAAATATTTAGCACTACTTGCGCCAAGTATCATTTTGAATTTGCCATGTCTTAGTCGACTTAAGTCAATGCTATATCTGTCAAATTTTACCCGGAGATCTGTGAAAATTTTATTAAAGATCTGCATGGACCTCCGTGTAAAATCTGATGGATATAGCACTACTAAAGTAGTTAAATTCTTGGTTTCTTACCTGATTTATATAGTTTCATTTGAATTTTGTTTGGTCTAAAAAAACGTCCAATTGCCAATTTTGAGAGTCATATTGTCTCTTCTAACCTGTATTAAAGTTATGGTCAGGGATCACACTCTAACTCTGGTCCTAGATCCAGCACACGATCTGAAAATCAGGTGATCAGCATTTAGCTATGGACCAGTATAATTTGCAGTATTTAGTGCTGAGCAGTTAGCTCTGCATGTGGTGTACATTCTAAGTCTTTTAGCTGCAAAAAAGCTCTATGCGCTCTCAAAAAAGGACTTTCATACTAGTACAATGATACAATTGCCTTGTGAAACCTTTTCTTTTCAGACAGCGAATGGAAAGTGTGTACGGACCAGTTTATTTCAACTTATTCTTTTCTTGCTCTACTTACAATATTGATATTTCCTCTACTTTGACTTGAAAGTTTTTTCCCATCTTGCAGCAGATTTTGTGCTTATGGTGTTCTCACTTATTTGCATAGATCTGTCAAGTCACTTGTCATTAGGTTTTTTTATGGTCTTATTATTTTGTTCTACTGTGAAATGTGAGCCACGTATGTAGTTATGCATGCTAAGCTAAGTAATTTTCCCGTGAATGTGAGAATAGGATGATGATAATATCATCAAGATGACTAGGCATACTTGACCAGGATAGCTAGAAAAGCCAAGCATTGCTATATATTGCACCCAGACTAGAATACACATTTAGAAATTAGAATTATAGGCTTGCTTCTTCATCTGATTATGTTAAGACATTTATTACTGAAGTTTTGCTGTGCCACACTTCATCATGTCATTATTTTCGTTTGGAAACTACTATGCATACGACAATATAGGGTCTGATCTTTGTACGGCGCTCAATCTGGCCGCAGTACTGCATTCTCTGCCACGCATAACTGTTCGATGGACAGTGTATCGAAATCGGATGCAAATCATCGTACGCATAGCACCGTATTTCTATTGCTTTGCTTCTCGATTTTCTGGTATGTCCAGATTTTCCTGTTTCAGTTTTTCTGGCATCTGTTCTTCATACTAGCTAGCAGTATTTGTGCCGTGAAATGTGGATGATGTTGTATGTTGTGGGAATTGCACACAGTATTCCTCAGGTGCAAACGCACGTATATATGATGTACAAGAGGTGGACCACGACCTCGACTATACAAGGAACTAAGAGGTGGGCCCAATACACAGATATGCACAATACATATACTCAACACCCCCCCCCCCCACCCCCCGGCAGTCGAAGTGGCATCGTGGCTGACGCAAAGACTGGACCAGAACTCCTCAAATGACGCCGTAGGCAAGCCCTTGGTCATGATATCTGCAAATTATTGGGAAGTAGTGACGTGTAAAACACGAATATGACCAAGAGCCACCTGTTCCCGAACAAAATGAATATCCAACTCAATATGCTTGGTCCGTCGATGATGCACCGGATTAGCGGAGAGGTAGACCGCCAAGACGTTGCCGCAATAGACCATAGTGGCATGGTGAACAGGGCAGGAGAGCTCCTGAAGCAGATGGCGAAGCCACGAACACTCGGCAACGGCGTTGGCCACTGCACGATACTCAGCCTCAGCACTGGAACGAGAGACCGTAGGCTGCCGCTTGGATGACCACGAGATGAGGGAGGATCCAAGATAGACACAATAGCCAGAGGTGGAGCGACGAGTGTCAGGGTAGCCCGCCCAGTCTGCATCGGAGTACGCGGTGAGGGCGGTGTCGGTGGAGGCATGATGCGTGACGCCAAGATCCATAGTGCCACAGAGACAGTGGAGAATCCACTTGACAGCGGCCCAGTGAACGTCCCGCTGAGCATGCATATGGAGACACACCTGCTGCACGGCATACTGGATCTCTGGTCGAGTCAGAGTGAGGTACTGGATAGCACCAACGATAGACCGGTAGAAAGCAGCATCCGAAGCAGGAGAACCATCCATGGCAGAAAGCTTGGCCTTCGTATCAACAGGCGTGGTGACGGGCTTGCAGTTAAGCATGCCAGCACGCTCCAGGAGCTCATGAGCGTACATTCGCTGATGAAGAAAGAAGCCATCCGGACGGCGCACCACCTCAACACCGAGGAACTAGTGCAAAGGACCCAAGTCCTTGATGGGAAACTTAGCGCGAAGACGAGCCGTGAGCTGACTGAGAAGACGAGCCGTACATGACGTCAGGATGATGTCGTCGACATAGAGCAACAAGTAGGCCGTGTCAGAGCCCTGGTGATAGATGAAGAGCGATGCGTCCGAGTGGGTGGAGCAGAACCCAAGCTTGTGTAGAAACGCCGCGATCCGCTGGTACCAAGCGCGTGGAGCCTGCTTGAATCCGTACAAGGACCGCGAAAGCAGGCACACGTGGTCGGGAAGCACCAGATCAACAAACCCAGTGGGCTACTGGCAGAAGACTTGCTCCTCGAGGTGACCATGGAGGAAAGCGTTGGAGACGTCCATCTGGTGCACCGCCCAAGCACGGGAGACCGCAAGGTGGAGAACCGTGCGTATCGTGCCAGGCTTGACTACCGGAGGAAAGGTGTCGATGAAGTCAATGCCAGCACGCTGTCGGAAGCCACGAACAACCCAGCGCGCTTTATAGCGATCAAGGGTGCCATAGGGACGAAGCTTGTATTTGAAGAGCCACTTCCCGGTAATCACGTTGGCGTGCCGGGGACGGGGAACAAGCTGCCACGTCCGGTTGCGCAGCAGGGCATCAAACTCCTTTTGCATTGCAGCCATCCAGAGCGGGTCACGAAGAGAGGCTCGAACGGAGCACGGCAACGGCGATGGCGTAGAGGTGGACGCCGCGTGGACATAGTCATCCGAGGCGTAGCGCGAGCTCGTGCGAAAAACGCCCGTACGGGCGCGGGTGACCGGACCGTCCATAGGCACCGGTGATGAGGGTGCCGAGTTGGCGGGCGCCGAGGGGGTCGCGGGCGCCGAGGGGGCGGTGGAGGCCGCAGGCGCCAGGACCGCGGGAGGAGGGGGCGCCAATGTCGCGGTCGGAGGGGGCGCTGCATGCGGGGGGCGCGCCTGAAAGCCAGGGGGAGGGCCAAGACAGGCGCGCGAGCGCCCGGGGAGAGGCGTCGAGGAGGAACAACCGGGGGTACCTGCTGAAACGGAAACACATGCTCATCAAAGTAAACGTGCTGGAAAGTGAACACACGGTGGAGACGGGATCGTAGCACCGATATCGCTTGGAGTTAGAGGGGTAGCCGATGAAGATGCAAGCAACATACAGGGTGCAAGTTTATAGGGAGCGGTGACAGCAGTGCTAGGTTAGCAAAGGCACCCGAAAATACTTAAGCCATCTTAGGACGGGGGCGTACCGAAGAGAAGATGGTGAGGCGCATAGTTCCACCGTGGGCGGCAGGGTCGAAGGTTAAGGAGAAGTGAAGCAGTAGCAGTGCGCACGGGCAGAAACGAGGCGGCAGTTAGCATGGAAGAGGAGCGTGTGAACGCAGTCGTTCAGAGTGCGAAGGATGCGTTCGGCTCGGCCGTTCTGCTGTGAAGTATACGGGCATGTGAGATGAAAAACGGTGCCGTGGTGCAACAAAAAAGTGCGGAAAGCAAGGTTGTCGAACTCTTTTCCATTGTCAGTCTGAAGAGCAAGAATGGGACGCCCAAACTGCGTGCTGACATAGGAGTAAAAAGCCGCCAAAGTGGAGAGTGCATCCGACTTTCGTCGCAAAGAAAAAATCCACACATAGTGAGGATAATCATCAAGGATAACCAGATAATATAGATAGTCCGAATTACTAGGAACCAGAGAGGTCCACACATCGATATGAATCAACTGAAAAGGAAAAGAAGCTATCATGGTGGAGTGATTAAACGGGAAATGTGTCAAATGAATAGAAATTAAGCCTACAATCATCTTGATTGCAGGTTGTTTCTTGATGCATTGTGAATGGAACTCGACGGCCGATAGAACTTTCACCGGCGCACCCATGATCACAATGCCGCAGTGGGTGGACCAACCAACCATCGCAAAGTATGTCGAGAACATGGGGGGTCAGCCTGCATGCCGTCGAGATGAGAAGTGCTTGGTGAGAAGGGAAGATGTCGAGAGGTGATGGGTGATTAGGAGCACAAGCGGAATGTTTCTATGTGGATGCAGAAGGCAGAAGTCCATAGAGTCTATGTTTGAAGGAGGGAGCTCAGACAAGAATATTGTAGATTTTGCAGGTATGTATTTATCGAACCAAGAAAAAAATTAAAGAGATTTTCCCAAGTTGCAGCGCCTACACTGAAAGTTTTGAGTCCCTTGTTAAATCAATCTGCATAACAAAATCAAGCAGTAGCTCAAGACTACCTGTTGTAAAATTGAACAGTAAGCTACTTGTTGGAGATCGGAGGGAGCAAAATAAGATCTGATTCAGTCTAGTCCTGCTAATAGAGCATATATGCACATGAAAATAAGAGCGCACATTGTATATGCAGGCAAAACGTAATGTGAAATTTACACATCACATCAAAGGATTCATACACAAAGTAATGGATCCTTGAGGCCAAAAAAATTTACACATCACATCGGTCCGCTTCTTCTTTGCCTAGTCCAGAAGCAATGCAATGTGAAATCACAGATCAAAGTTTCTAACCGAATGGTAAAAGGGATAATAGTGCCATAGGTAACAATATATTTATAAGCACTGCTATAATCTAATAAGATTGATAGGCTCAACGAGACATGCAGACAAAATGCCTGAAATGAAATATTACCTCCTGGTGTATTAAGCCATATTGGTCAAAGATATTTAGCCATGTAGTGTGAAGGTACATATTTGATCATAACATGCCTAAAGACAATCGGAATGTTTTGTTGATAATTTATCTGCATGATAATCAGGACAACATGATGCACAAAAGGCAGTTGAAACATGCTGCTGCTGCACTAAAAATGTTACAAGGAGCATATACTATAGGAAACTGATGATACAAGTTACACAACAAGCAAACTCTCATCAGTGCATAGTATTTCTGATTTTCCAACCAAACATCGGACCACAAATTTAACACGAAGTCTGAAATATGATAGTAATACAACCAAAGTCAGGACACGGGTAGCAAAAGAAGCAGATAGCGGGCATGCTCCATAGCTCACATCCGAGAAACTTCCATTACTCCACAGATATTAAGATTTGTGGCGAATCTGCACCACTGAGAAAGGGTCCTCAAAGGAGTAATCGGTACCTATCTTGAAGCTCCAGGGCCTGCCTCCTTCAGGACCTGTGCTCCCGAGAAGCACCATTTCACAGGAACTACTGACCATCTTGTTAGAAGCTTGCTGCGCTTTATGAGTCGCCTCATCCATTGAGAATGACGTGAAGCTCGGGTTAGCCATGGAGACGGACGCAGTCCTCAGCACCCTCGCGCTTCAAAAGAAGAACTTGAGGAAGGCAGCCTCCCCAAGCTCCCCTCGAAATTCTTTGTAAGAGAACACCTTGATGCACGACTTGACGTTTTTAGTGGGCTTGACCAACTTCCAAAAGTTGAGATTTAGCCTGGCACTGCCAGCTTCATAAACATTTTTCAGACTACAAAAAAGAAAACAATTAAATCACTCAACAGTTCATCTGTGATGAATCATGGTGAGTATATAACGCAAATTAATAACATGCAGTGCCTCTTATTAATTGCGAAAGCATCTGAGGAAGGTGGCAGATTGCTCAAAGGAAGCCCAACCAATGTCATGACTCCTGAAACACATATTGTTTATTATACTACCAGGCATACCTAGATGCTACCCCGTATGGCGTAACAAACAGTAGCTCAATTTCACTGATATGTCGGAGATATGACATGCCAATATTTCCATGTGTAGAGCTAAACAAAGTACCAAGTAGCCTAGTAGTACAGAAAAACAACAACTAAGGTTTCCTCATTATTACAGTTCATGTATAACAAATTAAGAAGTGAGGCTACAGATTCGAGCTACAGTGGAGCTCTCCTAACACATGCACACTTCTCTAAATATATTCTTCAAGAAGAATTTTCAGATATAAATCATTACACCTTCTTTGTAATTGGTTAATCAGACATACTGCCTGATACGATGCAGCATAGAAGCAAAGCATCAATATATATGGCATGCTACACAGACCCCTGATACGTCTCCAACGTATCTATATTTTTTTATTTCTTCATGCTATATTATATTCTGTTTTGGACATTATTGGGCTTTATTATACACTTTTATATTATTTTTGGAACTAACCTACTAACCAGAGGCACAGCCCATAATTGTTGTTTTTTTTGCCTATTTCAGAGTTTCGCAGAAAAAGAATATCAAACGGAGTCCAAACGGAATGAAACCTTCGGGAACATGATTTTCGGAACGAACGTGATCCAGATGACTTGGACCCTACGTAAAGCAATCAACAAGGAAGGCACGAGGTAGGGGGGCGCGCCTACCCCCTCCCCCCAGGCGCGCCCTCCACCCACGTGGGCCCCTCGCACTACTAGGGAAAACCTTATACACAGAAATTTAGCAACAGCACGGGTCAAAAAAGGGCGCTAGTGCTAGATAGCAGTAGCGACTGTAGAAAAACCGCGCTACAGATACAACTTTAGCAGTAGCGCTTGTAGTGGCAAAAGAGCTACTACTAATATTTCCATTGCTAGAATGATAGGCCACGCATGGCAGTAGCGGGCTTGTAGGAAACGCGCTACTGCTAGGGAATAAGTAGCAGCGCGTTTCCTTGGAAGAGCGCTACTACTAACGGAAATAAAATAAGATGAAAAACAAATAGAAAAGTAAATGAAAATGAAATAAATAGAAAAGGGAGAAAGGAAAAAATAAAATGTAAAGCAAAATAAATGAAAAAGCGAAAAAACGGAGGAAGGCATAGCAGCAGCGTGTGTTTGTAAGAGGCGCTATAGCTAACGTAGCTGCAGCGCGTGTCCTAGACCCCCGCTATAGAAACAGAAAAGGAAATTAAAAAATGGAAGAAAATTACATAGCTATAGCAGCAGCGCGTTTTGTGAAAACCTCTGTAGCTATCTTAGCTATAGTGCGTTTTACAAAACACGCTACTGCTAAGTTTGACTTAACCAAAAAACCGTTTACCCCCGGCCACCACTTCTCCCCCAAATCCCGCAACCCACCCCGCACGCCGCCGTCTCGCCGATTCGCCGTCGCCCCACTTCGCCGCCGTCTCCTGCCGACGTCGACGCCACCAGAGCCGTGAGCCGTCGACGCCACCGGAGCCGCCCCCAACGCCACGGAGCCGCGCGGCCTCGTCAACGCCACCGGAGCCGCCGTCGACGCCACCGGATCCTTCCTCGCCACAACTGCCTCCCTCGCCGTCACCGGAGACGCCCCTGCCTCCCTCGCCACCACTGCCTCCGTCGCCACCACCATAGCCATCCTCTGTAAGCCCCTACCCCTCCTCTGTCTCTCATGCATAGGTTAGCTAGTTTAATTAGGTTAATTATCTACGTTAGGGCAAAATTTTAGTTAGGGCTTTGACAGAGAAGTAGTTAGGTTAACTAGTTTAATTAGGTTAATTATCTAGGTTAGTGCAAAAGTTTAGTTAGGGCTTTGATAGAGAACTAGTCAGGTTAACTAGTTTAATTAGGTTAATTATCTATGTTAATTAGTGCAAAAATTTATTTTGGGCTTTGACAGAGAACTAGCTGCGTTAACTTGTTTAATTAGGATTAATTATCTAGGTAAACTAGATTAACTAACTAGGTTAAATAGGTACGTTAATTAGGTTCGTTGGACTAACAAGCTAGGTTAAGTACGTTGGCTAGGTTAGAGGAAAATTTTATTTTAGAGCATTAGTTCAGAAGGGTTAGAGAAATGGAGTTCCTTTGCAATTTAATTGGGTTCTGTCCTAGGCAGAGAAGGATTAGAGATAATAATGTGTGTTTGTGTGAGAGAGAGGAATAGCTAGATCAACATAATTTGGGTTCTGTCCTAGGCAGAGAAGTGTTTAGTGAGATCATTTTGAAAGGTTTTTGATTTTTGAAAAGACCACTATTTTTCAAGGAAAAGAATTTAGGCAAATTTTATTTTTCATTAAAGTGGTCATGTTATATCTTTTCATTGAAGTTGTTCGATTGTGCCCAAGTGGCTTTATTGTTTCCAGGGAATGATGCTGAGTGGCCTATGTTTTGCCGGAATGTTGATTCATTTCTGTTCCGGCAAATTTCATGTTCTCGATTTGTCCACTTTTTAGCAAAGGTCATGCCGAAATTTTTCGTGAATTTCGGCATGACTTGTGCTACAAACTAGGACATATCGAGTGCCCGGGATTTGCCGCACCAGGAAGGAGTCAACATTCCTGCAAAACAATAGTCCTTTTTTATGTCATTATTCATTTTATTAGGTCTACAATTAATTGACTAGATTTAATCATAGGAAACATGGCTAGCAACGATGAAGGACAGGGTTCTGGTGATTGCGACGACGTCTACCTGGCGGCAGACGAATATTTTAGCCGTACCGACGATCAACCGATGTTGTTGCTGGGCCCAACGGTGGCATCGGGGACTGAGACCGACACGCAGACCGGTGCTGAGACTGAGACCGGCGCTGAGATTCAGACCGGCATCGAGACCGGCGCTGAGACCGGTGCTGCCTCGGGGAGCGGAGCCGGTGTAGAACCGAAAGCAAAGAGGCAACGGGTTCCTAACAAACTCAGGACTACTAGACTGGTGGTCACGGAGGTGGACGACGGCAATTTTGAGCCAAAGGCGCCCGAGGAAGGGCGCGCGTGCTACGACAATCAAATTGGCTGCATCGTACGAACAACCGCCACCATCAATGATGAGAAACTACAGAAGATAGAAAATATGAGGAGCTCCCTCCTAAAGAAGTTTCATCAGATATTCTTGTTCCCGGGCCGGAATGAGAAGGATTATAAAGATCCAGACGAGGACCCGGCAATGGAGAAGATAAACAAACACGCCATGACCAAGTTTAGCGACGCGTTGGCCGCCTGGAAAAATCGAGTGAAAGCAAAGATCAACGACGGGGAACCCTACTCCGAGATTGTAAAGGATAATCCGACAATCACGGAAGAGCACTTTCAAATATTCAAGGAGGCTTGCGAGGCCGAAGCTGCCAAAAAAAAGTCTAAGTACATGAAGGGGCTTCAAAAGAGGAACATTGGGAGCCACCACCTCGGAAGTCGTGGTTACGGCGGAAAGAGGTCCAAATGGGCCAAGGAGGACACGGAAGCCGCGAGTCTGGGCATCCCAGACCCCTTGGCGGATTTCACCGTCCCGCAGGAGCGTGACGTCCTGAGGGCCCGGCACCGTTGGGACCCAGTCAAGAAGGTTTACGAGACAACACCGGTCATTACGGAGTTCATGAGACTGCTGGTAATTTTAGTTTCTGATCAATTCGACTGCACACGTTAGTCATATTTGTAAACGATCCTTGTGCCTTTTGCAGAGAGAGCAGCACCGTATTGCGGCCGAAAGCGACTCGCCGTCTGAGGCATTGGCGAGGCCCAAGTGGGACACTCCATTCAACCGGGCGTTGAACATATTGAAACGACAACCGGTGGATACTCGACCGTCGTATGGACGCGTGCACGGTGTCGGAGACGGCGCCACGTGGAAGAAGTACTACCGTGAGACCACGGAGGAGAGATAGGAAAGACAGAGGTTAACTGAAGAAAACATCGACAAGAAGGTTGAGATTGCGGTTGAGAAGAAATCATCTCAGACAGTCGCAACAACGATAGCTGCCGCAAAACAGGCGGTTGCAGATTTTTCTACTTCCTTGCTGACGGGCGTTATCACTTGGACAAGGAAAAATCCAGAAAAAAATGCAGAGGACTTTCCCCTTGCTGACTTCTTGGGAGCACATGCTCCCGCACCGGCTCCCGCACCTACTGCCGCCCCTGCTCCCGCACCGGCTCCCGCACCTGCTCCCGCACCGGCTACCGCACCTGCTCCCGCACCGGCTCCCGCACCTGCTCCCGCACCGGCTACCGCACCTGCTCCCGCACCGGCTCCCGCACCGGACGTGCTCGGCGGTGCTTCGTCTTTGGCTGAGGTCGACGCCCTCACGGTATCTGTCACACCGGCCCCCTTCAATATAAATGTATAATCTCCCGTTTTCGTTGCCTTTCGGATGTCTCATGTCGCAGAATTTTCTTTGCAGGCCGACGAAACCCCGTGCACCATATTGTACACCATCGGCGACCAGAAGGTGGCCGTGGGGAAGGCGACGATAATGAAGCCGAAGGAACCATTGTTCCACAGCCGGCCGATCCCCCCGAACGTCTTCAAGGTTTCCATGGCCAGTGTCGAACCGGGGCACGAGAATTTGCCTCCTCCAACACTACTGGTGGATGACGAGGAGACACCGCGGCGGCTTGTTGATTGTTGCAATGGGTGGGTCCTGTTGTGGCCAAAGAGTCTGCTTCATCTGGAGGCGGCCGGGAGCACACCTACGAGCACGCAGCCTCAGCAAGGTATGAACATCAACACCCCACCTACCCAATTAGCGTCGGGTGTCGGGTTGGGTGATAGCGGACGGGGTAAGGAGGAGGCTCCATTAGTCGCTGATGACGTCGCCATGGATGAGGATGAGGATGACGATGGCGTTGAACAGTATGTCTATACTGGCGCCTCCTCAGGGTTTGAGCGTCATGAGTTGGTGCCTGAATTACCGTCTCAACGTATTATTGACGACCTTCCGGTATTAAAGAAGTCTAGGAAGAGAGCGAGGAAAGGCAAAAAAGCTGATTCTATGATCCAGCCGCCTCAGCAGCCTCGGCTTCAGGACCGTATAGATATCCCCGATGCGGATAAATGGCATATCACCGGTCAACCAATCCTACCTGCAACAGCGCTACGGGCCAGATTCGGCGATCTAAGGAGACTTCATGACGATGTGCTGCGGGTAGAGAAATGCCTCATCGCCTCGAAAGATCCAGGATACCCACTGTACGTGGTTAACGTTCCGCGGAAAATGTCGTACGTCGACAGCTTCCCTGCGGATAAGTTCTTCCTCCGATTTGATTACATATTCGACATGTTTCACGTGAAGAAGCTGGATTTTACGTTTGTCCGCCTTTATGCCTTGCACATGAACTACATCATTGGGGTTGAGCAGATACGTCATATCTGTGTAGCTGACCCGTACTACATGCACGAGAGCTTCTTGGGAGTCTGTGCAGAGCAGCGTGAATACGCGAGGGATTACATCGCCAGTTTCATGCTCGCTAATAAGGACAAGGAGGCGATTCTCGTGCCTTATCATCCCGTGTAAGTCATCCGCGCTACTATCCTTCCTTCGATTTCAATAATTCATTTGCACGGTGGAGGCTAATTAATTTGAGGTGTACTTATTTTGCGCAGCGGCGGGTGCGCCGTCCTCATCATCCTCTACCCCCGATTCTCCCACGCTCTTTACTTGGACTCGTCGAAGAACATTCACAAAAAGGATTACACCCACATCAAAGATGTTCTCGACAGTGCTATGTTTTACTACCAAGCAAGGGGTGGAGAGGTTAGGGACAAGAAGAGAAGGGGCGGCAGGGCTGCCTTCGGCCATAAGACCGACTTCTGCTGCATCCAACCACCGAACGATTCTCTTAATGATGGATTCTATGTCCTACACCACATGCTGGAGTACAGACGGGATCACCAGAACCTTCAAATGTCACCTACATCTGGCGATGCCCATATTCTGCAATGGGCAAAGGACATAGGAGATATCGAGGATCATCGACTTCGAGCTGAGTTCTATAACATCTAGCGTGAACTTGCCCAAATCATCATGAAAGAGGTCGTCGGAAAAACAGGGATGGTCTACGGTGAAGGACAAATGTCGCGGGAAGACGTCCGAACATGGATAGCCTCTCAGCGTCTCGACATGAAGCCTTTCACTAAGCTCAGGGACTATCTCCCTGACCTCGATGGATGGCATGACATGTTGGAGTGATTGTCGATATATGACAATGTGTCTGTTTAGTCCATACTATCCGTATGACAAAACTTTGAGTTATGCGCTGTGAAACTTTATTTGTGATGTAATTAAACCGTCCTCCTCCTCGACTAGCGAAGATCACTCTAGTTAGGGCATTTTGGGTACGATGAACTTAGTTATTTATGCTTATGATATGTTGTTTCTATTTTTGTCAAGTCTGTCTCTTTCTGTTTCTCAACTATATATGTTGCATATCATCGACTCATGTGACGATGCAGGTGCATAGATCATCGATGGCGAAGAAGTGCTACGCCAGGAGTATATATACGATGAGTGGCCGGAGTGTCAGGCCCAGGTGTTGCAGGTTTCCGGTTTCCGACCGACAGGCAGTAGTTAGTTTAGGTTCACGCTAATGCGAGAGAGGGATACAAACTCATGTACTCAAAGTGATAGCTCTTCTCGCGTATACCATTGTTTAGATGGATGACGATGTATTTGCAAATAATCAAGGACTTGTATCGCTATTTTCGAGATGATGACGAGAGAACATTTTGTGTTGGATGATGATTATGATGAGACTATTTGTATGTATATGCTATGATTATATTCGTGGTCTCGCAGGCATTTGTATGTGTATCATGATGACATTTCTATGTGCTAAAGATTCTTCTATAAAAACCTGTTCAAATACAAAACAAATATGCGCAAAAAAAACCTGTTAAATTAGCAGTAGCGAGTGTATAGAAGTTAGCAGCAGCGCCGCTATAGCAGTAGCGCGTTGCTGCAAAGGGCGCTAGAGCTACTAGCAGTAGCGTGCTCCCAGTAACCGCGCTGCTGCTACACTTATGTAGCAGTAGCGCCGGTGACCACGCGCTACTGCTATATGTTAGCTGTAGGGCCTTATTAGTAGCGCCACACCCCGCGCTACTGATACACCTAAAACCCGCGCTGCTGCTAGCCTTTTCCCTAGTAGTGTCGTTGCTCCACCGACGTACTTCTTCCTCCTATATATACCTACATACCCCCAAACTACCATATACGGAGTCAAAAACCTAATTCCACCGCCGCAACTTTCTGTACCTACGAGATCCCATCTTGGGGCCTTTTCCGGAGCTCCACCGGAGGGGGCATTGATCACGGAGGGCCTCTACATCATCTCCAAGGCCTCTCCGATGAAGTGTGAGTAGTTTACCTCAGACCTTCGGGTCCATAGTTATTAGCTACATGGCTTCTTCTCTCTTTTTGGATCTCAATACAATGTTCTCCCCCTCTCTTGTGGAGATCTATTCGATGTAATCTTCTTTTGCGGTGTGTTTGTCGAGATCCGATGAATTGTGGGTTTATGATCAAGATTATCTATGAACAATATTTGAATCTCCTCTGAATTCTTTTATGTATGATTGGTTATCTTTGCAAGTCTCTTCGAATTATCAGTTTGGTTTGGCCTACTAGATTGATCCTTCTTGCAATGGGAGAAGTGCTTAGCTTTGGGTTCAATCTTGCGGGGTCCTTTCCCGGCGACAGTAGGGGCAGCAAGGCATGTATTGTATTGTTGCCATCGAGGATAAAAAGATGGGGTTTATATCATATTGCATGTGTTTATCCCTCTACATCATGTCATCTTTCTTAATGCGTTACTCTGTTCTTCATGAACTTAATACTCTAGATGCATGCTGGATAGCGGTCGATGTGTGGAGTAATAGTAGTAGATGCAGAATCATTTCGGTCTACTTGTCTCGGATGTGATGCCTATATACATGATCATACCTATATATTCTCATAACTATGCTCAATTCTATCAATTGCTCAACAGTAATTTGTTTACCCATCACAAATACTTATGCTATCTTGAGAGAAGCCACTAGTGAAACCTATGGCCCCCGGGTCTATTTTCCATCATATTAATCTTCCAATACTTTGCTATTTCTATTGCCGTTTATTTTGCTTTATTTACTTTGCATCTTTATCCTAAAAATACCAAAAATATTATCTTATCATCTCTATCAGATCTCACTCTCATAAGTGACCGTGAAGGGATTGACAACCCCTTATCGCGTTGGCCGCGAGGTTCTTGTTTGTTTGTGTAGGTGCGAGGGACTCGTGCGTGGCCTCCTCTGGATTGATACCTTGGTTCTCAAAAACTGAGGGAAATACTTACGCTGCATTACTGCATCACCCTTTCCTCTTCAAGGGAAAACCAACGCAGTGATCAAGAGGTAGCAAGAAGGATTTCTGGTGCCGTTGCCGGGGAGTCTATGCAAAAGTCAAGCCATACCAAGTACCCATCACAAACTCATCTCCCTCGCATTACATTATTTGCCATTTGCCTCTCGTTTTCCTCTCCCCCACTTCACCCTTGCCGTTTTATTCGCCCTCTCTTTTCTGTTCGCCTCTTTTCGCTCTTTGCTTGTTTGCTTGCGTGTTGGATTGATTGCTTGTCACAATGGCTCAAGATAATACCAAATTGTGTGAATTTAGCAATACCAACAATAATGATTTTCTTAGCACTCCGATTGCTCCTCTTAATGAAGCTGAATCTTGTGAGGTTAATGCTACTTTGTTGAATCTTGTTATGAAAGATAAATTCATCGGCCTTCCTAGTGAAGATGCCGGTACCCATCTAAATAGCGTTGTTGATTTGTGTGATATGCAAAATAAGAGGGATGTTGATAATGATATTGTTAAACTGAAGTTATTTCCTTTTTCGCTTAGAGATCGTGCTAAAGTGTGGTTTTCATCTTTGCCTAAAAATACTATTGATTCATGGAATAAATGCAAATATGCTTTCACTCTAAGTATTTTCCTCCCACTAAAATCATCTCTCTTAGAAACGACATTATGAATTTTAAGCAACTTGATCATGAACATGTTGCACAAGCTTGGGAGAGGATGAAATTAATAATACGTAACTGCCCCACTCATGGTTTGAATTTGTGGATGATCCACCGGATTGAATTTTGCTTCTAGAAATCTTTTAGATTCGGCCGCAGGAGGCACTTTTATGGAAATCACTTTAGGAGAAGCTACTAAACTCCTAGATAATATTATGGTTAATTATTCTCAATGGCACACCGAAAGATCTATTAATAAAAAAGTGCATGCGATAGAAGAAATTAATGTTTTGAGTGGAAAGATGGATGAACTTATGAAATTATTTGCTACTAAAAGTGTTTCTTCGTATCCTAATGATATGCCTTTGT
>LR880967.1:31730964-31751393 GCA_904067115.1 Aegilops sharonensis
CTTCTAGAAATCTTTTAGATTCGGCCGCAGGAGGCACTTTTATGGAAATCACTTTAGGAGAAGCTACTAAACTCCTAGATAATATTATGGTTAATTATTCTCAATGGCACACCGAAAGATCTATTAATAAAAAAGTGCATGCGATAGAAGAAATTAATGTTTTGAGTGGAAAGATGGATGAACTTATGAAATTATTTGCTACTAAAAGTGTTTCTTCGTATCCTAATGATATGCCTTTGTGTACTTCGATTAAGAATAATAATGAATCTATGGATGTGAATTTTGTTGGTAGGAATAATTTTGGCAACAACGTGAATAGAAGAAACTTTAATCCTAGGCCGTTCCCTAGTAATTCCTCTAATAATTATGGTAATTCCTACAACAATTCTTATGGAAATTTCAATAAGATGCCCTCTGAATTTGAGAATTGTTAAAGAGTTTATGAATTAGCAAAAGAATTTCAATGCTTTGCTTGAAGAAAAATTGCTTAAAGTTGATAAATTTTCTAGGAACGTTGATAGAATTTCTCTTGATGTTGATTCTTTGAAACTTAGATCTATTCCACGTAAGCATGATATCAATGAGTTTCTCAAAGCCATGAGAATTTCCATTGATGAGTGCAAAGAAAGAACCGCTAGGATGCGTGCTAAGAAAGATTTCTTTATGAAAGCGTGTTCTTCTAATTTCTATGAAAATAAAGATGAAGATCTAAAAGTTATTGATGTGTCACCTATTAAATCTTTGTTTTGCAATATGAATCTTGATAATGATGGGACTGGATATGATTTACCTTTACTTAGAAGACGTTCCAAAAATTCGGAGTTTTTAGATCTTGATGCAAAAATTGGTAGAAGTGGGATTCAAGAAGTTAAAACTTTAGATATGAATGAACCCAATATTTTGGATTTCAAGGAATTTAATTATGATAATTGCTCTTTAGTAGATTGTATTTCATTGTTGCAATTCGTGCTAAATTCTCCGCATGCTTATAGTCAAAATAAGGCTTTTACTAAACATATCGTTGATGCTTTGATGCAATCTTATGAAGAAAAACTTGAGTTGGAAGTTTCTATCCCTAGAAAACTTTATGATGAGTGGGAACCTACTATTAAAATTAAAATTAATGACCATGAGTGTTACGCTTTGTGTGATTTGGGTGCTAGTGTTTCCACGATTCCGAAAACTTTGTGCAATTTGCTAGGTTTCCATGAACTTGATGATTGCTCTTTAAATTTGCACCTTGCAGATTCCACTATTAAAAAACCTATGGGAAGAATTAATGATGTTCTTATTGTTGCAAATAGGAATTATGTGCCCGTAGATTTTATCGTTCTTGATATAGATTGCAATCCTTCATGTCCTATTATTCTTGGTTGACCTTTTCTAAGAACGATTGGTGCAATTATTGATATGAAAGAAGGAAATATTAAATTCCAATTTCTGCTAAGGAAAGGCATGGAACACTTTCCTAGAAAGAAAATAAAATTACCATATGAATCTATCATGAGAGCCACTTATGGTTTGCCCACCAAAGATGGCAATACCTAGATCTATCCTTGCTATTATGCCTAGCTAGGGGCGCTAAACGATAGCGCTTGTTGGGAGGCAACCCAATTTTATTTTAGTTTTTTGATTTTTTCTTCTGTTTAGGAATAAATAATTTGTCTAGCCTCTGGTTAGATTCGTTTTTGTGCTTTAATTAGTGTTTGTGCCAAGTAAAACCGTTAGGATAACCTACGGTAATAGTTATTTTGATTCTGTTGCAGAAAACATAAACTTTGCATGCACGAGATTAGATTTCATAAATCACAGTAACGTGCTTTTTAGTTTATTATTTTTTATGTAGATCAATAAAAAAACTATCTAGAACTTCCTAATTTGGTTGAATTTTTTCACGTTCCAGAAGTTTGCGTTAGTTACAGATTACTACAGACTGTTCTGTTTTTGACAGATTCTGTTTTTCGTGTGTTGTTTGCTTATTTTGATGATTTTTTGGCTAGTAAAATAGTTTATGAACCATAGGGAAGCTGGAATACAGTAAGTTTAACACCAATATAAATAAAGAATGAGTTCATTACAGTACCTTGAAGTGGTGTTTTGTTTTCTTTCGCTAACGGAGATTATGAGATTTTCTGTTGAGTTTTTTGTTGTGAAGTTTTCAAGTTTTGGGTGAAAGATTTGATGGATTATGGAACAAGGAGTGGCAAGAGCCAAAGCTTGGGGATGCCCATGGCACCACAAGATAATCTAAGGAAACCTAAAAGCCAAAGCTTGGGGATGCCCCGGAAGGCATCCCCTCTTTCGTCTACTTCCATCGATAACTTTACTTGGAGCTATATTTTTATTCACAACATGATATGTGTTTTGCTTGGAGCGTCTTGTATTATTTGAGTCTATGCTTATTTAGTTTACCAAAATCATCCTTGCTGTACACACCTTTTGCGAGAGCCACACATAATTCGGAATTTATTAGAATACTCTATTCGCTTCGCTTATATCTTTTGAGCTATATAGCTTTTGCTCTAGTGCTTCACTTATATCTTTTAGATCACGGTGGTGGATTTGTTTTATAGAAACTATTGTTTTCTCATGCTTCACTTATATTATTTTGAGAGTCCTATAAAACAGCATGGTAATTTGCCTTAATCACGAAATTAATCTTATTAGGCAAAGTATTCAACTCTAGTAAAAAAATTCTCTTATGAGTGCGTTGAATACTAAGAAAAGTTTGATCCTTGATGATTGTTTTGAGATATGGAGGTAGTAATATTAGAGTCATGCTAGTTGAGAAATTATGAATTTGAAAAATACTTGTGTTGAAGTTTGTGATTCCCGTAGCATGCACGTATAGTGAACCGTTATGTGATGAAGTTGGAGCACGATATATTTTTTTATTGTCTTCCTTATGTGTGGAGGTTGGGATCGCGTGATGGTTAACTCCTACCAACCCTTCCCCTAGGAGCATGCGTGTAGTACTTTGTTTTGATGACTTGTAGATTTTTGCAATCAGTATGTGAGTTCTTTATGACTAATGTTGAGTCCATGGATTATACGCACTCTCACCCTTGCACCATAGCTAGCCTCTCTAGTACCGCGCAACTTTCGCCGGTGCAATACACCCACCATATACCTTCCTCAAAACAGCCACCATACCTACCTATTATGGCATTTCCATAGCCATTCCGAGATATATTGCCATGCAACTTTCCACCGTTCCGTTTATCATGACACGCTCCATCATTGTCATATTGCTTAGCATGATCATGTAGTTGACATTGTATTTGTGGCAAAGCCATTGTTCATAATTCTTTCATATATGTCACTCATGATTCATTGCACATCCCGGTACAACGCCGGAGGCATAGACATAGAGTCATATTTTGTTCTAAGTATCGAGTTGTAATTCTTGAGTTGTAAGTAAATAAAAGTGTGATGATCATCATTATTAGAGCATTGTCCCATGTGAGGAAAGGATGATGAAGTCTATGATTCCACCACAAGTCGGGATGAGACTCCGGATTATATATAAAAAAGAGGCCAAAGAAAAAAAAAAGAAAAAGGTCCAAACAAAAAAAATGAGAGAAAAAGAGAGAAGGGACAATGTTACTATCCTTTTACCACACTTGTGCTTCAAAGTAGCACCAATATCTTCATGATAGAAAGTCTCTCATTTTGTCACTTTCATTTAGTAGTGGGAATTTTTCATTATAGAACTTGGCTTGTATATTCCAATGATGGGCTTCCTCAAATTGCCCAAGGTCTTCGTGAACAAGCAAGTTGGATGCACACCCACTTAGTTTCTTTTTGAGCAATAATAATATTTGCAATAATATTTAAAGTGGGTTTGGAAGAGTGTCAACTTTAGATCCCACATAATTGGTTTTTTATCAATCTTATGAAATTTTTCATAAAAGTGGGCTTGGAGAGGTCATGACTTTAGGTAATGTTAATCCCACTATTTTGGAAGAGTGTCAACTTTGCATGCATGTGGATCGTGTTGATAATATGTTATGTGATAGCTATATTGTTGAATTTTATTATGACCCCACATGTAGTTATTATGAGAGAGGAAAATATGGTTGTAGAAATTTTCATCATAATAAATTACCTCTCGTTATGTTGAGATTGCTATTGTTTCTTTCCGCTTCCTTGCATATGCTAGTTTTTGCTTGCTATGATAATTTGTTTGCCTATAAGATGCCTATGCATAGGAAGTATGTTAGACTTAGATATGTTTGTCACGTGTTTCATGATGCTCTATTTGCGCTTCAATTCTTGTCTTTCATGTGAGCATCATCGAAATCTCAATGCGTAGCTTAGGGCGTTAAACGATAGCGCTTGTTGGGAGGCAACCCAATTTTATCTTTGTTTCATGTTTTTTGTTCATGTTTAGTCATAAATAATTCATCTATCCTCTCGTTATATGTGTTTTTGTGTTTTAATTAGTGTTTGTGCCAAGTAAGACCTTTAGGATAACCTACGGTGACAGTTAATTCGATCTTGCTGAAAAACAAAAACTTTTGTGCACACGAGATTAGTTTTCCTAATTCCCAGAAACGTGATTTTCAATTTATTCCTTTTGCAGAAGTTTAATAAACAAATTATCTAGGACTTCCTAATTGATCAGAATTTTTTAAGTTACAGAAGCTTGCGTTTGATACAGATTACTACAGACTGTTCCTTTTTTGACAGATTCTGTTGTTCGTGTGTTGTTTGCTTATTTTGATGAATCTATGGCTAGTATCGGAGGTTATGAACCATAGAGAAGTTGGAATACAGTAGGTTTAACACAATTATAAATATAGAATGAGTTCATTACAGTACCTTAAAGTGGTGGGATTTTTTATTTCGCTAACGGAGCTCGTCAGGTTTTCTGTTGAGTTTTGTGTTTTGAAGTTTTCATGTTTTTGGGTAAAGATTTGATGGATTTTGGAATAAGGAGTGGAAAGAGCCTAAGATTGGGGATGCCCAAGGCACCCCAAGGTAAAATTCAAGGACAACCAAAAGCCTAAGCTTGGGGATGCCCCGGAAGGCATCCCCTCTTTCGTCTTCGTCCATCGGTAACTTTACTTGAGGCTATATTTTTATTCACCACATGATATGTGTTTTGCTTGGAGCATCTTGTATTAGTTGAGTCTTTGCTTTTTAGTTTACTACAATCATCCTTTCTGTACACACATTTTGAGAGAGAGACACATGAATAAGAATTTATGAGAATACTCTATGTGCTTCACTTATATCTTTTGAGCTAGAAAATTTTGCTCTAGTGCTTCACTTATATCTTTTTAGAGCACGGTGGTGGTTTTATTTTATATTGATCTCTCATGCTTGAATTATATTATTTTGAGAGTCTTTTAGAACAGCAAGGTAATTTGCTTCGGTTAAAATTTTAGTCCTAAAGAGATGAGCATCCAAGATAGGTATAATAAAAACTATCATATAGAGTGCATTGAATACTATGCCAAGTTTGATTCTTTATGATTGTTTTGAGATATGAAGATGGTAATACTTGTGTTGAAGTTTGTGATTCCCGTAGCATGCACGTATGGTGAACCGTGATGTGATGAAGTTGGAGCATGATTTATTTATAGATTGTCTTCCTTATGTGTGGAGGCGGGATCGCGCGATGGTTAACTCCTACCAACCCTTCCCCTAGGAGCATTGGTGTAGTACTTTGTTTTGATTACTTGTAGATTTTTGCAATAAGTATGTGAGTTCTTTATGACTAATGTTGAGTCCATCGATTATACGCACTCTCACCCTTCCACCATTGCTATCCTCTCTAATACCACGCACCTTTTGTCGGTATCATATGCCCACCATATAACTTCCTCAAAACAGCCACCATACCTACCTATTATGGCATTTCCATAGCCATTCCAAGATATATTGCCATGCAACTTACCATCGTTCCGTTTATTATAACACGCTCCATCATTGTCATATTGCTTTGCATGATCATGTAGTTGACATCGTATTTGTGGCAAAGCCACCTTTATAATTCTTTCATACATGGCACTCTTGATTCATTGGATATCTCGGTACACCGCCGGAGGCATACACATAGAGTCATATTTTGTTCTAAGTATCGAGTTGTAATTCTTGAGTTGTAAGTAAATAGAAGTGTGATGATCATCATTATTAGAGCATTGTCCCAAGTGAGGAAAGGATGATGGAGACTATGATTCCCCCACAAGTCGGGATGAGACTCCGGTCGGAAAAAGAAAGAGGCCATAAAAAAGGCCCAAACAAAAAATGGGAGAAAAGGAGAGAAGGGACAATGTTACTATCCTTTTACCACACTTGTGCTTCAAAGTAGCACCATGATCTTCATGATAGAGAGCCTCTTATTTTCTCACTTTCATATACTAGTGGGAATTTTACATCATAGAACTTGGCTTGCATATTCCAATGATGGGCTTCCTCAAATTGCCCTAGGTCTTCGTGAGCAAGCAAGTTGGATGCACACCCACTTAGTTTCTTTTTGAGCTTTCATAACCTTATAGCTCTAGTGCATCCGTTGCATGGCAATCCCTACTCACTCACATTGATATCTATTGATGGGCATCTCCATAGCTCGTTGATACGCCTAGTTGATGCGAGACTATCTTCTCCTTTTTGTCTTGTCCACAACCACCATTCTATTCCACATATAGTGCTATGTCCATGGCTCACGCTCATATATTGCGTGAAAGTTGAAAAAGTTTGAAAATACTAAAGTATGAAACAATTGTTTGGCTGAAACCGGGGTTGTGCATGATTTAAACATTTTGTGTGATGAAGATAGAGGTTAGCCAGACTATATGATTTTGTAGGGACAACTTTCTTTGGCCATGTTATTTTGAGAGGACATGATTGCTATGTTAGTATGCTTGAAGTATTATTATTTTTATGTCAATATTGAACTTTTATCTTCAATCTTTCGGATCTGAATATTCATGCCACAATAAATAAAATTACATTGGGAAATATGCTAGGTAGAATTCCACATCAAAAGTTCTTTTTTTATCATTTACCTACTCGAGGACGAGCAGGAATTAAGCTTGGGGATGCTTGTTACGTCTCCAACGTATCTATAATTTTTGATTGTTCCATGCTATTATATTATATGTTTTGGATGTTTAATGGGCTTTATAATACACTTTTATATTATTTTTGGGACTAACCTACTAACCGGAGGCCCAGCCCAAATTGCTGTTTTTTGCCGATTCCAGTGCTTCGCAGAAAAGGAATATCAAACGGATTCCAAACGGAATGAAACCTTCGGGAGAGTTCTCTTTGGAACTAACGCAATCCAGGGGACTTGGAGTGGACGTCAAGAAAGAAACGAGGCGGCCACGAGGCAGGGAGGCGCGCCTGCCCCCATGGGCGCGCCCCCCAACCTCGTGATCCCCTCGTAGCTCCCTTGACCGACTTCCTTCACCTATATATACTCATATACCCTGAAAACATCCGAGAGCACCATGAAACCCTATTTCCACCGCTGCAACCTTCTATACCCGTTAGATCCCATCTTGGGGCCTTTTCCGGCGCTCCGCCGGAGGGGGAATCGATCACGGAGGGCTTCTACATCAACACCATAGCCTCTCCGATGATGTGTGAGTAGTTTCCCTCAGACCTTTAGGTCCATAGTTATTAGCTAGATGGCTTCTTCTCTCTCTTTGGATCTCAATACAAAGTTCTCCTCGATCTTCTTGGAGATCTATTCGATGTAATTCTTTTTGCGTTGTGTTTGTCGTTATCCGATGAATTGTGGGTTTATGATCAAGATTATCTATGAACAATATTTGAATCTTCTCTAAATTCTTTTATGTATGATTTGTTATCTTTGCAAGTCTCTTCAAATTACCAGTTTGGTTTGGCCTACTAGATTGATCTTTCTTGCAATGGGAGAAGTGCTTAGCTTTGGGTTCAATCTTACGGTGTTCGATCCCAGTGACAGAAGGGGAACCGATACATATTGTTTATATCATATTGCTTGAGTTTATCCCTCTACATCATGTCATCTTGCCTAAGGCGTTACTCTGTTCTTATGAACTTAATACTCTAGATGCATGCTGGATAGCGGTCGATGTGTGGAGTAATAGTACACTACTAGGACAATTCTTATAGATCGTATTTTACCAGTAGCGCCTGTTTATGACCCCACGCTACTGGTAGTTACCAGTCACGCTGGGTAGAAAACACGCTACTACTAATAAATAACAGCAGCGTCCGTTAGCTTGGGTCATGCTGCTGTTACATGGGCCGCAGGGCAAAAACAATATCCCACTTACCTGTAGCGTTTGTTTTGAACGGGCGCTACAGCTGGAGGGCTTAGCAGTAGCGCCTGCCTCTAACCAGCGCTACTACTAGAGGAAAAACCCGGCCCGAGTGCCCCCCTCACCCCCTCACTCTCACAATCAATCCCCTCTGCTCGACGACACCACGGCGGTTAGGGTTCCTCCCCGGCCGCCTCACCCCCATCAACGGTGCCGTGCGCCGCTACCACGCGCGGTCGCATCTCGCCTCCTCCGACCCTCCAGCCCGTAAGTCCCCCTCGATCTCCTCCTCCCTGCATGCGCCACACTAGCTAGGCTCCAATCAATTCGTCGCGGCGGCTCGCCATGTTTTGGGATTTCGCGTGGGGGAAAGGGATTTAGGGATTGCACGATGGCTCCACGCTTCGATGCGACGTGTTCCAGGCTTGTTTCCTCGCGTGATTGGGGAGAGAGTAGAGAGAGGGGTTAGGTTTGAGAAGTAGAGGCTTTTTGTTGCTCACCGAAACTTAGGAGAGAGCAGAGAGAAGTAGCTAGAGAAGTAGAGGCTTTTAGCACATATAATTGAAACTTGGGTTTCAATTCTTGGTTGTTGTCCCTGGAGCCGTGGCGGTGGCGGCGGTGCGTAGTGTTTTAGGGTTTAGAGAGGGGTTCTTTCCTGACACTAGGGTTATGGCGTGAATGCTCCTCCTTTCATCTGAATGATGTTGATCGTGCCAGTTCTTATTAAAGGTCCAAAATTCTGTATACTCGTGAGCTACCCTATGTGTGAATTTGATCCACTAGCTTCTTTGTTGATGCATATAAAGATATGACCAAGAAGCCCTCATCGTGATGTGGTTTCATGGAAACATCAATGCTTGATTCGATACTCTTTCAGGTTGAAGAGAGTATTTGTATGTGGTGATGCTCAAATTGACAAGTTGTTATGGTGTGCATTTGAATATATGCTAACACCCGTTTCAAAAAAAAATGCTTATATTTTGTCTGTGTGTGCGATTGTTCTTCCCTTGTACTACCTCTTAGTCTGGTGCTTATATTTTGTAGTAGACAATGTTGGCTACATTTTCAGCCACTTGTGAATTCTTTTTCTGCAACTGAATCTTTGTACATAAACTTTGCTTCCTTGTTCTCCATAGGGGGCTTTGTCAACTTTTCAATGCCTCTTTAGGCAAAGGAGCAGGGTGTAAATTGACAATGCCCCATATGGACCCAAATCGCTATCCATCTGATGTTGTTAGTGAGCCCATTTTTTGTAAATTTCAGAAAAATAAAACACAGATAGACAGAGAGTTGTATATGATCTAAAAGGGGGGTGTTTGCCTTTTATAGTTTTAATTATTGTGCATCTGATGCCAAAGGTGGAATGGATGTTTACTTATTGTGTTTTGTGAATCTTGTGCCGTGTTGTTTTGAAAGATTCTAAGCTGGTTCAACTTTTAGATGTGGGAATAGATAAAGTGTTCCCCTGGATTGAACTACTTTTGCTTGTCTGCTTGCGCAATAATGGCAATATGCCATTTATCTTATTATTAGGCTCTGTTTGGGTTACATGATCTCTATTATGTTATTGTCTGAACTGAACTACAATTTAGTTGTTATTTTGCTTCCCATGTGAACCTCATATGTATACTCTATGATGTGAACCTGATGTGTATATTATTCAAAACCTTATGTGTATTGAAAACTTTATGTTTACTTTTTGGATCGTTAATCCTTTAATCATATTGCTTTACGTAAATGGCGCCACCACCACCACCACCACCATGTCGACCGTGCAAGTCAAGGTGCGCCAGCAGCCTTGCAACTGGCACGCTGTTCGGCATCTACTTCGAGTCTAGTTTTCTTCATGCGGCGGTAATAAATTATATGAAACTAGTAACCACTATTTTGGTTTTAGTGTTATTGGCATTAATGCATCGTGTATATATCATTTTGCTTTTTGTACACAGATCTTCCCATGCAATGTGAGGTCAGAATTCAACAAGCTGACCGGAGAGACTCTGTGAGCTTTGAGGCTCCTGGGGCCCCTAAACTATGGAGGTCGAGAAAGGACGAAATATGACACAGGTGGGAGGAGATGGATGGGTCTGTTTCATCGCCCACATGCGTATCATGAGTGGTGAGTTGATCAGCTTCTCCTTTAAAGCTGAAAGACCCAAGCTGGCCGTGATTTATGTCAACAAAGAAGAAGATGATGAAGATGATGAGGATGATGAGGATGATGAGGATGATGACGACCCACTTGGTGAAGCCATTGTAGCTCAAAGAATGAGGTTGAGCGAGGAGGAGTTGTGCATCCTATGGCACATCATTCCGCCACCTGCTGACTTCGTCGGGGTGCCATTCGTGACCCGCCCGACAAGTACCATGGTTGATCGGCATATCATGGCATGTTGCATTTACTGTAGTAATTTGATGATATGCTTTATTGTTATACTTAGTGTAGAGTCCAATGATATATATGCTTAGTGAATCTTATATGCTTAGTGAATCTTATATGCTTTATTGTTATACTTAATGTAGAGTCTGATGATATATATGCTTGGTGAATCTTATATGCTTAGTAAATCCGATGATCTATATGCTTAGTGAATCCGATGATATATATGCTTTATTGTTATACTTAGTGTAGAGTCCGATGATATATATGCTTAGTGAATCTTATATGCTTAGTGAATCCGATGATCTATATGCTTAGTGAATCCAATGATATATATGCTTCATGTAGAATCCAAGAACTGTTAATAGTGTAGAATCCATATATATCTATTAGTAGAATTCATGCTTAGCAGAAATGTAGTACTTTGTTTTGATAGTGTAGAATGTGTGAGGCTACTTATTAATTGATATGTTTTTCTTATTCAGAAATTGCCAAAGAGCCTATCTGAGAGTTGTGGTATCAAGCCTGATGAACAAGGCTCTGCTGGAATATGCCTTACCGCGAGGGGCTCCGTCACCACTTGTGCGTACGACATGGACACGGACGGTCGCACACACTTCAACTCGGTTAGGGGAAGATCTTCCTGGTCGGCAAGAATCTTCATGTTAGACAGGCAATCCTAATTACTATCACGAACACCCACCGCCCAGGCTTGAGGATGATGGTCGTCATCGATATCATCTAGAACTACATATGCATGCGTGTGGTCGTTGAACCATATATATGCTAGTATGACTACCTAGTAGACTTATCCATGCATTGTTGACTACTATATATGAGTTTGTGAGATTGTGTGGTTATATTAAATGTGGTATTGTCGTTAATGTTTGTGAGATGGTTCTGTGAACTTAGTTTATTTGCACTGGACTTGTCTTGATTTCCATGAATATTGCATCAGACTGCTATTTTTTATTTTTTATTTCTATTTACCTAGTTGTAGCGGGGAGAAAATAGGGCGCTACTACTACGTGATGATAGTAGTAGCGTTGGTGGAGAAAGAATCGCTACTACTAAGTATTTTAGCTGCAGCGCTTGCTTAGAAACGCGCTACTGTTAAATAATAGCTGTAGCGCCCTAGCAGTAGCGCGGGTGCCCGCGCTACTAGTAAGGTTTTCTCTAGTAGTGGTAGTAGATGCAGAATCGTTTCGGTCTATTTGTCGCGGACGTGATGCCTATATACATGATCATGCCTAGATATACTCATAACTATGAACTTTTCTATCAATTGCTCGACAGTAATTTGTTCACCCACCGTAATACTTATGCTATCTTGAGAGAAGCCACTAGTGAAACCTATGGTTCCCGGGTCTATTTTCCATCATATTAATCTTCCATCAACTCGCCAATTTCTGTCGCCATTTATTTTGCAATCTTTACTTTTCAATCTATACAACAAAAATACCAAAAAATATTTATCTTATTATCTCCATCAGATCTCACTTTTGCTAGTGGCCGTGAAGGGGACAACCCCTTTATCGCGTTGGTTGCAAGGTTCTTATTTGTTTGTGCAGGTATGAGGGATTTGCGTGTAGCCTCCTACTGGATTGATACCTTGGTTCTCAAAAACTGAGGGAAATACTTACGCTACTTTGCTGCATCACCCTTTCCTCTTCAAGGGAAAACCAATGCATGCTCAAGAGGTAGCAGTAGGTGAGTAGCTCCACCGTGGATCGGTCCACCTCCTGCGGGTTGCGGCCCCTGCTCCGCAGATCGGCCTCCGTTGAGGGGTCCACCTTGGTGAAAGGGCGGCTAACGGGGACCAGCCATGGTCGGCGGCAGGCGTGCCGGCGAGGGTTTGGGGATTCTCGGGTGGCGAGTGAGAGCATCTCCACTCGTTCGTCCCCCATGCGCACCCGGCGATTGCGGTTTGGCGCTTCGGCCTGCGCTTTTTCGGCCCCAGGGGTGATCTAGTTCACAGGTTCTCTCCCAAGACGCGCATAAATTCAAACATGACATTTCCCGCTACCAAAAAGACGCCACAAGTTCGCGACCACAAAGTTCGGTGATCACCATGCCACAGTTCGGCGATCAATCATACTCGAAAGTTCAGCGTTCAAAAGGAAGGACGCGTAGGTAATGCATCGAACGGCGGCGTGCTCCTCCGGCGTCGGTCTGGCGGGAGTCGGCGTGCTCAGGCTGGTCGTCGTCGGCGCGGCTTCTGAGCTGGGCGTCGTGGTGGCATCGTCGCTTGGGCTTGGCAGCGGCATCGGTGTCAGCATGTGAGTTGGCGCGGTCGTGGATGACATCTGGTTCAAGATGAGGCCGCGATCTGCCAGGTACCAGTCCTGCTCGTGCATCATCGCCATGTCCGCCCCCATCAGGAGTAGGTCAAGCTTGAGGGCGCTGGTCGCCATCAACGCCAACCACCTCGCCTCGGATTTTGCTTCCCTCTGAGCGGCGTGGTTCTTGGCGTCGGTGATGCACTGTTCGATGGACGCGTGCATGCGCTCGGTAGCCGGTGCGGCGTCCTTCGCCATCTTGGCTCGCTTGTTGCTGTCAAGGCACCGATCCCCCGCGCCCGACGTCGGCGCGTCCGGCTTTTATGTCTCCTTGGCCTTGGCGGGGGTGCGCCGGACATCCGCCCACTTCTCGCACTTCTCGATCCGAGAGAACATGTGGATGTACTTGAACTCCTGATAGGTGCTGCTGTCCTGGCGGTACATGGGAAACATCCGAACCATCTGCGCCGAAGAACAAGGGTCGGCGACACACATGGCGAAAAGAAACGAGAGTAGGCATATGCGCTAACCTGGCCCTCGATGTTGGCGCCACTTTCCGGGCGAGTGGTGATCTCCTCGATGATCCCATGACATTTGTTGTAGGCAGTTTGGATGAGCGCCCAATGGTTCGCCATGTCCTTCGAGCCGCGCTTCACGTGGATGATGGCGAAGTAGGGGTCGACCAACTTGCGCTTGTCAAACTCCGATTTGATGTGCTCCCAGTACGTGTAGGCGCTCTGGTTCGTGCCATTGATAGGGTCGAGGCAGAAGGTCGTCCATGCTTCCGCGAGGCACTGATCTTCTTTGGACATCCACTTGACGCGCGACTCGCCGGTCCTGGCCCCCCGCTTCTTCTTTTCGCCTTTCCTCGCCGGCTCAGGCGCCGGCTCCTCCTCCTCGCCGTAGTCGAGCTTTTCGTCCATCGCCGGCGAGGTCCATCGTATCGTCTAGCGCCTTGAACCCGGGGGAGGCGGCGGCTACGGTCGAGCCGCTCGTGATGATCTCGTCTCTGTCGACTTCCATAACATCGGGCCGAAATGCGATGACGAGGCTTGCGAGAAGTGCAGGGCGCCACAGCAGAGAGGCGACGTCGGGTAAGCGGAGTAAGCCGGCGGTAGGTGTACGGGGGTACTAGACGCCGGCGAACGCGAGTGAGGGCGTGCGCTGGTTGGGGTACAGACCGGAGGGTGAGGCGCGCGGGCCGTGCAGAAAAGTGATGTTGGAGTTGAATCCGCCGTGCGCGTCGGAGTCAGCGTAGCCAGGCGAGGGTGCGCACCACCAGGGCTACAGCGACGGCGAGAAGCTGGTCGGCGACCTGACGCTCTGTTGGCTCCAGGCGACTTGCGGGCCGTGGCCGCCGGGTGGATTCATCATCCCCGCATGAGATGCCACCTCTGCCCGCTCCTCCGCCGACGCCCTGTCCCGGGCACTCTTGGCGTTGAGCCTGTTCCACCGGTCGGTGGTGACAGCATCCCGGTGCTGAACCTCCGCCTTCCAGTCGGTGTTTGACATGCCGGGTGGTTTTGCCGGTGGCGCCCTCGACTTTCTCTGCTTTGGCTGGGAGGCATTGGCATCGGCAGCGGCGCGAGGGGCCGTATACTTCTTCGGTAGCATGGCGGGATGGAGGCCGGATGGCGGGGAGAGGCGGGGGGAATGGCGGGAGTAGAGAGCTAAACGGGGGGAATGGAGGGAAAATGGAGGGGGGGAGCGGGGGATTGGCGGGAAAAGTGTCGTTTCTCGCCGATAAAGCGGACCAACAAGCCTTTTGGCTTCAGCCGGCGCCCCCAGGCGCCCCCCGGGAATTTGGGTTCGGCTCAGGTTCGCCGGCCGTTATTTCGTTAAATTACATCAACATGATTGAAATCCATGAATATTTTTGAAAATTCTTGACCATTTTTAAAAAATCTTTGATAACTATAAAACTCATGAACATTTTTTAGAATCCATGAGTAGTTTTGTACTCATGAAGAATTTCAAAATATATGAATTTCTTAAACTCATGAATGTTTTTAAGATTTGTGAACATTTTTTAAATTCAGAAAAAAAATCTTGAATGCTTATTTTATTAAAGTGCTTTAATAAACGTTGGTTCTGATACTGCTATGTGGAACCCATGACCCGTCCAGACCCTTATTGATAGGGTCCACTTCTAGGACAAACTCTGGAGCTCTTTCTATGCCTCTATTCCTAGGGTGCTTAGTATTGTAAGGATTTCATGTCGTACAAACAAGAAATCATGTGAGTGTACGGCTTCGTAATCTCTCTGTTATTGTGGTTTAATCTAAGGACTTAGCCTGGTAAATTTCTGAAATCTCAAAAGCACAATTGACTTTGCCTATCATAGGCTTTTATTTTGTTTGTTTTCTGCATGAAAACATTTGTCCATGTACGCCCTTTGATACTTTTTTTTGAATTGACGTCCTTTTATGTTACTTCAGTGATGATAAAATATCAACTTCAAGATTTAGGCTGGATATGAGGGTGCCGATCAGGCTCAGCATTTAGGGCCGGCATGAGGGGTCTATCTAGATCTTTTTTTTACCAGGCCGTAGCCGTGGGCGCGTATAGGTAGGGTTTGGGAGCCTGGCCATAAATGCTTTAAGGAAAGCATATCTAGTACACCTTCTCTTTTCTGTTTGTGAAAATATCTACTCCCTCCATCCCAAAATACTTGTCATCAAAATTGACAAAAAGGGATGTATCTAGAACCAAAATACATCTAGATACATTCCCTTTTATTTATTTTGATGAAAAGTATTTCCGGACGGAGGGAGTAATACACCCTCTGTGCACATATGCATGACTAGGCTAGGCTGGATTCATCAGTTGTCTACCAAAGATATCAGCGGAAATATGAAAACAAAATGTTTGGATGAATTTTGAATAAGGAAATTGGAACCCTTAGGAGAATCGGTGTGTATATGATCCCCGCAAAAATATATATAAATAAATGTTGAGCATCTTAGCATGTTCACAAGATCATAAAATATTGAAAGAGTAGGGATGTGAGCATTAGTTTTTCGTGTTCGGCGTCTGCATAGTCAAGTAGGGGTCAGGAGTTTTGAGGCGGAACCCGTCTAGATCGCATTTTATTGACCCGTCACTGACCAACCATGCCGTCCACCCGGGCGTTTGAGGTAGATTTGAGGCGGCCGGCCATCTTTTCTGTCATCGGAGCAGTCCACCGAATCAATGAAGCAAACACCATGAGCACTGTGCACAACTAAATTCATTACTCCCCTGCCCTTCTTATCTGGCCATGCATCAGTCATAACCGTGCAACCTGTGAGCTCCCATGATTCCTTATGATTCTTGAATTCATCCAGCACCTTCTGTTTCCTCTTCTGCAAAAATGGTCCACTCATCTCATATGGACTAGGCCCTCTCAAGTACTTACCAAAGTGTCCGATGGACTCAAGCATATGAGCAAAGCTAGGGAGGGTGACAGTGTTGTGAGGAATGCTAGCTTCATAGAAAAACTGGCAAATATACTCACAAACTCTGTCCCTTTTCTCTTCTCTTTTCATAGTTGACAACTTTGTTTGGACCTTCTGGCTAACGTTGAATCCCCTTTGATTATTGTGAACAGACTCTTCTATAGATGTTTTCTTGTAAAACTTATCAATAGTGGCACTGCCACTACCTACCACAGCTCCAGAGTTACTCGTCCCACTGCCTCTTGTTGACTTCAGCAACACAACATTATTCCTCTCCAAGTCAGAATCATCCCCACTAGCCATTTCATCATCTGAGTTCTCTATATTAATTGCAGATCGAACCCTTTGCACTTCATCCTTCTTCTTTTGCTTGTCACCACTCTTCTTCGTAAGAAAAGCAATAATCTCTTCCTTCACATCAGCTGGAACCTTCTTACATTTAACAGCATTGAAGCCAGTAATGCAAGCAAGATGATACTTCATTCTAGTAATTCCACCTTTCAATAGCTTGTCACAAAAATTGCACTGCAAATGGTACTTCTTGTTCACATCTGGGGCAAAACAGTACGCATATGAAGGGTCATCGGACACTACTGCTTGCCTTGCTTGTGTTTGGGTTACTGAAACACCTACAGAAAAAGTACAAAATAATTTCATTAACCTGCAGTGCTAGTGCTACAGATGTCCTATTTGATTGATAATTGATCTATCCTAATTAAGGAAGAAGCAGATCATATATGCCACAATTAATTACTTGTATTCAGAAACATCTAAAATTGTAAATTGTTGTTGAAGCAGAGGAGATTGGCCACGGTTTATTTGATTGATAATCTACCTACAACGTATAACCTACTGAAAATAATAACTGGCTACTTGTTAGCTTTCAGATCGATAAGAGAGGTGGAACATAAACTTGCTAGATTGCAGAACGTAAAACATAGAATATGTTTCTCTTCTATTGGAAGATAAACTTACGATCCATCTACTTGGAATCTATCTACATATGCGAGTAGAAGAGATAGTATCTGAGATAATAGAAGATGAACTAATGGAAAGACAGACTAGGAAACTTGCCTCCCTGAATCTCTGACTCCGGCTGAGACATGGTCCTGCAGTTCTTCTTCGCAGCTCACCGCCGTGCCGCCGTCGCCAGAGATATAGATCGGGGAAGAGGAGCGGATGTTTTGCTTGTTAGGGTTAGCGCTCGGCTGATTTTGTAGCTCCACTTTGGGCCTTTGTGTGGTGATTCTGAAAAGGCCCACAATTCCCATAGTGAGCGTACTCCCTTGTGGCCCAAACTCATATAGCGGCGCAATATTATCCAGGAAATAGCGGCTACAACTGGTGTTTTGCGGCTTTTTGCGGTTCAGTTCCTGTAGCGCAAAAAAAGGGCATTGCGTTGCCCCCAGCTCTTCTAGCCGCTATGGCCGGCAAATAGCGCCGCAATAGCCGGCAATTTAAAACCTTGGATCTGAGTAGTCACTTTAGAGTATTTTTGGTTGGAGAATGGCTAGTCCAGGTTACCAAATCACTGTTGCCCTCTTTATAAATATGAGTGCTTCTTGATATCACATATCTGCCGAGCTCTATATATGTAGCTACATGCGTCGGCTGCAAGGTTAAATCTAAGCAATTATTTTATCATGCCTGAGAAATGTGTTGCGCTTGACGTAGAATCAGGAGTCACCAGGATATACAGAAGTGAAAACATATACGGTGTCGTTCAATCATCAACCAAGCAATGTACGCCTCAGACACCTGGCGTCGGGCACCCTAGTACTTTTGGCTGCCATAGGCAGTCTTAACGCAGGTTGCATGTACATACTACCTCAAGGTCGAGAAGCACCATTACCCTGTTGGCCTGCCACCACTGTGCAAGATGAAACCCAAGCTGCTGAGCTAGAGGGAACGCCATTCGGTCATTTTGCTGGTTTCTCGCTTACAGGGAAGCTGCAGCAGCGACTGTGGTTTGAATCAATCCCTGCACACGCTGTAGTTACGCAATGTCAGTTGAGAGTCCATAAAACTAAAAAAAGGGATCAAGTTTGGCATTGCCATTTAATTAACCAAGCACAATGTTTATCATATGGGTTACACATTTTATGATGAGACGAGCAGACCTTACCGTGTATACAAGTATTCCAGGTTAAGAAAACTGTGTCAGTAACATTGCAGAACTAAACGTGATTGTCTTTAAATTTCACCTGTCACCAGCTGCACAGAAGTCATTTCTCCGGTGTCTTTATACTTCTATATGTGAAATTACGTTCCTTTTTTCCTGCTAGACTACGAGCAAAATGCAAGCTGGGATGTGAGATAGGGTATTTCAAGGCTGAGCAACCGACCTTCCGGAACTTAGACAACTCTTGTTGAATAGTATGTCACATCATAACGCTATTTTTTGGCAGCCAGGAAATTCATGTCGATACTAGCAAGCGGTTACCTGATTCTTTTGTAGAAACTGGGCGTCACGTTCACGGTTCTCTTCAGAATCTTTTTTTCAAGAACACAGTTATTCTTCCTTTCATTAAGATATTTCTCAAGCATGGATCACTATCAGACGTACACTCGTTAAATAATCAAGCTGGGGTCACTATCAGATGTGCACCAAGCGTACTTCTTTGTTCGGCCGTTTCATTTTTATACAATCTGGCCGGCCAATCAGGTGTGGGCATCATTTTAATACCATGTAGCCGGCCACCATAATCCACGGCAACGCACATGCCCTTTTCCACAAACAACTTCGTACAAGCACCGTATCCATTCATCTCCTATTTAAACACGTACATGACACTATATATACCACCAAGTCCCATCCAACAAACCAGACCAAAGTACAGAGACTTGCCATCCTAGGTTTCATCTACCTCTTCAGTACTGTCATTGCAGTTCGGTGCCTAACCGAAGATGGCCATCCACAAGGCTTTGCTTCTTGCAATCCTTGGTTGCATCTACCTAGGTGGTACTGTCATTTCAGCTCGTGAGCTGATTGATGACTTGTCAATGGTGGCGAAACATGAGAACTGGATGGCTCAGTATGGCCGTGTGTACAAGGACACCACTGAGAAGGCGCACCGGTTCGAGGTTTTCAAAGCCAACGTCGAATTCATTGATACATTCAACGCCCAGAATCACAAGTTCTGGCTCAGCGTCAACCAGTTCGCTGATATCACCAATGATGAGTTCAGGACTACCAACACAAACAAGGGGTTGAAATCAAACTCCATGCGTGTTCTTTCTACAGGATTCAGGTATGAGAATTTGAGTTTTGATGCTCTTCCAGCAACGATGGACTGGAGGGCCAAGGGGGCTGTCACCCCTATCAAGGATCAAGGCCAGTGTGGTAAGTACACAAAACATTTGTTGCACTGCATATATGCGTTAATATTTTATTAGATAATACTATAACAACACAATTATTTCTAGGCTGCTGTTGGGCATTTTCTGCCGTTGCCGCGACAGAGGGCATTGTAAAACTGAAAACCGGCAAGCTAATCTCACTGTCGGAGCAAGAGTTGGTTGACTGTGATGTTCATGGTGAAGATCAAGGCTGCGAGGGAGGACTCATGGATGATGCCTTCAAATTCATTATCAAGAACGGAGGTCTGACCATGGAGTCCAGCTACCCATATACCGCAGCTGACGGCAAGTGCAAGGCTGGATCCAACAGCGCCGCAACCATCACCGGCTTTGAGGATGTGCCTGCCAATGACGAGGGTGCCCTTATGAAGGCGGTGGCAAACCAACCAGTGTCCGTAGCTGTGGACGGAGGCGACATGACATTCCAATTCTACTCTGGTGGGGTGATGACCGGCTCCTGCGGTACTGACTTGGACCATGGAATTGCGGCCATTGGATATGGAAAGACTAGTGATGGCACAAGTTATTGGTTGATGAAGAATTCATGGGGCACAACCTGGGGCGAGAATGGGTACTTGAGAATGGAGAAGGACATTGCAGACAAGAAGGGCATGTGTGGTCTTGCCATGGAGCCTTCATACCCCACCAAATAGGAAGATCACCAAATGCCACCTAATCATACATATGCATAATTCTCGAATAAATAAGGTCC
>LR880967.1:31756890-31766913 GCA_904067115.1 Aegilops sharonensis
GTAGAACACATACTAAAAAAGCTTATACAAATTTATATACAAGATATATTTAAAATACGGCGGAAGTTTAGAGCATCAAGATTGATGAAGTCATCACGGGCACCTCGCCCATCGACGAGGAAGCGTCAAGCCATGGATTTAATCTTGCCATCAACCATTGTTGCCACCGTAGCCGTCATCTTCATTATCACATCTCTCGCTCCTTCGGACTAGTGGTGCCCAACGAAACGAAAAGCGAGCATGTGGGGATTCCATTCTTCATCGTGAAGGAGCTCAAGCCTGCAGTGGCATGGCTAGTGAGGCGGCTTGCCACCTAGAGTGGGCCAACGAGATGGCTGGATGCTCGCGAGGATGCTAGCGCCAACTCCCTAGATGATTTCATTTTGCTTGATGTCTTTGAAATTCTTACGCCTTTGATTATTTTCCATTTCGCTTGCTTCTTATTGTTTGGTTTTTAAGTATTTCAGCCTTTTTTGTGGAAACAAAATTATTTTAGATTTTTCTGAAGTGTTATTTCTTGATTTTAACAGCCTATTAAAATAAAAATAAAAGTAATCATATATTAGGGAATTTATGTGAATTGGCATGAATACTAGGTTATATATGAGAAGATTAACCTGTGAGTTGGTACCAGTTGATTGGCTGACCATGACCCACTACCTAGTGACACCATTAGAAATGAATTAGAGGGTAATACATGATTTGCCACGTCGTTCTTTGGTCTTAAATTAATCATATTTTTCTATTAAGGGTTTTTATAGCAATTCACATTTCGTGTATACCGCGAAGTTGGTCGAGCGACCACAGACCCCCTGTTGGCGCTATCGGGTTGTCATGTAGACTGGTCCTTCTGGCTTTGGAAAGGTGGCATTCGGTGTTTCTTCTTTTATGTTTTCCATACTTTTTTATGTTTTAGTTTCCTGTTCACTTATATACTTATTTTTTATTTTTCAAATTGATTAATACTTTGGAATTTAGGGAAAATAATTTAAGTACTAATTTTTATACAAGTTATTAATTTTTTAGTTCAAAAGTATGTGCATTTGTTAAAAATGCATGAATTTTTTTTTTACATTCGTGAACATTTATCAAATTACATCAACATGATTGAAATCCATGAATATTTTTGAAAAATCATGACCATTTTTTAAAAATCTTTGATAACTATAAAACTCATGAACATTTTTTAGAATCCATGAGTTGTTTTGTACTCATGAAGAATTTCAAAATATATGAATTCCTTAAATTCATGAATGTTTTAAAGATTTGTGAACATTTTTTAAATTCAGAAAAAAAAAATCATGAATGCTTAAATTTTTATTAAAGTGCTTTAATAGAATGTTGGTTCTGATACTGCTATGTGGAACCCACGACCCGTCCAGACCCTTATAGATAGGGTCCACTCCTAGGAAAAACTCTGGAGCTCTTTCTATGCCTCTATTCCTAGGGTGCTTAGTATTGTAAGGATTTCATGTCGTACAAACAAGAAACCATGTGAGTGTACAGCTTGGAAATCTCTCTGTTATTGTGGTTTTTAATCTAAGGCCTTAGCCTGGTAAATTTCTGAAATCTCAAAAGCACAATTGACTTTGCCTATCATAGGCTTTTATTTTGTTTGTTTTCTGTATGAAATCATTTTTCCATGTATGCCCTCTGATACTTTTTTTTAATTGACGTCCTTTCTGTTACTTCAGTGATGATAAAATATCAACTTCAAGATTAAGGCTGGACATGAGGGTGCCGGTCAGGCTCAGCATTTAGGGCCGGTATGATGGGTCTATCTAGATCTTTTTTTACCAGGCCGTCGCCGTGGGCGCGTATAGGGATGGTTTGGGAGCCTGGTCGTAAATGCTCTAAGGAAAGCATATCTAGTACACCCTCCCTTTTCTATTTGTGAAAATATCTACTCCCTCCGTCCCAAAATACTTGTCATCAAAATAGATAAAAAGGGATGTATCTAGAACCAAAATGCATCTAGATACATCCCCTTNACTAAACGTGATTGTCTTTAAATTTCACCTGTCACCAGCTGCACAGAAGTCATTTCTCCGGTGTCTTTATACTTCTATATGTGAAATTACGTTCCTTTTTTCCTGCTAGACTACGAGCAAAATGCAAGCTGGGATGTGAGATAGGGTATTTCAAGGCTGAGCAACCGACCTTCCGGAACTTAGACAACTCTTGTTGAATAGTATGTCACATCATAACGCTATTTTTTGGCAGACAGGAAATTCATGTCGATACTAGCAAGCGGTTACCTGATTCTTTTGTAGAAACTGGGCGTCACGTTCACGGTTCTCTTCAGAATCTTTTTTTCAAGAACACAGTTATTCTTCCTTTCATTAAGATATTTCTCAAGCATGGATCACTATCAGACGTACACTCGTTAAATAATCAAGCTGGGGTCACTATCAGATGTGCACCAAGCGTACTTCTTTGTTCGGCCGTTTCATTTTTATACAATCTGGCCGGCCAATCAGGTGTGGGCATCATTTTAATACCATGTAGCCGGCCACCATAATCCACGGCAACGCACATGCCCTTTTCCACAAACAACTTCGTACAAGCACCGTATCCATTCATCTCCTATTTAAACATGTACATGACACTATATATACCACCAAGTCCCATCCAACAAACCAGACCAAAGTACAGAGACTTGCCATCCTAGGTTTCATCTACCTCTTCAGTACTGTCATTGCAGTTCGGTGCCTAACCGAAGATGGCCATCCACAAGGCTTTGCTTCTTGCAATCCTTGGTTGCATCTACCTAGGTGGTACTGTCATTTCAGCTCGTGAGCTGAATGATGACTTGTCAATGGTGGCGAAACATGAGAACTGGATGGCTCAGTATGGCCGTGTGTACAAGGACACCACTGAGAAGGCGCACCGGTTTGAGGTTTTCAAAGCCAACGTCGAATTCATTGATACATTCAACGCCCAGAATCACAAGTTCTGGCTCAGCGTCAACCAGTTCGCTGATATCACCAATGATGAGTTCAGGACTACCAACACAAACAAGGGGTTGAAATCAAACTCCATGCGTGTTCTTTCTACAGGATTCAGGTATGAGAATTTGAGTTTTGATGCTCTTCCAGCAACGCTGGACTGGAGGGCCAAGGGGGCTGTCACCCCTATCAAGGATCAAGGCCAGTGTGGTAAGTACACAAAACATTTGTTGCACTGCATATATGCGTTAATATTTTATTAGATAATACTATAACAACACAATTATTTCTAGGCTGCTGTTGGGCATTTTCTGCCGTTGCCGCGACAGAGGGCATTGTAAAACTGAAAACCGGCAAGCTAATCTCACTGTCGGAGCAAGAGTTGGTTGACTGTGATGTTCATGGTGAAGATCAAGGCTGCGAGGGAGGTCTCATGGATGATGCCTTCAAATTCATTATCAAGAACGGAGGTCTGACCATGGAGTCCAGCTACCCATATACCGCAACTGACGGCAAGTGCAAGGCTGGATCCAACAGCGCCGCAACCATCACCGGCTTTGAGGATGTGCCTGCCAATGACGAGGGTGCCCTTATGAAGGCGGTGGCAAACCAACCAGTGTCCGTAGCTGTGGACGGAGGCGACATGACATTCCAATTCTACTCTGGTGGGGTGATGACCGGCTCCTGCGGTACTGACTTGGACCATGGAATTGCGGCCATTGGATATGGAAAGACTAGTGATGGCACAAGTTATTGGTTGATGAAGAATTCATGGGGCACAACCTGGGGCGAGAATGGGTACTTGAGAATGGAGAAGGACATTGCAGACAAGAAGGGCATGTGTGGTCTTGCCATGGAGCCTTCATACCCCACCAAATAGGAAGATCACCAAATGCCACCTAATCATACATATGCATAATTCTCGAATAAATAAGGTCCNCCTTATGAAGGCGGTGGCAAACCAACCAGTGTCCGTAGCTGTGGACGGAGGCGACATGACATTCCAATTCTACTCTGGTGGGGTGATGACCGGCTCCTGCGGTACTGACTTGGACCATGGAATTGCGGCCATTGGATATGGAAAGACTAGTGATGGCACAAGTTATTGGTTGATGAAGAATTCATGGGGCACAACCTGGGGCGAGAATGGGTACTTGAGAATGGAGAAGGACATTGCAGACAAGAAGGGCATGTGTGGTCTTGCCATGGAGCCTTCATACCCCACCAAATAGGAAGATCACCAAATGCCACCTAATCATACATATGCATAATTCTCGAATAAATAAGGTCCCCATGTCCTATTTATAGTTCATATGTGTCCTAAGTTGTATGTCCATACATTGTTATACTTTGTAAATTAATGTCGTGTGTGATATACTGTATAGTATGTGAAAATTTGATTGAGAATTTTGTTGATATATATTCATGAAGCTTTTAAATGTCTAAAACATTTGAATATGTTAAGAGTAAACTCTAACGGGTATTTTCATATATATGATGTTTATATTGGGTCTTTGGGCATTTATAGGAATGTAATGTCTTAACTGAAAATTGGAGGCATCCAACTGGTGATTTGTATCACTAGAGAATACTGCATGCACTATTCAAAGGAATCAATCCATTGCAACAAGATTATGGAAAACTCCAACTTCCCAAAATGGCCTAATGCATGACACCTTATGATAATAAGGNCCAGTGTCCGTAGCTGTGGACGGAGGCGACATGACATTCCAATTCTACTCTGGTGGGGTGATGACCGGCTCCTGCGGTACTGACTTGGACCATGGAATTGCGGCCATTGGATATGGAAAGACTAGTGATGGCACAAGTTATTGGTTGATGAAGAATTCATGGGGCACAACCTGGGGCGAGAATGGGTACTTGAGAATGGAGAAGGACATTGCAGACAAGAAGGGCATGTGTGGTCTTGCCATGGAGCCTTCATACCCCACCAAATAGGAAGACCACCAAATGCCACCTAATCATACATATGCATAATTCTCGAATAAATAAGGTCCCCATGTCCTATTTATAGTTCATATGTGTCCGTAAGTTGTATGTCCATACATTGTTATACTTTGTAAATTAATGTCGTGTGTGATATACTGTATAGTATGTGAAAATTTGATTGAGAATTTTGTTGATATATATTCATGAAGCTTTTAAATGTCTAAAACATTTGAATATGTTAAGAGTAAACTCTAATGGGTATTTTCATATATATATGATGTTTATATTGGGTCTTTGGGCATTTATAGGAATGTAATGTCTTAACTGAAAATTGGAGGCATCCAACTGGTGATTTGTATCACTAGAGAATACTGCATGCACTATTCAAAGGAATCAATCCATTGCAACAAGATTATGGAAAACTCCAACTTCCCAAAATGGCCTAATGCATGACACCTTATGATAATAAGGGGAGACATGATTATGTTATCATAAATATGCATACTATGACGTTGAGATTGTAGGTTAATCTTTTATGTGTCTTTCCATGTATCTGATCAACCGAGACATCTATGGGTTCTTGTTTTATATACATTTAGGCATTCAGTTTCAATTTTCCATGCGAAAGCAAGCTTACAGAATTCCTAGTTCTGCAACAACAAAATATGTACCCAAAGAATCTTTAGCACGAACAAAGAATCATCTTCTTGCATTAATTAATTATGGGGAAGCCTTTTATCGCGTGGAACAGTAAGAATATCCGTGGACATAATAAAGTGACAATCGCTATGAAAATAGTTTTATAGACTCCATATGGTTTATTCGAATTAATTCTATAACATGTATATTTTTTTGCATGTTGTTAGTACACTAAATATGGACCATGCTTCCAAATGGTGAGAAGATAGCACTTTACTTACAAAAGTTCGGCGTTCAAAAGGAAGGACGCGTAGGCAACGCATCAAACGGCGGCGTGCTCCTCTGGCGTCAGACTGACAGGAGTCGGCGTGCTCAGGCTGGTCGTCGTCGGCGCGGCTTCTATGCTGGGCATCGTGGAGGCATCATCGCTTGGGCTTGGCGGAAGTGTCAGTGTCGGCGTGTGAGTTGGCGCGGCCGTGGATGAAATCTGGTTTAATATGAGGCCGCGCTCCGCCAGGTACCACGCCTTGACCTACTCGTCCATCTTCGCCATGTCCGCCCCCATCAGGAAAGCCAGGTCGGTGTTCCTCTTCTTCGCGGTGACGTTGGTCTGGAGTAGGTCGAGCTTGAGGGCGCTGCTCGCCATCAACGCCGACCACCTCGCCTCGGATTTCTCTTCCCTCTGGGCGGCATGGTTCTTGGCATCGGTGATGCACTGCTCGATGGACGCGTCCAGGCGCGGTAGCCGGTGCGGCGTCCTTCGCCGTCTTGACTCTCTTGTTGCCGTCAGGGCGCCCATCCCCCGCGGCCGGAGTCGGCGCGTCTGGCTTTTACGTCTCCTTATCCTTGGCGAGGGTGCATCGGACATCCGCCCACTTTTCGCACTTCTCGATCCGGGAGAACACGTGGATGTACTTGAACTCCTGATTGGTGCTGCTGTCCTGGCGGTACATGGCAAACTTCCGAACCATCCGCGCCGAAGAACAAGGGTCGGCGACACACAAGGCGAAAAGAAATGAGAGTAGGCGTCTGTGCTAACCTGGCCCTCGATGTTGGCACCTTCGATGTTGGCGCCTCTTTCCGGGCGAGCGGTGATCTCCTCGACGATCCCATGCCATTTGTTGCAGGCAGTTTGGATGAGCGCCCAATGGTTCGCCATGTCCTTCGAGCCACGCTTCACGTGGATGGTGGCGAAGTAGGGGTCGACTAACTTGCGCTCGTCAAATTCCGACTTGATGCGCTCCTAGTAAGTGTCGGCACTTAATGTCTACTACACAACCTTCTTCTTGTAGACGTTGTTGGGCTTCCAAGTGCAGAGGTTTGTAGGACAGTAGCAAATTTCCCTCAAGTGGATGACCTAAGGTTTATCAATCCTTCGGAGGCGTAGGATGAAGATGGTCTCTCTCAAGCAACCCTGCACCCAAATAACAAAGAGTCTCTTGTGTCCCCAACACACCCAATACAATGGTAAATTGTATAGGTGCACTAGTTCGGCGAAGAGATGGTGATACAAGTGCAATATGGATGGTAGATATAGTTTTTTGTAATCTGAAATTATAAAAACAGCAAGGTAACTAGTGGTAAAAGTGAGCACAAACGGCATTGCAATGCTAGGAAACAAGGCCTAGGGTTCATACTTTCACTAGTTGAAGTTCTCTCAACAATAATGACATAATTGGATCATATAACTATCCCTCAATATGCAACAAAGAGTCATTCAAAAGTCACTAATAGCGGAGAACAAACGAAGAGATTATGGTAGGGTATGAAACCACCTCAAAGTTATACTTTAGGATCGATCTATTCAAGAGTTCGTACTAGAATAACACTACACAAATCAACCAAAACCCTAATGTCACTTAGATAGTCCAATGTCACCTCAAGTATCCGTGGGTATGATTATACGATATGCATCCCANTGTAATGTCTTAACTGAAAATTGGAGGCATCCAACTGGTGATTTGTATCACTAGAGAATACTGCATGCACTATTCAAAGGAATCAATCCATTGCAACAAGATTATGGAAAACTCCAACTTCCCAAAATGGCCTAATGCATGACACCTTATGATAATAAGGGGAGACATGATTATGTTATCGTAAATATGCATACTATGATGTTGAGATTGTAGGTTAATATTTTATGTGTCTTTCCATGTATCTGATCAACCGAGACATCTATGGGTTCTTGTTTTATATACATTTAGGCATTCAGTTTCAATTTTCCATGCGAAAGCAAGCTTACAGAATTCCTAGTTCTGCAACAACAAAATATGTACCCAAAGAATCTTTAGCACGGACAAAGAATCATCTTCTTGCATTAATTAATTATGGGGAAGCCTTTTATCGCGTGGAACAGTAAGAATATCCGTGGACATAATAAAGTGACAATCGCTATGAAAATAGTTTTATAGACTCCATATGGTTTATTCGAATTGATTCTATAACATGTATATTTTTTTGCATGTTGTTAGTACGATAAATATGGACCATGCTTCCAAATGGTGAGAAGATAGCACTTTACTTACAAAAGTTCGGCGTTCAAAAGGAAGGACGCGTAGGCAACGCATCAAACGGCGGCGTGCTCCTCTGGCGTCAGACTGGCAGGAGTCGGCGTGCTCAGGCTGGTCGTCGTCGGCGCGGCTTCTATGCTGGGCATCGTGGAGGCATCATCGCTTGGGCTTGGCGGCAGTGTCAGTGTCGGCGTGTGAGTTGGCGCGGCCGTGGATGAAATCTGGTTCAATATGAGGCCGCGCTCCGCCAGGTACCACGCCTTGACCTAATCGTCCATCGTCGCCATGTCCGCCCCCATCAGGAAAGCCAGGTCGGTGTTCCTCTTCTTCGCGGTGACGTTGGTCTGGAGTAGGTCGAGCTTGAGGGCGCTGCTCGCCATCAACGCCGACCACCTCGCCTCGGATTTCTCTTCCCTCTGGGCGGCATGGTTCTTGGCATCGGTGATGCACTGCTCGATGGACGCGTCCAGGCGCGGTAGCCGGTGCGGCGTCCTTCGTCGTCTTGACTCTCTTGTTGCCGTCAGGGCGCCCATCCCCCGCGGCCGGCGTCGGCGCGTCTGGCTTTTACGTCTCCTTATCCTTGGCGAGGGTGCATCGGATATCCGCCCTCTTTTCGCACTTCTCGATCCGGGAGAATACGTGGATGTACTTGAACTCCTGATTGGTGCTGCTGTCCTGCCGGTACATGGCAAACTTCCGAACCATCTGCGCCGAAGAACACGCCCAATGGTTCGCCATGTCCTTCGAGCCACGCTTCACGTGGATGGTGGTGAAGTAGGGGTCGACTAACTTGCGCTCGTCAAATTTCGACTTGATGCGCTCCTAGTAAGTGTCGGCGCTTAATGTCTACTACACAACCTTCTTCTTGTAGACGTTGTTGGGCCTCCAAGTGCAGAGGTTTGTAGGACAGTAGCAAATTTCCCTCAAGTGGATGACCTAAGGTTTATCAATCCTTCGGAGGCGTAGGATGAAGATGGTCTCTCTCAAGCAACCCTGCACCCAAATAACAAAGAGTCTCTTGTGTCCCCAACACACCCAATACAATGGTAAATTGTATAGGTGCACTAGTTCAGCGAAGAGATGGTGATACAAGTGCAATATGGATGGTAGATATAGGTTTTTGTAATCTGAAATTATAAAAACAGCAAGGTAACTAGTGGTAAAAGTGAGCACAAACGGTATTGCAATGCTAGGAAATAAGGCCTAGGGTTCATACTTTCACTAGTTGAAGTTCTCTCAAGAATAATGACATAATTGGATCATATAACTATCCCTCAATTTGCAACAAAGAGTCATTCAAAAGTCACTAATAGCGGAGAACAAACGAAGAGATTATGGTAGGGTATGAAACCACCTCAAAGTTATTCTTTAGGATCGATTTATTCAAGAGTTCGTACTAGAATAACACTACACAAATCAACCAAAACCCTAATGTCACTTAGATAGTCCAATGTCACCTCAAGTATCCGTGGGTATGATTATACGATATGCATCACACAATCTCAGAGTCATCTATTCAACCAACACAAAGAACTTCAAAGAGTGCCCCAAAGTTTCTACAGGAGAGTCAAGACGAAGACGTGTGCCAACCCCTATACATAGGTTCATGGGCGGAACCCGCAAGTTGATCACCAAAACATACATCAAGTGGATCACGTGATATCCCATTGTCACCACAGATACGCACATGCAAGACATACATCAAGTGTTCTCAAATCCTCATAGACTCAATCCCATAAGATAACTTCAAAGGGAAAACTCAATCCATCACAAGAGAGTAGAGGGGGAGAAACATCACAAGATCCAACTATAATAGCAAAGCTCGCGATACATCAAAATCGTGCCAAATCAAGAACACGAGAGAGAGAGAGAGAGAGAGAGAGAGAGAGAGAGATCAAACACATAGCTACTGGTACATACCCTCAGCCCCGAGGGTGAACTACTCCCTCCTCATCATGGAGAGCACCGGGATG
>LR880967.1:31778031-31789606 GCA_904067115.1 Aegilops sharonensis
GTGGCTTGCGGCGGCGGAACACCCGATCTATTCTGTTCCCCGAATGTTTTCGGTTATATGGATATATATAGGCGAAAGAAGTCGGTCAGGGGAGCCACGAGGGGCCCACGAGGGTGGAGGGCGCGCCTGGGGGGGGGGGGGTAGGCGCGCCCCCTGCCTTGTTCTCTCCTCATTGATTCCCCGACGTGTGCTCCAAGTCCCCTGGATTGCTTCCGTTCGAAAAGTAACTCTCCCGAAGGTTTCATTCTGTTTCGACTCCGTTTGATATTCCTTTTCTGCAAAACACTGGAACAAGGAAAAAAAACAGAAACTGGCACTGGGCTTTGGGTTAATAAGTTAGTCCCAAAAATAATGCAAAAGTGCATATTAAAGCCCATTAAACATCCAAGATGGATAATATAATAGCATGAATACTTCATAAATTATAGATACATTGGAGACGTATCAGCGCTCTGGTTCGTGCCGGTGATCGGGTCGAGGCAGATGGTCTTCCATGCTTCGGCGAGGCATTCATCTTCTTTGGGAATCCAACTGACGCGCGGCTCGCAGGTCCTGGCCCCCCGCTTCTTCTTTTCGCCTTTCCTCGCCGGCTCAAGCGCCGGCTCCTCCTCCTCCTCCTCCTCCTGCTCCTCGCCGTAGTCGAGCTCGTCGTCCATGTGGCCGGCGAGGTCCATCGTATCATCTTGCGCCTTGAACCCGCGGGAGGCGGCGGATGCGGGCGAGCTGCTCGTGATGATCTCGTCTATGTCGACTTCTGTAGCATCGGGCCGAAATGCGACGACGAGGCTTGGTAGAAGTGCAGGGCGCCACAACACAGAGGCGGCGTCGGTGAAGCGGCATAAGCCGGCAGTAGGTGTACGGGGGTACTAGACGCCGGCGAACGCGAGTGAGGGGGTGAGCTGGTTGGGATTTAGACCGGAGGGTGAGGCGTGCGGGCCATGCAGAAAAGTGTTGGGGTTGAATCCACCGTGCGCGTCGCCGTCGGCATTGCCAGGCGAGGGTGCGCACAACCAGGGCTGCGGCGACGGCAAGAAGATGGCCGGCGACCCGACGCTCTGCTGGCTCCAGGCGGCTTGCGGGCCGTGGCCACCGATTGAATTCATCAACCCCGCGCGAGATGCCACCTCTGCCCGCTCCGCCACCGCCGCCCTGTCCCGGGCCCTCTTAGCGTTGAGCCTGTTCCGCCGATCGGTGGTGACCGCCTCCCGGCGCTGAACCTCCGCCTTCCAGTCAGTGTTCGACATGCCGGGTGGTTTTGCCGGCGGCACCCTCGGCTTTCTCCGCTTCGGCTGGGAGGCATCGGCATTGGCAGTGGCGCGAGGGGCCGTATACTTCTTTGGCGGTATGGCGGGATGGCGGGGAGAGGCGGCGGGACTGGCAGGAGTAGAGAGCAAAACGGGGGGAATGGATGGAAAATGGTGGGGAAAAGCGGGGGATTGGCGGGAAAAGTGTGGTTTCGCGCCTATAAAGCGGAACCACAAGCCTTTTGGCTTCATCCGTCGCCCCCAGACGCCCTTCAGGAATTTGGGTTCGGCTCAGGTTTGGCTGCCGTTATTTCGGCCCAAACCGGCCATAAACAAGGTCCTGGGGGCGCGACTGGGCCGATTTTTCGGCGCCGGCGCTAAAAAATGGCCTGGGGGCCTATTGGGGGCACGGCTGGAGATGCTCTGAAGCGGAGAGTGGAGTGGTCTATGACTGAGGAGGCGGATGATGTGAGTGGGCCTTATTTAGGGCTTCGTGTTTAGTTGGGCCGAATTTCGGAACAGGATGTCTGCGGGCCTATACAACGTAGAACACATACTAAAAAAGCTTATACAAATTTATATACAAGATATATTTAAAATACGGCGGAAGTTTAGAGCATCAAGATTGATGAAGTCATCACGGGCACCTCGCCCATCGACGAGGAAGCGTCAAGCCATGGATTTAATCTTGCCATCAACCATTGTTGCCACCGTAGCCGTCATCTTCATTATCACATCTCTCGCTCCTTCGGACTAGTGGTGCCCAACGAAACGAAAAGCGAGCATGTGGGGATTCCATTCTTCATCGTGAAGGAGCTCAAGCCTGCAGTGGCATGGCTAGTGAGGCGGCTTGCCACCTAGAGTGGGCCAACGAGATGGCTGGATGCTCGCGAGGATGCTAGCGCCAACTCCCTAGATGATTTCATTTTGCTTGATGTCTTTGAAATTCTTACGCCTTTGATTATTTTCCATTTCGCTTGCTTCTTATTGTTTGGTTTTTAAGTATTTCAGCCTTTTTTGTGGAAACAAAATTATTTTAGATTTTTCTGAAGTGTTATTTCTTGATTTTAACAGCCTATTAAAATAAAAATAAAAGTAATCATATATTAGGGAATTTATGTGAATTGGCATGAATACTAGGTTATATATGAGAAGATTAACCTGTGAGTTGGTACCAGTTGATTGGCTGACCATGACCCACTACCTAGTGACACCATTAGAAATGAATTAGAGGGTAATACATGATTTGCCACGTCGTTCTTTGGTCTTAAATTAATCATATTTTTCTATTAAGGGTTTTTATAGCAATTCACATTTCGTGTATACCGCGAAGTTGGTCGAGCGACCACAGACCCCCTGTTGGCGCTATCGGGTTGTCATGTAGACTGGTCCTTCTGGCTTTGGAAAGGTGGCATTCGGTTTTTCTTCTTTTATGTTTTTCATACTTTTTTATGTTTTAGTTTCCTGTTCACTTATATACTTATTTTTTATTTTTCAAATTGATTAATACTTTGGAATTTAGGGAAAATAATTTAAGTACTAATTTTTATACAAGTTATTAATTTTTTAGTTCAAAAGTATGTGCATTTGTTAAAAATGCATGAATATTTTTTTTACATTCGTGAACATTTATCAAATTACATCAACATGATTGAAATCCATGAATATTTTTGAAAAATCATGACCATTTTTTAAAAATCTTTGATAACTATAAAACTCATGAACATTTTTTAGAATCCATGAGTTGTTTTGTACTCATGAAGAATTTCAAAATATATGAATTCCTTAAATTCATGAATGTTTTAAAGATTTGTGAACATTTTTTAAATTCAGAAAAAAAATCATGAATGCTTAAATTTTTATTAAAGTGCTTTAATAGAATGTTGGTTCTGATACTGCTATGTGGAACCCACGACCCGTCCAGACCCTTATAGATAGGGTCCACTCCTAGGAAAAACTCTGGAGCTCTTTCTATGCCTCTATTCCTAGGGTGCTTAGTATTGTAAGGATTTCATGTCGTACAAACAAGAAACCATGTGAGTGTACAGCTTGGAAATCTCTCTGTTATTGTGGTTTTTAATCTAAGGCCTTAGCCTGGTAAATTTCTGAAATCTCAAAAGCACAATTGACTTTGCCTATCATAGGCTTTTATTTTGTTTGTTTTCTGTATGAAATCATTTTTCCATGTATGCCCTCTGATACTTTTTTTTAATTGACGTCCTTTCTGTTACTTCAGTGATGATAAAATATCAACTTCAAGATTAAGGCTGGACATGAGGGTGCCGGTCAGGCTCAGCATTTAGGGCCGGTATGATGGGTCTATCTAGATCTTTTTTTACCAGGCCGTCGCCGTGGGCGCGTATAGGGATGGTTTGGGAGCCTGGTCGTAAATGCTCTAAGGAAAGCATATCTAGTACACCCTCCCTTTTCTATTTGTGAAAATATCTACTCCCTCCGTCCCAAAATACTTGTCATCAAAATAGATAAAAAGGGATGTATCTAGAACCAAAATGCATCTAGATACATCCCCTTTTATTCATTTAGATGACAAGTATTTCCGGACAGAGGGAGTAGTACACCCTCTGTGCGCATATGCACGACTAGGCTAGGCTGGATTCATCAGTTGTCTACCCAAGATATCAGCGGAAATATAGAAACAAAATGTTTGGATGAATTTTGAATAAGGAAATTGGAACCCTTAGGAGAATCGGTGTGTATATGATCCCCGCAAAAATATATATAAATAAATGCTGAGCATCTTAGCATGTTCACAAGATCATAAAATATTGAAAGAGTAGGGATGTGAGCATTAGTTTTTCGTGTTCGGGTCTGCAAAGTCAAGTAGGGTTCAGGATGTTTGAGGCCCGTTTAAGGAGCCCGTCTAGGTCGCATTTTATTGACCAGTCAGTGACCATGCCGTCTGCCCGGACGTTTGAGGTGGATTTGAGGCGTCCGGCTATAGATGCTCTAAGCATGTGAGCATTAGTTGTCCTTGTTGATGATCGGAGTAGTCACTTTAGAGTATTTTTGGTTGGTGAATGGCTAGGTGCAGGTTACCAAATCACTGTTGCCCTCTTTATAATAATGAGTGCTTCTTGATATCACATATCTGCCGAGCTCTATATATGTAGCTACATGCGTCGGCTGCAAGGTTAAATCTAAGCAATTATTTTATCACGCCTGAGAAATGTGTTGCGCTTGACGTAGAATCAGGAGTCACCAGGATATACAGAAGTGAAAACAGATACGGTGTCGTTCAATCATCAAACAAGCAATGTACGCCTCAGACACCTGGCGTCGGGCACCCTAGTACTTTTGGCTTCCATAGGCAGTCTTAACGCAGGTTGCATGTACATACTACCTCAAGGTCGAGAAGCACCATTACCCTGTTGGCCTGCCACCACTGTGCAAGATGAAACCCAAGCTGCTGAGCTAGAGGGAACGCCATTCGGTCATTTTGCTGGTTTCTCGCTTACAGGGAAGCTGCAGCAGCGACTATGGTTTGAATCAATCCCTGCACACGCTGTAGTTACGCAATGTCAGTTGAGAGTCCATAAAACTAAAAAAAGGGATCAATTTTGGCATTGCCATTTAATTAACCAAGCACAATGTTTATCATATGGGTTACACATTTTATGATGAGACGAGCAGACCTTACCGTGTATACAAGTATTCCAGGTTAAGAAAACTGTGTCAGTAACATTGCAGAACTAAACGTGATTGTCTTTAAATTTCACCTGTCACCAGCTGCACAGAAGTCATTTCTCCGGTGTCTTTATACTTCTATATGTGAAATTACGTTCCTTTTTTCCTGCTAGACTACGAGCAAAATGCAAGCTGGGATGTGAGATAGGGTATTTCAAGGCTGAGCAACCGACCTTCCGGAACTTAGACAACTCTTGTTGAATAGTATGTCACATCATAACGCNAGATCTTTTTTTACCAGGCCGTCGCCGTGGGCGCGTATAGGGATGGTTTGGGAGCCTGGTCGTAAATGCTCTAAGGAAAGCATATCTAGTACACCCTCCCTTTTCTATTTGTGAAAATATCTACTCCCTCCGTCCCAAAATACTTGTCATCAAAATAGATAAAAAGGGATGTATCTAGAACCAAAATGCATCTAGATACATCCCCTTTTATTCATTTAGATGACAAGTATTTCCGGACAGAGGGAGTAGTACACCCTCTGTGCGCATATGCATGACTAGGCTAGGCTGGATTCATCAGTTGTCTACCCAAGATATCAGCGGAAATATAGAAACAAAATGTTTGGATGAATTTTGAATAAGGAAATTGGAACCCTTAGGAGAATCGGTGTGTATATGATCCCCGCAAAAATATATATAAATAAATGCTGAGCATCTTAGCATGTTCACAAGATCATAAAATATTGAAAGAGTAGGGATGTGAGCATTAGTTTTTCGTGTTCGGGTCTGCAAAGTCAAGTAGGGTTCAGGATGTTTGAGGCCCGTTTAAGGAGCCCGTCTAGGTCGCATTTTATTGACCAGTCAGTGACCATGCCGTCTGCCCGGGCGTTTGAGGTGGATTTGAGGCGTCCGGCTATAGATGCTCTAAGCATGTGAGCATTAGTTGTCCTTGTTGATGATCGGAGTAGTCACTTTAGAGTATTTTTGGTTGGTGAATGGCTAGGTGCAGGTTACCAAATCACTGTTGCCCTCTTTATAAATATGAGTGCTTCTTGATATCACATATCTGCCGAGCTCTATATATGTAGCTACATGCGTCGGCTGCAAGGTTAAATCTAAGCAATTATTTTATCACGCCTGAGAAATGTGTTGCGCTTGACGTAGAATCAGGAGTCACCAGGATATACAGAAGTGAAAACAGATACGGTGTCGTTCAATCATCAAACATGCAATGTACGCCTCAGACACCTGGCGTCGGGCACCCTAGTACTTTTGGCTTTCCATAGGCAGTCTTAACGCAGGTTGCATGTACATACTACCTCAAGGTCGAGAAGCACCATTACCCTGTTGGCCTGCCACCACTGTGCAAGATGAAACCCAAGCTGCTGAGCTAGAGGGAACGCCATTCGGTCATTTTGCTGGTTTCTCGCTTACAGGGAAGCTGCAGCAGCGATTGTGGTTTGAATCAATCCCTGCACACGCTGTAGTTACGCAATGTCAGTTGAGAGTCCATAAAACTAAAAAAAGGGATCAAGTTTGGCATTGCCATTTAATTAACCAAGCACAATGTTTATCATATGGGTTACACATTTTATGATGAGACGAGCAGACCTTACCGTGTATACAAGTATTCCAGGTTAAGAAAACTGTGTCAGTAACATTGCAGAACTAAACGTGATTGTCTTTAAATTTCACCTGTCACCAGCTGCACAGAAGTCATTTCTCCGGTGTCTTTATACTTCTATATGTGAAATTACGTTCCTTTTTTCCTGCTAGACTACGAGCAAAATGCAAGCTGGGATGTGAGATAGGGTATTTCAAGGCTGAGCAACCGACCTTCCGGAACTTAGACAACTCTTGTTGAATAGTATGTCACATCATAACGCTATTTTTTGGCAGCCAGGAAATTCATGTCGATACTAGCAAGCGGTTACCTGATTCTTTTGTAGAAACTGGGCGTCACGTTCACGGTTCTCTTCAGAATCTTTTTTTCAAGAACACAGTTATTCTTCCTTTCATTAAGATATTTCTCAAGCATGGATCACTATCAGACGTACACTCGTTAAATAATCAAGCTGGGGTCACTATCAGATGTGCACCAAGCGTACTTCTTTGTTCGGCCGTTTCATTTTTATACAATCTGGCCGGCCAATCAGGTGTGGGCATCATTTTAATACCATGTAGCCGGCCACCATAATCCACGGCAACGCACATGCCCTTTTCCACAAACAACTTCGTACAAGCACCGTATCCATTCATCTCCTATTTAAACACGTACATGACACTATATATACCACCAAGTCCCATCCAACAAACCAGACCAAAGTACAGAGACTTGCCATCCTAGGTTTCATCTACCTCTTCAGTACTGTCATTGCAGTTCGGTGCCTAACCGAAGATGGCCATCCACAAGGCTTTGCTTCTTGCAATCCTTGGTTGCATCTACCTAGGTGGTACTGTCATTTCAGCTCGTGAGCTGATTGATGACTTGTCAATGGTGGCGAAACATGAGAACTGGATGGCTCAGTATGGCCGTGTGTACAAGGACACCACTGAGAAGGCGCACCGGTTCGAGGTTTTCAAAGCCAACGTCGAATTCATTGATACATTCAACGCCCAGAATCACAAGTTCTGGCTCAGCGTCAACCAGTTCGCTGATATCACCAATGATGAGTTCAGGACTACCAACACAAACAAGGGGTTGAAATCAAACTCCGTGCGTGTTCTTTCTACAGGATTCAGGTATGAGAATTTGAGTTTTGATGCTCTTCCAGCAACGATGGACTGGAGGGCCAAGGGGGCTGTCACCCCTATCAAGGATCAAGGCCAGTGTGGTAAGTACACAAAACATTTGTTGCACTGCATATATGCGTTAATATTTTATTAGATAATACTATAACAACACAATTATTTCTAGGCTGCTGTTGGGCATTTTCTGCCGTTGCCGCGACAGAGGGCATTGTAAAACTGAAAACCGGCAAGCTAATCTCACTGTCGGAGCAAGAGTTGGTTGACTGTGATGTTCATGGTGAAGATCAAGGCTGCGAGGGAGGACTCATGGATGATGCCTTCNAATTATTTCTAGGCTGCTGTTGGGCATTTTCTGCCGTTGCCGCGACAGAGGGCATTGTAAAACTGAAAACCGGCAAGCTAATCTCACTGTCGGAGCAAGAGTTGGTTGACTGTGATGTTCATGGTGAAGATCAAGGCTGCGAGGGAGGACTCATGGATGATGCCTTCAAATTCATTATCAAGAACGGAGGTCTGACCATGGAGTCCAGCTACCCATATACCGCAGCTGACGGCAAGTGCAAGGCTGGATCCAACAGCGCCGCAACCATCACCAGCTTTGAGGATGTGCCTGCCAATGACGAGGGTGCCCTTATGAAGGCGGTGGCAAACCAACCAGTGTCCGTAGCTGTGGACGGAGGCGACATGACATTCCAATTCTACTCTGGTGGGGTGATGACCGGCTCCTGCGGTACTGACTTGGACCATGGAATTGCGGCCATTGGATATGGAAAGACTAGTGCTGGCACAAGTTATTGGTTGATGAAGAATTCATGGGGCACAACCTGGGGCGAGAATGGGTACTTGAGAATGGAGAAGGACATTGCAGACAAGAAGGGCATGTGTGGTCTTGCCATGGAGCCTTCATACCCCACCAAATAGGAAGATCACCAAATGCCACCTAATCATACATATGCATAATTCTCGAATAAATAAGGTCCGCATGTCCTATTTATAGTTCATATGTGTCCGTAAGTTGTATGTCCATACATTGTTATACTTTGTAAATTAATGTCGTGTGTGATATACTGTATAGTATGTGAAAATTTGATTGAGAATTTTGTTGATATATATTCATGAAGCTTTTAAATGTCTAANAAGATCACCAAATGCCACCTAATCATACATATGCATAATTCTCGAATAAATAAGGTCCGCATGTCCTATTTATAGTTCATATGTGTCCGTAAGTTGTATGTCCATACATTGTTATACTTTGTAAATTAATGTCGTGTGTGATATACTGTATAGTATGTGAAAATTTGATTGAGAATTTTGTTGATATATATTCATGAAGCTTTTAAATGTCTAAAACATTTGAATATGATAAGAGTAAACTCTAACGGGTATTTTCATATATATGATGTTTATATTGGGTCTTTGGGCATTTATAGGAATGTAATGTCTTAACTGAAAATTGGAGGCATCCAACTGGTGATTTGTATCACTAGAGAATACTGCATGCACTATTCAAAGGAATCAATCCATTGCAACAAGATTATGGAAAACACCAACTTCCCAAAATGGCCTAATGCATGACACCTTATGATAATAAGGGGAGACATGATTATGTTATCATAAATATGCATACTATGATGTTGAGATTGTAGGTTAATCTTTTATGTGTCTTTCCATGTATCTGATCAACCGAGACATCTATGGGTTCTTGTTTTATATACATTTAGGCATTCAGTTTCAATTTTCCATGCGAAAGCAAGATTCTTAGTTCTGCAACAACAAAATATGTACCCAAAGAATCTTTAGCACGAACAAAGAATCATCTTCTTGCATTAATTAATTATGGGGAAGCCTTTTATCGCGTGGAACAGTAAGAATATCCGTGGACATAATAAAGTGACAATCGCTATGAAAATAGTTTTATAGACTCCATATGGTTTATTCGAATTGNGCAAGATTCTTAGTTCTGCAACAACAAAATATGTACCCAAAGAATCTTTAGCACGAACAAAGAATCATCTTCTTGCATTAATTAATTATGGGGAAGCCTTTTATCGCGTGGAACAGTAAGAATATCCGTGGACATAATAAAGTGACAATCGCTATGAAAATAGTTTTATAGACTCCATATGGTTTATTCGAATTGATTCTATAACATGTATATTTTTTTGCATGTTGTTAGTACACTAAATATGGACCATGCTTCCAAATGGTGAGAAGATAGCACTTTACTTACAAAAGTTCGGCGTTCAAAAGGAAGGATGCGTAGGCAACGCATCAAACGGCGGCGTGCTCCTCTGGCGTCAGACTGGCAGGAGTCGGCGTGCTCAGGCTGGTCGTCGTCGGCGCGGCTTCTATGCTGGGCATCGTGGAGGCATCATCGCTTGGGCTTGGCGGCAGTGTCAGTGTCGGCGTGTGAGTTGGCGCGGCCGTGGATGAAATCTGGTTCAATATGAGGCCGCGCTCCGCCAGGTACCACGCCTTGACCTACTCGTCCATCGTCGCCATGTCCGCCCCCATCAGGAAAGCCAGGTCGGTGTTCCTCTTCTTCGCGGTAACGTTGGTCTGGAGTAGGTCGAGCTTGAGGGCGCTGCTCGCCATCAACGCCGACCACCTCGCCTCGGATTTCTCTTCCCTCTGGGCGGCATGGTTCTTGGCATCGGTGATGCACTGCTCGATGGACGCGTCCAGGCGCGGTAGCCGGTGCGGCGTCCTTCGCCGTCTTGACTCTCTTGTTGCCGTCAGGGCGCCCATCCCCCGCGGCCGGAGTCAGCGCGTCTGGCTTTTACGTCTCCTTATCCTTGGCGAGGGTGCATCGGACATCCGCCCACTTTTCGCACTTCTCGATCCGGGAGAACACGTGGATGTACTTGAACTCCTGATTGGTGCTGCTGTCCTGGCGGTACATGGCAAACTTCCGAACCATCTGCGCCGAAGAACAAGGGTCGGCGACACACAAGGCGAAAAGAAATGAGAGTAGGCGTCTGTGCTAACCTGGCCCTCGATGTTGGCACCTTCGATGTTGGCGCCTCTTTCCGGGCGAGCGGTGATCTCCTCGACGATCCCATGCCATTTGTTGCAGGCAGTTTGGATGAGCGCCCAATGGTTCGCCATGTCCTTCGAGCCACGCTTCACATGGATGGTGGCGAAGTAGGGGTCGACTAACTTGCGCTCGTCAAATTCCGACTTGATGCGCTCCTAGTAAGTGTCGGCACTTAATGTCTACTACACAACCTTCTTCTTGTAGACGTTGTTGGGCCTCCAAGTGCAGAGGTTTGTAGGACAGTAGCAAATTTCCCTCAAGTGGATGACCTAAGGTTTATCAATCCTTCGGAGGCATAGGATGAAGATGGTCTCTCTCAAGCAACCCTGCACCCAAATAACAAAGAGTCTCTTGTGTCCCCAACACACCCAATACAATGGTAAATTGTATAGGTGCACTAGTTCGGCGAAGAGATGGTGATACAAGTGCAATATGGATGGTAGATATAGGTTTTTGTAATCTGAAATTATAAAAACAGCAAGGTAACTAGTGGTAAAAGTGAGCACAAACGGCATTGCAATGCTAGGAAACAAGGCCTAGGGTTCATACTTTCACTAGTTGAAGTTCTCTCAACAATAATGACATAATTGGATCATATAACTATCCCTCAATATGCAACAAAGAGTCATTCAAAAGTCACTAATAGCGGAGAACAAACGAAGAGATTATGGTAGGGTATGAAACCACCTCAAAGTTATACTTTAGGATCGATCTATTCAAGAGTTCGTACTAGAATAACACTACACAAATCAACCAAAACCCTAATGTCACTTAGATAGTCCAATGTCACCTCAAGTATCCGTGGGTATGATTATACGATATGCATCCCACAATCTCAGAGTCATCTATTCAACCAACACAAAGAACTTCAAAGAGTGCCCCAAAGTTTCTAC
>LR880967.1:31808109-31820832 GCA_904067115.1 Aegilops sharonensis
GTAGAACACATACTAAAAAAGCTTATACAAATTTATATACAAGATATATTTAAAATACGGCGGAAGTTTAGAGCATCAAGATTGATGAAGTCATCACGGGCACCTCGCCCATCGACGAGGAAGCGTCAAGCCATGGATTTAATCTTGCCATCAACCATTGTTGCCACCGTAGCCGTCATCTTCATTATCACATCTCTCGCTCCTTCGGACTAGTGGTGCCCAACGAAACGAAAAGCGAGCATGTGGGGATTCCATTCTTCATCGTGAAGGAGCTCAAGCCTGCAGTGGCATGGCTAGTGAGGCGGCTTGCCACCTAGAGTGGGCCAACGAGATGGCTGGATGCTCGCGAGGATGCTAGCGCCAACTCCCTAGATGATTTCATTTTGCTTGATGTCTTTGAAATTCTTACGCCTTTGATTATTTTCCATTTCGCTTGCTTCTTATTGTTTGGTTTTTAAGTATTTCAGCCTTTTTTGTGGAAACAAAATTATTTTAGATTTTTCTGAAGTGTTATTTCTTGATTTTAACAGCCTATTAAAATAAAAATAAAAGTAATCATATATTAGGGAATTTATGTGAATTGGCATGAATACTAGGTTATATATGAGAAGATTAACCTGTGAGTTGGTACCAGTTGATTGGCTGACCATGACCCACTACCTAGTGACACCATTAGAAATGAATTAGAGGGTAATACATGATTTGCCACGTCGTTCTTTGGTCTTAAATTAATCATATTTTTCTGTTAAGGGTTTTTATAGCAATTCACATTTCGTTTATACCGCGAAGTTGGTCGAGCGACCACAGACCCCCTGTTGGCGCTATCGGGTTGTCATGTAGACTGGTCCTTCTGGCTTTGGAAAGGTGGCATTCGGTTTTTCTTCTTTTATGTTTTTCATACTTTTTTATGTTTTAGTTTCCTGTTCACTTACATACTTATTTTTTATTTTTCAAATTGATTAATACTTTGGAATTTAGGGAAAATAATTTAAGTACTAATTTTTATACAAGTTATTAATTTTTTAGTTCAAAAGTATGTGCATTTGTTAAAAATGCATGAATATTTTTTTTACATTCGTGAACATTTATCAAATTACATCAACATGATTGAAATCCATGAATATTTTTGAAAAATCATGACCATTTTTTAAAAATCTTTGATAACTATAAAACTCATGAACATTTTTTAGAATCCATGAGNTGAAAAATCATGACCATTTTTTAAAAATCTTTGATAACTATAAAACTCATGAACATTTTTTAGAATCCATGAGTTGTTTTGTACTCATGAAGAATTTCAAAATATATGAATTCCTTAAATTCATGAATGTTTTAAAGATTTGTGAACATTTTTTAAATTCAAAAAAAAAATCATGAATGCATTAATTTTTATTAAAGTGCTTTAATAGAATGTTGGTTCTGATACTGCTATGTGGAACCCACGACCCGTCCAGACCCTTATAGATAGGGTCCACTCCTAGGAAAAACTCTGGAGCTCTTTCTATGCCTCTATTCCTAGGGTGCTTAGTATTGTAAGGATTTCATGTCGTACAAACAAGAAACCATGTGAGTGTACGCCTTGGAAATCTCTCTGTTATTGTGGTTTTTAATCTAAGGCCTTAGCCTGGTAAATTTCTGAAATCTCAAAAGCACAATTGACTTTGCCTATCATAGGCTTTTATTTTGTTTGTTTTCTGTATGAAATCATTTTTCCATGTATGCCCTCTGATACTTTTTTTTAATTGACGTCCTTTCTGTTACTTCAGTGATGATAAAATATCAACTTCAAGATTAAGGCTGGACATGAGGGTACCGGTCAGGCTCAGCATTTAGGGCCGGTATGATGGGTCTATCTAGATCTTTTTTTACCAGGCCGTCGCCGTGGGCGCGTATAGGGATGGTTTGGGAGCCTGGTCGTAAATGCTCTAAGGAAAGCATATCTAGTACACCCTCCCTTTTCTATTTGTGAAAATATCTACTCCCTCCGTCCCAAAATACTTGTCATCAAAATAGATAAAAAGGGATGTATCTAGAACCAAAATGCATCTAGATACATCCCCTTTTATTCATTTAGATGACAAGTATTTCCGGACAGAGGGAGTAGTACACCCTCTGTGCGCATATGCACGACTAGGCTAGGCTGGATTCATCAGTTGTCTACCCAAGATATCAGCGGAAATATAGAAACAAAATGTTTGGATGAATTTTGAATAAGGAAATTGGAACCCTTAGGAGAATCGGTGTGTATATGATCCCCGCAAAAATATATATAAATAAATGCTGAGCATCTTAGCATGTTCACAAGATCATAAAATATTGAAAGAGTAGGGATGTGAGCATTAGTTTTTCGTGTTCGGGTCTGCAAAGTCAAGTAGGGTTCAGGATGTTTGAGGCCCGTTTAAGGAGCCCGTCTAGGTCGCATTTTATTGACCAGTCAGTGACCATGCCGTCTGCCCGGGCGTTTGAGGTGGATTTGAGGCGTCCGGCTATAGATGCTCTAAGCATGTGAGCATTAGTTGTCCTTGTTGATGATCGGAGTAGTCACTTTAGAGTATTTTTGGTTGGTGAATGGCTAGGTGCAGGTTACCAAATCACTGTTGCCCTCTTTATAAATATGAGTGCTTCTTGATATCACATATCTGCCGAGCTCTATATATGTAGCTACATGCGTCGGCTGCAAGGTTAAATCTAAGCAATTATTTTATCACGCCTGAGAAATGTGTTGCGCTTGACGTAGAATCAGGAGTCACCAGGATATACAGAAGTGAAAACAGATACGGTGTCGTTCAATCATCAAACATGCAATGTACGCCTCAGACACCTGGCGTCGGGCACCCTAGTACTTTTGGCTTCCATAGGCAGTCTTAACGCAGGTTGCATGTACATACTACCTCAAGGTTGAGAAGCACCATTACCCTGTTGGCCTGCCACCACTGTGCAAGATGAAACCCAAGCTGCTGAGCTAGAGGGAACGCCATTCGGTCATTTTGCTGGTTTCTCGCTTACAGGGAAGCTGCAGCAGCGACTGTGGTTTGAATCAATCCCTGCACACGCTGTAGTTACGCAATGTCAGTTGAGAGTCCATAAAACTAAAAAAAGGGATCAAGTTTGGCATTGCCATTTAATTAACCAAGCACAATGTTTATCATATGGGTTACACATTTTATGATGAGACGAGCAGACCTTACCGTGTATACAAGTATTCCAGGTTAAGAAAACTGTGTCAGTAACATTGCAGAACTAAACGTGATTGTCTTTAAATTTCACCTGTCACCAGCTGCACAGAAGTCATTTCTCCGGNTGTCTACCCAAGATATCAGCGGAAATATAGAAACAAAATGTTTGGATGAATTTTGAATAAGGAAATTGGAACCCTTAGGAGAATCGGTGTGTATATGATCCCCGCAAAAATATATATAAATAAATGCTGAGCATCTTAGCATGTTCACAAGATCATAAAATATTGAAAGAGTAGGGATGTGAGCATTAGTTTTTCGTGTTCGGGTCTGCAAAGTCAAGTAGGATTCAGGATGTTTGAGGCCCGTTTAAGGAGCCCGTCTAGGTCGCATTTTATTGACCAGTCAGTGACCATGCCGTCTGCCCGGGCGTTTGAGGTGGATTTGAGGCGTCCGGCTATAGATGTTCTAAGCATGTGAGCATTAGTTGTCCTTGTTGATGATCGGAGTAGTCACTTTAGAGTATTTTTGGTTGGTGAATGGCTAGGTGCAGGTTACCAAATCACTGTTGCCCTCTTTATAAATATGAGTGCTTCTTGATATCACATATCTGCCGAGCTCTATATATGTAGCTACATGCGTCGGCTGCAAGGTTAAATCTAAGCAATTATTTTATCACGCCTGAGAAATGTGTTGCGCTTGACGTAGAATCAGGAGTCACCAGGATATACAGAAGTGAAAACAGATACGGTGTCGTTCAATCATCAAACATGCAATGTACGCCTCAGACACCTGGCGTCGGGCACCCTAGTACTTTTGGCTTCCATAGGCAGTCTTAACGCAGGTTGCATGTACATACTACCTCAAGGTTGAGAAGCACCATTACCCTGTTGGCCTGCCACCACTGTGCAAGATGAAACCCAAGCTGCTGAGCTAGAGGGAACGCCATTCGGTCATTTTGCTGGTTTCTCGCTTACAGGGAAGCTGCAGCAGCGACTGTGGTTTGAATCAATCCCTGCACACGCTGTAGTTACGCAATGTCAGTTGAGAGTCCATAAAACTAAAAAAAGGGATCAAGTTTGGCATTGCCATTTAATTAACCAAGCACAATGTTTATCATATGGGTTACACATTTTATGATGAGACGAGCAGACCTTACCGTGTATACAAGTATTCCAGGTTAAGAAAACTGTGTCAGTAACATTGCAGAACTAAACGTGATTGTCTTTAAATTTCACCTGTCACCAGCTGCACAGAAGTCATTTCTCCGGTGTCTTTATACTTCTATATGTGAAATTACGTTCCTTTTTTCCTGCTAGACTACGAGCAAAATGCAAGCTGGGATGTGAGATAGGGTATTTCAAGGCTGAGCAACCGACCTTCCGGAACTTAGACAACTCTTGTTGAATAGTATGTCACATCATAACGCTATTTTTTGGCAGCCAGGAAATTCATGTCGATACTAGCAAGCGGTTACCTGATTCTTTTGTAGAAACTGGGCGTCACGTTCACGGTTCTCTTCAGAATCTTTTTTTCAAGAACACAGTTATTCTTCCTTTCATTAAGATATTTCTCAAGCATGGATCACTATCAGACGTACACTCGTTAAATAATCAAGCTGGGGTCACTATCAGATGTGCACCAAGCGTACTTCTTTGTTCGGCCGTTTCATTTTTATACAATCTGGCCGGCCAATCAGGTGTGGGCATCATTTTAATACCATGTAGCCGGCCACCATAATCCACGGCAACGCACATGCCCTTTTCCACAAACAACTTCGTACAAGCACCGTATCCATTCATCTCCTATTTAAACACGTACATGACACTATATATACCACCAAGTCCCATCCAACAAACCAGACCAAAGTACAGAGACTTGCCATCCTAGGTTTCATCTACCTCTTCAGTACTGTCATTGCAGTTCGGTGCCTAACCGAAGATGGCCATCCACAAGGCTTTGCTTCTTGCAATCCTTGGTTGCATCTACCTAGGTGGTACTGTCATTTCAGCTCGTGAGCTGATTGATGACTTGTCAATGGTGGCGAAACATGAGAACTGGATGGCTCAGTATGGCCGTGTGTACAAGGACACCACTGAGAAGGCGCACCGGTTCGAGGTTTTCAAAGCCAACGTCGAATTCATTGATACATTCAACGCCCAGAATCACAAGTTCTGGCTCAGCGTCAACCAGTTCGCTGATATCACCAATGATGAGTTCAGGACTACCAACACAAACAAGGGGTTGAAATCAAACTCCATGCGTGTTCTTTCTACAGGATTCAGGTATGAGAATTTGAGTTTTGATGCTCTTCCAGCAACGATGGACTGGAGGGCCAAGGGGGCTGTCACCCCTATCAAGGATCAAGGCCAGTGTGGTAAGTACACAAAACATTTGTTGCACTGCATATATGCGTTAATATTTTATTAGATAATACTATAACAACACAATTATTTCTAGGCTGCTGTTGGGCATTTTCTGCCGTTGCCGCGACAGAGGGCATTGTAAAACTGAAAACCGGCAAGCTAATCTCACTGTCGGAGCAAGAGTTGGTTGACTGTGATGTTCATGGTGAAGATCAAGGCTGCGAGGGAGGACTCATGGATGATGCCTTCAAATTCATTATCAAGAACGGAGGTCTGACCATGGAGTCCAGCTACCCATATACCGCAGCTGACGGCAAGTGCAAGGCTGGATCCAACAGCGCCGCAACCATCACCGGCTTTGAGGATGTGCCTGCCAATGACGAGGGTGCCCTTATGAAGGCGGTGGCAAACCAACCAGTGTCCGTAGCTGTGGACGGAGGCGACATGACATTCCAATTCTACTCTGGTGGGGTGATGACCGGCTCCTGCGGTACTGACTTGGACCATGGAATTGCGGCCATTGGATATGGAAAGACTAGTGATGGCACAAGTTATTGGTTGATGAAGAATTCATGGGGCACAACCTGGGGCGAGAATGGGTACTTGAGAATGGAGAAGGACATTGCAGACAAGAAGGGCATGTGTGGTCTTGCCATGGAGCCTTCATACCCCACCAAATAGGAAGATCACCAAATGCCACCTAATCATACATATGCATAATTCTCGAATAAATAAGGTCCCCATGTCCTATTTATAGTTCATATGTGTCCGTAAGTTGTATGTCCATACATTGTTATACTTTGTAAATTAATGTCGTGTGTGATATACTGTATAGTATGTGAAAATTTGATTGAGAATTTTGTTGATATATATTCATGAAGCTTTTAAATGTCTAAAACATTTGAATATGTTAAGAGTAAACTCTAACGGGTATTTTCATATATATGATGTTTATATTGGGTCTTTGGGCATTTATAGGAATGTAATGTCTTAACTGAAAATTGGAGGCATCCAACTGGTGATTTGTATCACTAGAGAATACTGCATGCACTATTCAAAGGAATCAATCCATTGCAACAAGATTATGGAAAACTCCAACTTCCCAAAATGGCCTAATGCATGACACCTTATGATAATAAGGGGAGACATGATTATGTTATCATAAATATGCATACTATGATGTTGAGATTGTAGGTTAATCTTTTATGTGTCTTTCCATGTATCTGATCAACCGAGACATCTATGGGTTCTTGTTTTATATACATTTAGGCATTCAGTTTCAATTTTCCATGCGAAAGCTAGCTTACAGAATTCCTAGTTCTGCAACAACAAAATATGTACCCAAAGAATCTTTAGCACGAACAAAGAATCATCTTCTTGCATTAATTAATTATGGGGAAGCCTTTTATCGCGGGGAACAGTAAGAATATCCGTGGACATAATAAAGTGACAATCGCTATGAAAATAGATTTATTGACTCCATACTGTTTATTCGAATTGATTCTATAACATGTATATTTTTTTGCATGTTGTTAGTGCACTAAATATGGACCATGCTTCCAAATGGTGAGAAGATAGCACTTTACTTACAAAAGTAAAATGTCATTCTCCCTAAAAAGAATTGTACCACTGGAATCACCGCCTACTTGCTTATCTTGAAGTAAGGAGGTATGACTTCAAGTTAACATATATTTTGCAGTGAAGTCGGCAATATATTTTGCGATGTTGAAGAACGCGGCCGGGAGGGGCACGTCGAGCGGCCACGGGCAGTTGATGAGGACCAGATCCTGGATGCCCTTGTCGGTGAGGAGCTGATGCTGGTGCGCCCTCATGTGGCTGCTAGTGAGATGGACATAGGCGATGGGTCCCAAGTGCACTTCCAGGATGTTGGAGATGGCGATGACGATGGCTGGTGAGTCGGCGGGCACGCGGGAAAAGCTGCGGCCTTTGGGGCGGAGGTGGGCGTCGGTGAGGATGGTGGGCGCATCTACAACGAGGTAGGGGATGAGCTCGGTGCAGATGTAGGTGAGTAGCTGCTCCGTGGATTGTTCCACCTCGCACGGGTCACGGCGCCTGCTCTACAGATCGGCCTCCGTCGCGGGGTCGACATTGGTGAACCCGTCCCCGACCATTCTCGTCGCGGGCGGCAGTGGACGTACCACCGAGGGTTTGGGGATTTGGGAGTGGCGACTGGAGTGTAGCGGAGTGGCTTATATGGGTTCGTTGTTTAGTTGGGCCAAATTCCTACACAGCCAGCTTGTCTACGGGCCTACCATGAGTCACTTACTTACTATTTGTCGCTTTTGTTATTTGTTTATTTATGGCTCTTGCATTTTTCCCTCTCTCTAGGGTTTGACCCTTCTCTCGGCGGCGCTCTAGCCTATGTTGAGTTTTGCTTCTTTGATCACGGCTATCGCTCAAGCCCTAGGCTCGGACTGATCAACGGATGATCCTTGGATCGTCGCCCGGTATTGTCTTTGGTTTTTTTGTGGTGATCTGGGGTTGAGGTTTTCTCAGCCCGTCGATCTCAACCTCGGGTTGGAACATGATGGAAAGTGACGCGTCAGGATATGGAACTACTCCAGATGATGTGGAAACAAGGATGAAGGAGCTAGGGCTTCATGAGGAGGCACTCGATGATGTTGTCTTCAAACAGGAGGAGGCGCAGGCAACAGAGGCTACCTGTTGGATGGTCGTTGCCAAAGTTCATACATGTAAGACTTACAATCAATGCTAGTTTTTAAAAAATAAGTGAGCTTTGGGATCTAGCCAAATAAGTGAATATTCGTCCCGTAGATGATAATATGTACACGCTCCGGTTTTTCTTTTTGGGTGATTGGGAGAGAGTCATGAAATGCGACCCTTGGAGCTTCTGGGGTGATGCTATGACCGTTGCCCCTTTTGAGGGTGTTTCCAAACCATCATCAATCAGCCCGAATACACTAGAGATGTGAGTTCAAAATCATGATCCACATGACGGTATGTCCATCTTCTAGAATCATTGGCAAAGAAGGTTGGAGAGTTTGTGTGTGAAGAACCGCAGTCCCATGATTTATCAAGAACATTTTTATGATGATCAAGGATAACAAGAGGCAGATCTTTCATCTTAGGTATGAGCATTAGCCTTATTGTGTGTTGTTTGTGGTCATATATTTAAAGAACATGGGGAGATTGTGCACCCACCATCCACTCTTGTGTTCAAGGGCCTGAGAGGAACCTGGTACATGGGGTGTCTACCGCCGGGGTCAGAGATAGGCAGGGCTGGGATGAACTCGATGCAGATGTAGGTGAGTAGCCACTCTGTGGGTTGGTCCACCTCATGCGGGTCCAAGCCCATACACTGCAGATAGACCTCCGTCGCAGGGTCCACATTGTGGTTTTCGGAGTGGCAAGTGAAGGAGAGGGTTGTGTGTGACTGGCGAGGCGGATGGTGGTGGGTGGCCATTATATAAGGCTTTATGTTTAGTTGGGCCAAATTCGGACATAAGATGTCTTTGAGCCTTGCTACGTCTTGAGCTTGCGTTGGTTTTCCTTGAAGAGGAAAGTGTGATGCTGCAATAGTAGTGTAAGTATTTCCCTCAGTTTTTGAGAACCAAGGTATCAATCCAGTAGGAGGCTCCTCAAAAGTCCAACGCACCTACACAAACAAACAAAGAACTCGTAACCAACGCAATAAAGGGGTTGTCAGTCCCTTCACAGCCACTTGCAAAAGTGAGATCTGATAGAGATAGTATGATAAGATAAATATATTTTTGGTATTTTATAATAGAGATGCAAAAAGTAAGATGCAAATAAAAGTAGATTGAAAGCTCATATGATAAAAGATAGACCCGGGGGCCATAGGTTTCACTAGTGGCTTCTCTCAAGATAGCATAAGTATTACGGTGGGTGAACAAATTACTGTCGAGCAATTGCTAGAAAAGCGAATAATTATGAGATTATCTAGGCATGATCATGTATATAGGCATCACGTCCGTGACAAGTAGACCGACTCCTTCCTGCATCTACTACTATTACTCCACATATTGACCGACTCCTGCCTGCATCTATAGTATTAAGTTCATAAGAACAGAGTAACGCTTTAAGAAAGATGACATGATGTAGAGGGATAAACTCAAGCAATATGATATAAACCCCATATTTTTATCCTTGATGGAAACAATACAATACGTGCCTTGCTGCCCCTGCTATCACTGGGCAAGGACACCGCAAGATTGAACCCAAAGCTAAGCACTTCTCCCATGGCAAGATAGATCAATCTAGTAGGCCAAACCAAACTGATAATTCGAAGAGACTTGCAAAGATAACTCAATCACACATAAAAGAATTCAGAGGAGATTCAAATATTTCTCATAGATAAACTAGATCATAAACCCACAATTCATCGGATCTCGACAAACACAACACAAAAAGAGTTTACATCGAAAAGATCTCCACAAGAGAGGGGGAGAACATTGTATTGAGATCCAAAAAGAGAGAAGAAGCCATCTAGCTAATAACTATGGACCCGAAGGTCTGTGGTAAACTACTCACACCCGAGGGGCTATGGTTTTGATGTAGAAGCCCGCCGTGGTCGATTCCCCCTTCGGCGGAATGCCGGCGAACGCTCCAAGATGGGATCTCGCGGATACAGAAGGTTACGGTGGTGGAAATTGTGTTTTGTTGGCTCCCTGGATGTTTTCGGGTACGTAGGTATATATAGGAGGAAGAAGTACGTCGGTGGCCGCTCGAGGGGCCCAGGAGATAGGGGCGCGCCCAGAGGGGGTGGGCGCGCCCTCCAATCTCCTGGCCGCCTCGCAAGCTTCTTGACTTGCACTCCAACTTCTCCGGACCACGTTCGTTCCAAAAATCACGCTCCGGAATGTTTCATTCCGTTTGGACTCCGTATGATATTCCTTTTCTTCGAAATACTGAAATAGGCAAAAAAAAGCAATACGGGTTGAGCCTCCGGTTAGTAGGTTAGTCCCAAAAATGATATAAATGTGTAAAATAAAGCCCATAAACATCCAAAAGGGGTAATATAATAGCATGGAACAATCAAAAATTATAGATACGTTGGAGACGTATCAAGCATCCCCAAGCTTAATTCCTGCTCGTTCTCGAGTAGGTAAATGACAAAAACAGAATTTTTGATGTGGAATGCTATCTAGCATAATTCTATGTAATTTTCTTTATTGTGGCATGAATGTTCAGATCCAAATGATTCAAGATAAAAGCTTATAAAACATAAAAATAATAATACTTCGAAGCATACTAACAAATAATCATGTCCTATCAAAATAGCATAGCCAAAGAAAGCTTATCCCTACAAAATCATATAGTTAGGCCATGCTTCATTTTCATTACACAAAATACTCCCATCATGTACAACCCCGGTTTCAGCCAAGTAATTGGTTCATACTTTTTAACGCGCTTCAGCTTTTTCAACTATTACGCAATACATGAGCGCAAGCCGTGGACATAGCACTATGGTGGTAAAAGGTGGTGGTTGTGAGGACAAAAAGAAGGAGAAGATAGTCTCACATCAACTAGGCGTATCAATGGGCTATGGAGATGCCCATCAATAGATATCTATGTGAGTGAGTAGGGATTGCCATGCAACGGATGCACTAGAGCTATAAATATATGAAAGCAAAATAAGTGGGTGTGCACCCAACTTGCTTGCTCACGAAGACCTAGGGCATTTTGAGGAAGCCCATCATTGCAATATACAAGCCAAGTTCTATAATGAAAAATTCCCACTTAGTATATGAAAGTGACAACATAGGAGACTCTCTATCATGAAGATCATGGTGCTACTTTGAAGCACAAGTGTGGAAAAGGAGATAGTAGCATTGTCCCTTCTCTCTTTTTCTCTCATTTTATTTTTTTTCTTCTTGCCTTTCTTTTTTTTTATTTTTTCTTTTTGGCCTTTCTCCTTTTTTTCCTTTTTTTCTTTTTTTTAAAGTCTGAATTCTCATCCCGACTTGTGGGGCAATCATAGTCTTAATCATCCTTTCCTCACTGAGACAATGCTCTAATAATGAAGATCATCACACTTTTATTGATTTAGAACTCAAGAATTACAACTCAAAGCTAGAACAAGATATGACTCTATATGAATGCCTCCGGCGTGTACCGGGATATGCAATGAATCAAGAGCGACATGTATGAAAATCATGAAGGTGGCTTTTCCACAAATACGATGTCAACTACATGATCATGCAAAGAGCAATATGACAATGATGAAGTGTGTCATAGTAAACGAAACGGTGGAAAGTTGCATGGCAATATATCTCGGAATGGCTATGCAAATGCCATAATAGGTAGCTATGGTGGCTGTTTTGAGGAAGGTAAATAATGGGTGCATGATACCGGCGAAAGTTGCGCGGTATAATAGAGGCTAGCAAAGTGGAAGGATGAGTGTGCGTATATCCATGGACTCACATTAGTCATAAAGAGCTCATATACTTATTGCAAAAGTCTACTTGCCCTCGAAGCAAAGTACTACTATGCATGCTCCTAGGGGAAGGGTTGGTAGGAGTTAACCATCGCGCGATCCCGACCTCCACTCATAAGGAAGACAATTAAAAGAGCACCTCATGCAACAAATTTGTCACACAACTTTTACCATACGTGCATGCTACGGGACTTGCCAACTTCAACAAAAGTATTTCTCAATTTCATAATTACCCACTAGCATGACCCTAACATTACTACCTTTATATCTCAAAACAATTATCAAGCATCAAATTGATCATAGCATCCAATTCACATCCTATGATAGTTTTTATTATACCCAACTTGGATGCTCATCATTCTAGGAACAATTTTATAACCATAGCAAATACCACGCTGTTCTAAAAGACTCTCAAAATAATATAAGAGAAGCATGAGATACTAGCAATTTCTTCAAAATTAAGCCACCGCCGTGCTCTAAAAGATATAAGTGAAGCACTAGAGCAAAAACTATCAAGCTCAAAACATATAAGTGAAGCACATAGAGTATTCTAGCAAATTCTAATCAAGTGGGCTTCTCCCAAAAGGTGTGTACAGCAAGGATGATTGTGGTAAACTAAAAAGCAAAGACTAATATAATACACGACGCTCCAAGCAAAACACATATCATGTGGCGAATAAAAATATAGCTCCAAGTAAAGTTATCAATGAACGAAGACGAAAGAGGGGATGCCTTCCCGGGG
>LR880967.1:31821017-31835919 GCA_904067115.1 Aegilops sharonensis
ACTAGCAATTTCTTCAAAATTAAGCCACCGCCGTGCTCTAAAAGATATAAGTGAAGCACTAGAGCAAAAACTATCAAGCTCAAAACATATAAGTGAAGCACATAGAGTATTCTAGCAAATTCTAATCAAGTGGGCTTCTCCCAAAAGGTGTGTACAGCAAGGATGATTGTGGTAAACTAAAAAGCAAAGACTAATATAATACACGACGCTCCAAGCAAAACACATATCATGTGGCGAATAAAAATATAGCTCCAAGTAAAGTTATCAATGAACGAAGACGAAAGAGGGGATCCCTTCCCGGGGCATCCCCAAGCTTAGGCTTTTGGTTATTCTTGAATATCTTGGGGTGCCTTGGGCATCCCCAAGCTTAGGCTCTTGCCACTCCTTATTCCATAGTCCATCGAAGCTTTACCCAAAACTTGAAAACTTCACAACACAAAACTCAACAGGAAATCTCATAAGCTCCGTTAGTGAAAGAAAACAAAACCACCACATAAGGTACTGTAATGGACTCATTATTTATTTATTTTTGTGTTGAACCTACTTTATTCCAACTTCTCTATGGTTTATAAACTATTTTTCTAGCCATAGATGCGTCAAAATAAGCAAACAACACACGAAAAACAGAATCTGTCAAAAACAGGACAGTCTATAGCAATCTGTAACTAACGCAAACTTCTGTAACTTTAAAAATCCTACCAAAATAGGAAGTCCTGGAAAATTTGTCTATTTATCAGCAGCAAAAAGAATCAACGCAAAAGCACGTTTCTGTGATTTAAAAAAACTAATTTTGTGCGCGCAAAGTTTCTGTTTTTCAGCAGAATCAAATCAACTATCATCATAGGTTATCCTATAGGTTCTACTTGGCACAAGCACTAATTAAAAGATTAAAACACATCTAAACAGAAGGTAGATGCAAAATTTATTACTAAACAGGAACAAAAAAAAAATTGGGTTGCCTCCCAACTAGCGCTATCGTTTAACGCCCCTAGCTAGGCATAAAAGCGAAGATAGATCTAAGTGGTGCCATCTTTCGCACTCAATTCATAAGTAGCTCGCATGATAGATTCATAAGGTAATTTGACTTTCTTTCTTGGAAAGTGCTCCATGCCTTTCCTTAATGCAAATTGGAATCTAATATTCCCTTCCTTCATATCAATAATCGCACCAATCGTTCTAAGGAAAGGTCTACCAAGAGTAATAGGGCAAGAAAGATTGCAATCTATATCAAGAACGATAAAATCTACGGGCACCAAATTTCTATTTGCAACAATGAGAACATCATTGATCCTTCCCATTGGATTTTTAATGGTGGCATCCGCAAGGTGCAAATTTAATGAGCAATCATCAAGATCATGGAAACCTAGAATATCACATAAAGTTTTCGGAATCGTGGAAACACTAGCACCCAAATCACACAAAGCAAAACACTCATGATCTTTAATTCTAATCTTTATAGTAGGTTCCCACTCATCATTAAGTTGTCTAGGTATAGAAACTTCCAAATTAAGTTTTTCATCATAAGATTGCATCAAGGCATCAACGATATGTTTTGTAAAAGCTTTATTTTGACTATAAGCATAAGGAGAATTAACAACGGATTGCAGCAAAGAAATACAACCTTCTAAAGAACAATTATCATAATAAAATTCCTTGAAATCCGAGATAGTGGGTTCAATACTATTTAAAGTCATGACCTCTCCAATCCCACTTTTACCAAATTTAGCATCAAGATCTAAAAACTACGAATTCTTGGGACGCCTTCTAACTAAAGTTGACTCATCTTCAGTCCCATTATTATCAAAATTCATATTGCAAAACAAAGATCTAATATGAGACACATCAATAACTTTAAGATCTTCATCATTATTTTCAAGTAAACTAGAAGAACACGCCTTTACAAAGCAATCTTTCTTAGCACGCAATCTAGTGGTTCTTTCCTTGCACTCATCAATGGAAATTCTCATGGCTTTGAGAGACTCATTGATATCATGCTTAGGAGGATAAGATCTAAGTTTAAGAGAATCAACATCAAGAGAAAGTCTATCAACGTTCCTAGCCAAATCATCAACTTTGAGCAATTTTTCTTCAAGCAAAGAATTAAAATTATTTTGAGAAATCATAAATTCTTTCACATTATTCTCAAAATAAGAGGGCATCTTATTAAAATTACCATAATAATTATTGTAGGAAATAATTATTAGAGGAATTACTAGGGAACGGTCTAGAATTGAAGTTTCCTCTATAAGCATTGTTACCGAAACTATTCCTACCAACAAAATTCACATCCATAGATTCATTATTATTCTCAATCAAAGTAGACAAAGGCATATCATTGGGATCAAGAGGAGTATTTTTAGTAGCAAACAACTTCACAAGTTCATCCATCTTTCCACTCAAAACATTGATTTCTTCTATAGCATGCACTTTTTTACTAGAAGATCGTCCGGTGTGCCATTGAGAATAATTAGCCATAATATTATCAAGATGTTTTGTAGCGTCTCCTAACGTGATTTCCATAAACTTTCCTCCCGCGGCCGAATCTAAAAGATTTCTAGAAGCAAAGTTTAAACCGGCATAAAAATTTTGTATGATCATCCATAAATTCAAACCATGAGTAGGGCAATTGCGAATCATCAATTTCATTCTTTCCCAAGACTGGGCAACATGCTCATGATCAAGTTGTTTAAAATTCATAATATCGTTCCTAAGAGTGATAATATTAGCGGGAGGAAAATACTTAGAGATAAAAGCATATTTGCACTTGTTCCAAGAATCAATACTATTTTTAGGCAAAGACGAAAACCAAACTTTAGCACGATCTCTAAGTGAAAACGGAAATAACTTCAATTTAACAATATCATTATCTGTATCTTTCTTCTTTTGCATATCACACAAATCAACAAAGTTGTTTAGATGAGTAGCGGCATCTTCACTAGGAAGGCCGGCGAATTGATCTTTCGTAAAAAGATTCTGCAAAGCAGTATTGATTTCACAAGACTCAACATCATTAAGAGGAGCAATCAGAGTACTAAGGAAATCATTATTATTGGTATTGGAGAATTCACACAATTTGGTATTATCTTGCGCCAGGGTAACAAGTAATCCAACAAACAAGCAAACAGAAAAAGGCAAGCAAAAGAGAGGAGAAGATTGGGAAAGAGAGGGCGAATAAAACGGCAAAGGTGAAGTGGGGGAGAGGAAAACGAGAGGCAAATGGCAAATAATGTAAATGTGAGGGAGATGAGTTTGTGATGGGTAGTTGGTATGTCTTGACTTGAGCGAAGACCTCCCGGGCAACAGCGCCAGAAATCCTTCTTGCTACGTTTTGAGCTTGTGTTGCTTTTCCTTGAAGAGGAAAGGGTGATGCAGCAATAGTAGCATAAGTATTTCCCTCAGTTTTTGAGAACCAAGGTATAAATCCAGTAGGAGGCTTCTCAAAAGTCCCACACACCTACACAAACAAACAAAGAACTCGCAACCAATGCAATAAAGGGGTTGTCAATCCCTTCACGACCACTTGCGAAAGTGAGATCTGATAGAGATAGTATGATAACATAAATATATTTTTGGTATTTTATAATATAGATAGTAAATATGCAAATAAAAGTAGATTGAAAGCTTATATGATAAAAGATAGACCCGGGGGCCATAGGTTTCACTAGTGGCTTCTCTCAAGATAGCATAAGTATTACGGTGGGTGAACAAATTACTGTCGAGCAATTGATAGAAAAGCAAATAATTATGAGATTATCTAGGCATGATCATGTATATAGGCATCACGTCCGTGACAAGTAGACCGACTCCTGCCTGCATCTACTACTATTACTCCACACATCGACCGACTCCTGCCTGCATCTAGAGTATTAAGTTCATAAGAACAGAGTAACGCTTTAAGAAAGATGACATGATGTAGAGGGATAAACTCAAGCAATATGATATAAACCCCATCTTTTTATCCTCGATGGGAACAATACAATACGTGCCTTGCTGCCCCTGCTGTCACTGGGAAAGGACACCGCAAGATTGAACCCAAAGCTAAGCACTTCTCCCATGGCAAAAAAGATCAATCTAGTATGCCAAACCAAACTGATATTTCAAAGAGACTTGCAAAGATAACTCAATCATACATAAAAGAATTCAGAGGAGATTCAAATATTTCTAATAGATAAACTTGATCATAAACCCACAATTCATCGGATCTCGACAAACACACCGCAAAAAGAGTTTACATCGAATAGAATTCCACAAGAGAGGGGGAGAACATTGTATTGAGATCCAAAAAGAGAGAAGAAGCCATCTAGCTAATAACTATGGACCCGAAGGTCTGTGGTAAACTACTCACAACTCATCGGAGGGTTTATGGTGTTGATGTAGAAGCCCTCTGTGGTCGATTCCCCCTTCGGCGGAGTGTCGGCGAAGGCTCCAAGATGGGATCTCGCGGATACAGAAGGTTACGGTGGTGGAAATTGTGTTTCATTGGCTCCCTGGATGTTTTCAGGGTACGTAGGTATATATAGGAGGAAGAAGTACGTCGGTGGCCGCTCTAGGGGCCCAGTAGATAGGGGGCGCGCCCAGAGGGGGTGGGCGCGCCCTCCTGTCTCCTGGCCGCCTTGCAAGCTTCTTGACTTGCACTCCAAGTTCTCCGGATCATGTTCGTTCCAAAAATCACGCTCCCGAAGGTTTCATTCCGTTTGGACTCCGTTTGATATTCCTTTTCTTTGAAATACAGAAATAAGCAAAAAAAACAGCAATACGGGCTGGGCCTCCGATTAGTAGGTTAGTCCCAAAAATGATATATGTGTAAAATAAAGCCCATAAACATCCAAAAGGGGTAATATAATAGAATGGAACAATCAAAAATTATAGATACGTTGGAGATGTATCAAGCCTATCTAGAGCGTAGAAACACCGATTACAACATAGAACACATACTAAAAACATACACATATTCATACAAGGTCAATTATAAAATCCGATTGAAGTTGCGGATCATCAAGATTGATGAAGTTATCACGGGTACCTCGCCAATCGACGGGGAAGCGTCAAGCCTGGGATTTGATATTGTCATCGCCATTGTTGCAACCATAGCCGTCGTATTCTCGTGTTGCTCCCTCCTTCGAATGAGTGGTGGCCAACAAAAGAAAAAGCAGGACTATGGGGAGTCCATTCTTTGTCGTGAAGGAGCTCGAGCCTACAACGGCATGGCTTGGAGGAGGCTTGCCAGCTAGAGGAGGCCAACGAGCGCAACTCGGAGCTCGCGGGGATGGTTGCGCTGGCTCCCTAGATGGTTCCAATGATGGCATTGGAGACAGGGAAGACCCATGGGACGTTTGCAGCAATGACGACTTTTGTTTGGTGGTGATATTGTGTGGTGTCTCCGACGACAGGGAGAGGATTAGGTGGATAAGGCGGTGGCGACGCGGCTAGCTGCACGTGCCGGTGGGGAAGAACTTCCTTTTGTCAAAAGGCGACAGAGAAGTATTGTAGGAGCTGGCGGTTGGGAGAGGAAAGTGCCTCCCGCCAACAAAAAAGGGTATTGAGAGGGAAGTTGGGAGGAAGCAAATTTTTCACTTTTGTTGAGAAGAAGGGTCTGAGTGCTGTAATCCAGATTAGTCTTATACTCTCCCAACAGTTTAATGTCTTTGATATTTTTACGCCTTGGATTAGGTTTTTTATTATTTGATTCGTTAAGTATTTCAATTTTTGGAAGTCCTTGAATTATTTCTATTTTGTGCAAATGGAATATTTTAGATCTTATTGAAATGTTATGTTTTTATTTAGCAGCCTATTGAAATAAAACTAAATAATCGGATATTATGGAAATTAAGAGAATAGACAGGAATATTAGGTTATCTATGAGATGATTAAATTCGTGAGTTGGTAGCAGTTGATGGGTTGAGCATGATTCATGCCACGAACCGGGACAAATAACTTGCCTATATGTACCCACCGCCGCGGTAGAGCACTCCAGTGCTCTGTTTTTTGAATCCGGTGAGGAGAGAGCATTTGGGTGCTCTAGTTCACCTCCTATGCACATGATGTGTTCGATGAAATGCCCGAGCCACACTAGTTAAGCTTTCTCCTCTCGAAGCTCAACCTCGGAGCTCCATTTTTTTCGATATTTGTCTAGATTTAGCGGTCCGTCACGCCCCGTCCCCGTTTTCACCGCCGTTGATCGCCCGCGCCGATCTCGTCGCCGGCACCTCCGTGGTGAGCCTCTTGTTCTTATCTTCTTTCTGATACTTGTCTGATTTTCTTACTTTAGGTAGATATTTGTCTGATTTTCTTACTTTTGACACACATAATTATATATAATGCACGCAGATGAACCGGCAATGGATGTATGGTGACAGACACACCTCCGAGTACATTAAGGGCGTGCATAATTTTCTCGAAGTGGCTGAGGCAAACAAGCAGAATGGTTTTATGTGTTGTCCATGCACTAAATGTGGGAATACGAAGTCTTATTCTGACTGGAAAATCCTTCACACCCACCTGCTTTACAAGGGTTTCATGCCACACTATAATGTTTGGACGAGGCACGGAGAAATAGGGGTTATGAGGGAAGACGGCGAAGAAGAAGAGGACGATGACAACTATGTGCCCCTGAATACGGTTATGCTGCAACGGGGGGAGCTGCTGAAGATCAAGAGGAACCAGACGATGTGCTCGATGATGCTGCAATGGGGGAAGCTGCTGAAGACCAAGAGGAACAAGACGATGTGCCCGATGATGATCTCCGCCGGGTCATTGTCAATGCGAAAGTCAAAAGGAGAAGCTGAAGTTCGATCGCATATTAGAGGATCACAAAAAAGGGTTGTACCCCAATTGCGAAGATGGCAACACAAAGTTGGGTACCGTACTGGAATTGCTGCAGTGGAAGGCAGAGAATGTTGTGCCTGACAAAGGATTTGAGAAGCTACTGAAAATATTGAAGAAGAAGCTTCCAAAGGATAATGAATTGCCCGACAGTACGTACGCAGCAAAGAAGGTCGTATGCCCTCTAGGATTGGAGGTGCAGAAGATACATGCATGCCCTAATGACTGCATCCTCTACCGCGCTGCATACGAGGATTTGAACGCATGCCCGGTATGCGGTGCATTGCGGTATAATATCAGACGAGATGACCCTGGTGATGTTGACGGCGAGCCTCGCATGAAGAGAGTTCTTGCGAAGGTGATGTGGTATGCTCCTATAATACCACGGTTGAAACGACTGTTTAGAAACAAAGAGCATGCCAAGTTGATGCAATTGCACAGTGAGGACCGTAAGAAAGACGGGAAGTTGAGAGCACCCTCTGACGGGTCGCAGTGGAGAAAAATCGAGAGAGAGTACTGCGCTGAGTTTGCACATGACCCAAGGAACGTATGGTTTGGTTTAAGCGCGGATGGCATTAATCCTTTCGGGGAGCAGAGCAGCAATCACAGCACCTGGCCCATGACTGTATGTATGTATAACCTTCCTCCTTGGATGTGCATGAAGCGGAAGTTCATTATGATGCCAGTTCTCATCCAAGGCCCTAAGCATCCCGGCAACGACATTGATGTGTACCTAAGGCCATTAGTTGAAGAACTTTTACAGCTGTTGTCGTGGAATTGTCACGGCAGATGTCCTTTTGCAAGGACTTAATCGTGGAGCCATCGCAACTATGAAGCTTAAAGGGGTTAATCAGGACAAAGGACACGAGAGGGTTTATACTAGTTCGGCTCCTTACGGTGAAGGGAAGCCTACGTCTAGTTGGGTTGGTATTGCTTGAGGTTTCAATGACCAGGGAGCGAGATACGCTATGCCCGGTTCTCGAGGTGTTGTTTCTTGCCCTAAGCCGCTGCCGGATCGTCCCCTTATATACACGGGTTGACGCCCTGCGGCTTACAGAATCCCGGCCGACTCATAAACAGTGTCCGGCTCGGTGACTAGTCAAGTCTACCTTATAATAGAAGTCATGCCATTATGGCGGCTTACTACAACGGGCATTACGTCGCCTGTGGGCCTTAGGCTCCTTGTTGAGTCGCCATCTTCATGCTTGGACTTGGGCTTCTGTCTGGTAACTATTTACGTAACCCGGCCCCTCCTAGGCAGCTACACAAATAGTTATATCCCCAACATTAGGCCCTAGATTGATTTGAACCTGTTCATGTCAATCTTAAAATAACTTAAAACATAAATCTTCAATCTTCAAGCTGCGCAAAAAAGACTTTCTTTAACCCGGCGTGACGTCACTCTTTGGATCCGTGTTAACCCGTCATGACGTCATCTTTCCTTTAATTCTGCTCAATCGACCCAACGGATCTTTGTCTTTATTGCCCGTTCTGAGAATCGAGGCGTCGGGGCCGCTGGATAGTAATTCTTATCTCCTTGTTTCCCGCGCCGTCTCGGTTACCCTCTCCCTATAAATAGGCGCGACTTTTAGGTTTTTCATTCTTCTCCTTCCAGTCGTCTTCTTCCTCTCTTCTTTGTCACCCAAGCTCCGCCGCCGCCGCCGTCGAACCTCTCGTCTTCATCGACCTTGGCCGCTGCATCAACTTGAATCCGACCAGAGAACGACAGCGCCTCTCCGCCACAGATCCAACACTGTAAGTTTCCCCTTTCTGCATCTTATATCTATGCTAGGGTTGACAGTTCCTCTGTCCAGTTCGCAGTTCATCCCCTGTTCTTCGTGTTTCCTCTGTCGGGGCTTCTTTTGATCCCACCGTAGCATAAATCTCGTGCAGTACCTGTTCCACATCCATTTTATATACTAGCAGATCTTCCTTTCTTGCAAAGAATCCTCATTAGGATGCATGAACTCCTCTGTATCATGTTTTAGGTCTAGAAATTTTTCCTTTCTGAACGACCATTTGATCCAAAATAACAGTTGCAACTTAGGAAATCTGTTTTTATCACCCGGAACACTTCTTATGTCAAATTCCTTCAACATGACTGTTCAAATGTCCGGTTTAAACACATCCCATTTGGTCTATAAACCTTGGCACCTTCTTAGGTCTTTAAAACTTTTCAACTGCCGCTAACACTTGTGGCGGCTTAAATAATGCTGCCCAATTATCCTTATGTCATTAGGCCCCTTTAAGTCGCTACCTTTCAGCAATTTGAATGTCTTCTTCCGGGTTAAAATTTAAACCGAAACTTCTTATTTTGCAATAGGCCAATCTGTTGTCATGGCGCCTAAGCCAACCAAAGCTCCTGTAACCTGCAACTGGGTTCCATCCACTGTCACCAAAAGCAAGCTGGCGGAATTTGTGAAGTCTGGTCACTTGCCAAAAAAGGAAGTCATGTCTTATCGTGTTCCTGACCCATCTGAAGAAAAGCCTCAACCAAAAGACGGGGAAGTGATAGTTTTCACGGATCACATGAACCGGGGATTTGCCCCTCCCGGCTCAAAATTTTTCAGAGAAGTTCTGAATTTCTTTGACCTTAGACCTCAAGACATCGGGCCCAATTCCGTGTCAAACCTCTGCAATTTTCAAGTTTTCTGCGAAGTGTACCTGGGAGAAGAACCAAGTCTGCTTTTGTTCAGAGAACTTTTTTATTTGAACCGGCAAAACGAACGTGCCAACGGGCCGAGTCTTGAGCTTGGCGGCATCTCCATCCAGCGGCAAAGAGATTGTCTTTTTCCTTATGCTGAATTGCCAAGTCACCCGAAAGACTGGAACCAGACGTGGTTCTACTGCCAAGATACATCACCGGCTGATGAGAAGCCATTGCCCGGCTTTCGCGCCCTGCGTCTCGAATCCAATCATCCACTGGCAGATAAGTTATCCGGTGTTGAACGCTTGCCTCTCAACCCCACCATCAAGAAGATCAAAGCTCTTCTAGGGAACGGTTTAAATGGCACCGACCTGGTTCGAGTCTGGGTCACCTGGCGGATACTACCATTAAGCTGCCGCTCCGGCTTAATGTGTACTTATATAGGCGAAAAAGATGACTTGATGCGTCATAGCTCTGATGATTTATCAGACGATGCAATAGATGCTACCGTCCATACTCTGTTGAAGGAAGGCACTGTAACCAGTAATGCCTTCGGCTTACTTCCCTTCTGTAAGAAGAACCCGGCTCCTGCGGTAAGTTACTAATCTTCACAAATACTCTTTTATATGTTACCTTCTTATACTTATGATTCCTTATCTGTTTCCACAGGCCAGCGATTACTTCTGGAAGGTCAAGTATGACCATGAAGCTGCTAAACAGGCCAGGGCGGCCAAGAAGACTGAAAGAAAAACCGCCAGGACGAGCACCTCTAAGAAGAAGAGACCCAGCGCCTCTGATCTGCTTAAACTGGATGACTCTTCTTCGGATGAGGAAGAGGTAATGTTTTTCAATTTTCTTTAACTCCTTTGCCATTCCTTACTAACATTTGATCCTTTCAGGAGGATACTGGAAACAGTCAAGCAGCTGGCGAAGAGGTAACTATAATTTCCTCCGACTCAGAGCCTTTGCCAACACAAAAAATCTGAAGGGTGACCCGGAAAGTAAGGTTTTCACAACCTCTAGCTTACCAAGATCCTCAATTTCTTTTGAAGCAACAACAATTTGAGAACCGGAGGCAAACTCGGGCCACTCAAGACGCAGAACTCTCCTCCGGCTTACCCAATATAACCAGGAAGCGTCGAACTGAGGTCATCTCCGCTTTGCGTTCTGTTTATCCTTTGGCGGGTTTATTTCGTCGACCCCTCAATTCATCTGACTCCAATTATCAGGATACCTCTCCGTCTTCCGGCGAGTCGATGCAATCAAACATGCTGGCTTTTAAAACAGCTCCCGGGTAATGCCACCTTTCTTACTTTAAGTTTTTTCCATACTTATTCGTTGGTACTCATCCTTCCACTTTGACTGATAGCCTGCAAGCGAAGCCTAGCAAGAGGGCCAGAAAGAATAATTTGTCCCAAGACCCAGTGGTCACTGAACCGGCAATTGACTCATCCGTTCCTGATAGCTCCACTCATCAGCCACCGCCTAAACCGGCTTTTGACATTCCGGCGTCAACCTCTGACCCGCCTGCAGAAGACGTTGTCCACGATTCCGATAAGCCGGAAATTCCTAGCCCGGTCAATACGACTGCACCGGAAGTTGAATTTCTAAAAAGCCAATATGTTGAACCGGGCCGGCCTACTGTCCTTGCTCGATGCACTGCCAAGGAGGAGTTTGCCCAACGTCGGAAAACCAAACAAGACATCACTGATTATACTCACCTAAGCATTGGTGATATAGTCTCGGGCTATTTGAATCAAGTGCACAATAGCCGTGACCTGGAAATTGATATGGTGAAGCAAATACAGCATAAATCTGAGGTGTACCTTGAACCTTACTTACTGTATCAGCCCCCAAGTCTATTGGTAATGAATGAATATGCTGTAGACTTAGAAATCTACTTACTGTTAGTTTTGTCCGGCTTAAATTGAATATATTCAACCCGGTGATAGCATGAAACTTTGAATTTGGGTTACACATTAGCCCCCAAGTGTCAAGTGCCTTTACTTGTAAAGTGCTTGAGACTTAATACGCATGACCCGGTAAAATAGGTTAAGAAATTCTTTAAACATACATTAGCCCCCAAGTGCCAAGTATTCTTTACTTGTAAAGTGTTTGGGACTTGAATGTAATCTTACCATGATTCTTACCATAACCTGATGTCGATGCAGGTCGCCATAAGTCAATTTGAGACAGAGATTGCTGACCTGAAGAGTAAGTTGAAAACCCAAGAGCTTGAAACTCAGAAAGCCAACTCCAAGTTTGAATTCAATGTCTCCGAACAAGAGAAACCGAAGAAAAAGTTTGAATCGGAGAAGAAAACTTGGGTTGAGGAGAGGGCTTCATTGGTGACCCGGGCTGAAACAACAGAGGCATCTCTTGCCGAGGCAACCGCCAAGCTGTCCGGCTTAAAGCGCCAGATATCTCAAATGGTCTCCGCAATCTTTGGTAAGTTACCATGTATAACTCTGAATATCACAATAATTCCTTTGATGTCTATTTTAACTGTTAACTCCGGCTCACCTTATATGTATAAACGCAGGCCCCAGGAGCATGAACCTTAAGCAGAATATGCTGGTCAAGCTTAAGGTGGTGTATACTCTGGTGGAGCAACTATACACCGGGTCACAACGTGCTTTAGCCGTTGTGGCTTTATCAAATGATGCCCCTTACCTCCTGCAAGATGTATTCAAGCGGCTTGTCGTGTTACCTCAACGGATTCAGGAGTTCACTACTACAAAAAGGGCTATAGATGGAATGGCCACTAATGGCGCACATGTGATGTGGTGCGCCATTACTATATTCTAATGGCGCACCATGTCTCGGTGCGCCATTAGTAATTTAGTAATATATTACTAATGGCGCACCTGGTGTGTGGTGTGCCATTAGTGGTTTTGAAAAAAAACATAAAAAAAATTTGTTACTAATGGCGCACCGTTGCATAGTGCGCCATTACTAATTGACATAGTAATGGCGCACCACATCCGTCGTGCGCCATTAGTAGTTTTGAAAAAAAAAGTAAAAAAAATTAAAAAAATTTGTTACTAATGGCGCACCATGTCTCGGTGCGCCATTACTAGTCACTTTCCACTGGTGCGCCATTACTAAGTTTTTTTCAAAAAAAATCAAAAAAAATATCAATTTTTTTTATTTTTTTTCAAAACTAGTAATGGCGCACCGTGGGTGTGATGCGCCATTACTAGTTAAACTAGTAATGGCGCACCACCCCACCACCCCACGGTGCGCCATTACTAACATGCCTCAACACTGAATGCACCCCCTCCCCCCCAAGTGGATCGCCTTTTCAGTTTAAAAAAATAAAAGAAAATGATGGAAATGTCAAAAAAATAAAATAAAATATGTTTCCCCTGTGATATGTGCTCTAGTTTTTGGAAAAATTTACAAATATGAATTTCGACTTTATTTGCAAAATCTCTCTGGAAATTTGTAAAATGGGCATAACTTTTGCATACGAACTCGGATGAAAAAGTTTTTTATATGAAAAATCATCTACTCGAAAAGTTACATAAAAATTTAACGGGGGAAACCCCGTTAAACATTTTCAAAATCCCCAAAAACCTAACAGAAAAAAAGTTACGGGGCTTTCAAGATCTAGCGGCAAAAAAATTCAAAAAATTTCAAACTTACTAGTGGCGCACCGTGGATGTGGTGCGCCACTAGTAACAGAAAAAAAATTGGTTTTGAATTTTTTTTGAATTTTTTTCAAAAAATGATACGTAATATGACCGGGAAGTTTGAAATATTTTTCAAAATTTCATCATAGTCATGAATATGAACAAAGTCCTAGACATCAACAAGGTATAACAGGATTGATATGCTAGATATATCATCAAGTGCCTGTGAAGTGAGCTGTTGCTGGGGTTGGATAGAACTCTGAAGTTAAGCGTGCTTGGGCTGGAGTAGTGTGAGGATGGGTGACCTTTCGGGAAGTTTGACCACGGAGTGCGATTTGACCTGAGATTAAGCCATAGTGAACTGAGATTAAGAAAAATATAAAAAAAATTCTGAAAAAAATTTGAAAAAAAAAGTTTGAAAAAAAATGTTACTAATGGTGCACTTCTATGTGGTGCGCCATTAGTATACCAGATACTAATGACGCACCGTGAGCTATACTAATGGCGCACTACATGGTGCGCCATTAGTATACCAGATACTAATGACGCACCAGTGGTGCGCCACTAGTAAAAAATACTAGTGGCGTGCTAGTAATGGCGCACCGGTAGTGCGCCATTAGTAGGCCTTTTTCTAGTAGTGGTTAAGGCGATCATCTGGTAGAGCCGGGGCCATAGCCGCCTTAAGTCGGGCCAAAGCATTGGCTCCAGAGCTAGATTTAAGCAACGTTGCTCTTGGATACCCCTGCTTAAAGGAGGACGGCTCTGCATTCAGTCAACCAGACTTCACCACCTGTGTGAGAGTCGTACGTCCTGTGGCCACCATCATCGGCAGCGATATTGATCTTACAAAGTACCAGCCGGGTTATGACAATGAGAACCGAAGGATTCCAACTCCACATTATGATGACATCAGCCTGATCCCTCCAACTCGTAAGCATACCTTCGCTCCTGAAGTTGACCCGGCCAGCTTAATAGATGATGAAGCTAAATTTGAAGCTTTAAGCGGCATTGATTGGACCTCGTCAACCTTCCAGGAAAAAACAACCGAAGGAGAGGCGGGGAAGGATAACCCGGAGTCATCAAGCCAGCAAGAAGAATGAGCCGCCAGATGTGTTATGATTTTTGCAAAACAATGCTTTACTTACCTTAGATTCGGGGAGTCTTGTAATAGGATAGAGAAAACTCCTTAACTCTGTCATGCCTTCGCGCATGTTTTGCGGTGCTTAACAATGTCTCAAGCCGCCAGCAATGTGCACTACCGACTTACTTGAATCATCCAAAAGTTTTCTGCTTTACTCTATGTATAAAACAAAAAATTTCCTTTGGCATCTCACCACATCCGGGGTCATGTAAGATAACGTTAACCCGGAGTAGGAACCAAAACATCATAAGTATCAGCCGGTTTAAGGCGTACCTTACCGGCTTACTTGATCCCAAAAAAGTAGACTGTTATACTTAACTTCTGAAAATTGGCACATATAATGTTTACCTGGCCCTTAGTATTATTTACTCTTATAGAATAAAGTAAACCTGATTTTCAAAGGCCTCTGATTCGAATACGATCAGTAGAACCGTTCCAGAGGGGTTAAGCTAAGATTCGGATACGATCATATAGCCCCCAATGGCTTTGGCGATGCCGATCAAATGGGTATCGACAGCTATGTTCTCTTTGGTTCGAATACGACCTATGTTTGAACAGGAAGCCCCCAAGTGACCATGAGAGTTGTTTAATGACGCTGATTCGAATACGATCCACGTCAGGCCCAAAGAGGTTAAGCTATGATTCAAATATGATCAA
>LR880967.1:31852754-31867248 GCA_904067115.1 Aegilops sharonensis
TCAGCTTCTCAGCCCTGGAATCGTATTCGTCTCCAAAAGCCACTTCCAGCTCGATCTTTCCAACAGGATACGCCGACTTACCGGGTACCACCCCATGGAAAACAGTGTTAGATGTCCTCAAGTCTTTATCAGTCAGACCCATACGGCAAAAGGTCTCATAATAGAGAATATTGATGATGCTTCCGCCGTCCATGAGCACCTTAGTGAATTTATATCCACCAACCTGAGGGGCCACCACCAAGGCTAACTGACCCGGGTTATCAACCCGGGGGGGGGGGGTGATCTTCTCTACTCCAAATGATAGGCTAGTCTGACCACCTCAAATAACGGGGAACCGCCGGTTCAACCGAATTCACAGCCCTTTTATGAACCTTCTGGTCACGTTTACACAAGTTAGTGGTAAACACATGGTATTGCCCACCGTTTAACTGTTTTGGATGGCTCTGATAACCTGATTGCTGCTGATTATAGCCACCTTGACCACCTTGAAAACCGGAACTTGAGCCGCCACCTGGGCCATGGAAACCACCTGCTCCTGAACCGCCGCCTGACCCATGATTGCCATCAAACATGTTTGAATTCTTGAACGCCTTCATGATCGCGCAGTCCTTCCATAAGTGGGTGGCAGGATTTTCTCGAGTACCGTGTCTTGGACAAGGCTCATTCAGAAGCTGCTCAAGAGATGGACCTGAGCCACCAGATCGAGGAGGTCCTTTCCCCTTACGCTTCTTGTTATTGCCTTGAGCATTAGCATTGGCCACAAACGCCGGGTTACCGTCCGGCTTACGCTTGTTGCCACCTTGATTTACCGGCTGTTGCTGTTGACCCTTTCCGTTGCCGTTCTTCTTTCCCTTCCATGTCTTTTCCTCCTCAGACACGGGATCTTCAGTAGTATCGGAATCGGCATACTTAACCAAAGCCGCCATCAGCGTACCCATGTCATTGCAATCACGCTTAAGGCGCCCCAGCTTCTGCTTCAGCGGCACAAAACGACAATTCTGATGGAGCATAAGTACCGCAGAGACGGCATCCATCTTATCAGATGAATGTATTATTTCCTTGACCCGGCGCACCCAATGAGTTGTGGACTCACCCTCCTCCTGCTTACAATTGGTCAAGTCCACAATTGACATAGATTGCTTGCAAGTATCCTTAAAGTTCTGGATGAACCGGGCCTTTAACTCGGCCCATGAACTGATGGAATTGGGAGGCAAGCTTTTCAACCAAGTTCGGGCCGTTCCATCTAACATCATGGTGAAATACTTTGCCATTGCCGCATCGCTGACTTCCAATAATTCCATGGCCATCTCGTAGCTTTCAATCCATGCCCCCGGCTGTAAGTCGGACGTGTAATTCGGCACTTTTCGAGGACCCTTGAAATCCTTGGGCAGACGCACATCTCGAAGAGCCGGCACCAGACAAGGGACACCGCCGGTTCTAGTGGCCACCCCGGCTCCAACAGAAGTCATTGGATATTCTGGGAAAATATCATACGCCGTCTGCTGAGCCGCTAATTGAGCCGCCCGTTCATCCTCCAGACGCAATCGATCCTGCACCAGGTTATAGCCGCCGGGTTGGTTGCGACGCTGGGCATTACTTGATAAAGCCTCTGACTCCATGTGTCTGCTGTAACTCGGACTCCGGTTTGGTCGAGGTGCCACCCACGGCTGAGGAGTGGAATGGATCCTATCCCTGCTGTAAGAATAGGCCTCTTGCTGTGCCAAGGCCGTCTGAAGAAGCTCCCTAGCCCTCCGGGTTTCCACCGCCGCCGGGCCGTCACCCTCCACTGGGAGAGCCGCCAGACGCACCGATGCTACTATCAGGTTCTCCATCGGATTAGAAAAGTGGCCCGGAGGGGTTGGTATGTATCGGGGCGGAGCCATGCTCCCGTGAAGAGGTGGTGTCTCTCGAGGCTGAACCGGCCCTCCGGGTGTCATAAATTGATTGGCTTCAGGCGGGTTGCTAGGACCAGCTCCGGGTGTCGTGAAAAGATTCCGAGGATCGTAAGCCGGACGCAGACGGGATTGGGTTTTCTGATGCCTCCTTCCCATCACCTCATTGGATGCATTCAGATTCATGTTAAGCTGGAAAGCCTCCGACTGAAGTCGCTGCGCCCGTGCATCCAAAGCCACCCGCTCCGCAGCTAGCCTGGTGTCCTCAGCCGCCAAGACCTCCTTGGCCCGGGCTATCTCCTCACGCACCTTTGCCACCTCCGCATTATGCTCATCCGGATTTGCATGAATAACCGTGGAGGTTAACAAGGCCATCAACTTGTCCATAAGATCTATCAGCACCTTAGCCGGCGGGCGCGCGGGGCCTCCTGCCCCGGCCGCTCCTAACCCGGACGTTATTGCTGCCGCAACCGTCGAGTTTTGGCCGGGTTGGGTACCAGCCATGAAGACTCCTGCCCAGCTTGGCGGCTCATAGCAATCCGGAACGCTAGAGCCGTCAGAACAGCCCCCTAGCATGCCTTCTTGGACATGATACAGAGAATCTGTTGAGCCGGAGGACGACGCATCATCTGATGGGACGGCCGTCTCTTCGCCATCTTTAGATCCTTCCGAAAGTGCCTCTCCATGAACACAGCCCACAAAGGCACGCTTCATCATAGGTTGAATCTGAGCGGGTCTCGCACGCTGAGCCGTCTCAATGAGGTCGGTACAGCTGTCCGTCTCTGGGCCCGGCTCACCAATCCGGCCGATGAAAACATGAATTCCGCCAAAGGGGACCCGGTACCCGTACTCAATTGAGTCGGCGTCGGGGCCCCAGCCTTCGTTGTCGATGTAGATCTTGCCACGACGACTCTTGGTCATCCGGCCCACTGCGTATCCCTTGAGCCCTTCGAAGCTGCCCTTCAAGAACTCAAATCCATCGTGCGCTAGCCCCACGGTGGGCGCCAACTGTCGTGGAATTGTCACGGCAGATGTCCTTTTGCAAGGACTTAATCATGGAGCCATCGCAACTAGGAAGCTTAAAGGGGTTAATCGGGACAAAGGACACGAGAGGGTTTATACTAGTTCGGCTCCTTACGGTGAAGGGAAGCCTACGTCTAGTTGGGTTGGTATTTCTTGAGGTTTCGATGACCAGGGAGCGAGATACGCTAAGCCCGGTTCTCGAGGTGTTGTTTCTTGCCCTAAGCCGCTGTCGGGTCGTCCCCTTATATACACGAGTTGACGCTCTGCGGCTTACAGAATCCCGGCCGGCTCATAAACAGTGTCTGGCTCGGTGACTAGTCAAGTCTACCTTATAATACAAGTCATGCCATTATGGTGGCTTACTACAACGGGCCTTAAGTCGCCTATGGGCCTTAGGCTCCTTGTTGAGTCGCCATCTTCATGCTTGGACTTGGGCTTCTGTCTGGTAACTATTTACGTAACCCGGCCCCTCCTAGGCGGCTTACACAAATAGTTATGTCCCCAACAGCTGTGGAATGGAAACGGTGTACGTGTGTGGGATGAGCACAGATAGGAGGAATTTAACCTGCACGCCTTGCTGTTTGTAACCATCAACGATTGGCCCGCTCTCAGTAACCTTTCAGGACAGACAAACAAGGGATACCACGCATGCACGCACTCTTTAGTTGACACCGAAAGTATATACCTGAGAAGCTGCAGGAAGAATGTGTACCTGGGCCATCGTCGATTTCTTCCGACCAACCATCAATGTCGAAATAAAGGCAAGCATTTCAAAGGCGAGGCAGATCACCAGAAGAAGCCCGCCATGCGTACCGGTGATTACGTACTTGCTATGGTCAATGATTTACACGTAATCTTTGGAAAGGGTCCCGGCGGACTAGCTGTTCCGAGTGACGCCGAGGGACACGCACCCATGTGGAAGAAGAAATCTATATTTTGGGACCTACCCTACTGGAAAGACCTAGAGGTCCGCTCTTTGATCGACGTGATGCACGTGACGAAGAACCTTCGCGTGAACCTGCTAGCTAGCCTTGTTGGGCATGTATGGGAAGACAAAAGATACAGCTGAGGCACGGGAGGACCTGCAATGTTTGCATGAAAAAGATGGCATCCCTCCAAAGCAGTATAAAGGTCCTGTCAGGTACGCTCTTACTAAAGAAGAGCAGGAAATCTTCTTTGAATGCCTGCTTAGTATGAAGGTCCCGACTGACTTTTCGTCGAATATAAAGGGAATAATAAATATGGCAGAGAAAAAGTTTCAGAACGAAGTCTCATGACTAACACGTGATTATGACGCAACTGCTTCCGGTTGCATTGAGGGGGCTTATACCGAAAAACGTCTGATTAGCCATTTTGAAGCTATGTGCATTCCTCAATGCAATCTCTCAGAAGGTGATCGATCCAGAAATCATACCAACGATAAGGAGTGATGTGGTGCAATGTCTTGTCAGTTTCGAGCTGGTGTTCCCACCATCCTTCTTTAATATCATGACGCACGTCCTAGTTCATCTAGTTGACGAGATTGTCATTCTGGGCCCCGTATTTCTATACAATATGTACCCCTTTGAGAGGTTCATGGGAGTCCTAAAGAAATATGTCTGTAACCGCGCTAGGTCAGAAGGAAGCATCTCTATGGGCCATCAAACAGAGGATGTCATTGGGTTTTGTGTTGCCTTCATTCCTGGCCTTAAGAAGATAGGTCTCCCTAAATCGCGGTATGAGGGGAGACTGACTGGAAAAGGCACGCTTGGAGGGGAGACAATTATATGCAGGGACGGATATTCTTGGTCTCAAGCACACTACACAGTTCTACAGAACTCTACCTTAATGACCCCTTATGTCGATGAACACAAGAACAGTCTGCGCTCCAAACACCTGGAGCAGTGCGACGACTGGATTACATGTGAACACATCAGGACTTTCAGTAGTTGGTTGGCAACACGTCTCAGAGGTGAAAACACTGTTTGTGAGGAGTTGTAGTCGTTGTCCAGGGGACCATCTTCGGCTGTAATGATTTGGAAAGGATACAAGATAAATGGGAATACATTTTACACGATCGCCCAAGATCAAAAGAGCACCAACCAAAACAGCGGTGTCCGCTTTGATGCAGCCACCGAGAGGGGAAAGGACGCATACTATGGTTACATAGTGGACATATGGAAACTTGACTACGGAGTAGATTTTAAGGTCCCTTTGTTTAAACGCAACTGGTTCAATCTGTCAGGAGGCGGGGTACAGGTAGACCCACAGTACGGAATGACAACAGTGGATCTGAACAATCTTGGGTACACTGACGAACCAATGATGTGGCACATGTTATCTATGTGAAGGACATGTCTACCAAATCGAGAAAAAGAAAAAATAAGGAAGTGAATACATCATACGATGAGCCAAAGCGCCACATAGTTCTTTCAGGAAAAAGGGACGTCGTGGGAGTGGAGGGCAAGACAGACATGTCCGAAGATTATGAAAAGTTTCATGAAATTCCTCCCTTCAAAGTCAAGGCTGACCCAAGCATCCTGATAAATGATGAAGATTATCCATGGTTATGGCGCAATAAGGAAAGGACACAAGCGAAGAAAAAGTGAAGACTTTCTCCACAACTATTATGATGATACCATGCCAACTTTCATCCTTTTCGTAGTTCATTTGAAATGACTGTTGTAACAGACAAGTTTCCGTATGAAATACTGATACTTCGAAAGAGATTGTCCGTTTTATACACGAAGTGTATCCAGTTTTTCCCATAACCCTCTCAACCTTTTAGCACATGCTATGTGGGTGAAATGATGATACCATGCCAACTTTCAACCTTTTCAGAGTTTATTTGAAATGCTTTTCAATTTCAAGGTCTTATAGCTCAAAAAAAAATACCAGTAAATGCTTTTATAAAACTCTAAAAGAAAAATGAATCAACTAAAAAGCTTTTATAAACCTCTACTATTTTTTAAACTAAAATTATCAAAGTATTTTCTGTTCAAAACATGAAAAGCAGAAATAATTATCATAAATAATTTTTCGTTAGAAACTTTAGTATCAAAAAGAATTGTCATAAAGTTTTTTTTGATAGAAACTAAAATAACAAAATCTATTTTTCAATATAATGTTAAAACGCAGTAATATTAAATAGTAGGAAAAAGAATCACTCCAAATATATTTTTAGTTGCATAAAGATTATAATTCTTCAAATTTAGAAACTAATGGACTAACAGAAAGATTATAATTATTCTGAGCTAAAAGAAAAAAGAACAAAAAAACTAAAGCAAAAATCAAAAGAAAATAAATAATTCAAAGCAAAAAATAAAACAAAAAAATTAAAAAAGGTGCCACCTAAAGGGCCACCACGGCCTGAATACGACTAGAAACCCAACAATGGGCCAGGATTCAGGCCCGCAGTAGGCCAAACAGGCCCACAAGCACATATAGTAAGTTTAGGCCCGTAAGCCTACATTTGAGAGGAGCTCGAGAGTGCAGCGGGGCTGGGGCTTATAAACCACTCTCGAGCTCCCTCAGCTAGCGAGGTGGGACTAAACTTTCGTGCCGCGACGCGGGCAGCACAAGGCCTTTAGTCCCGGTTGGTGGCACCAACCGGGACTAAAGTGTGGCTTTGGTACCGGTTGGTGGCACACACCGGGACCAATGGCCCCCCTTTAGTCCCGGTTGGTGCCACCAACCGGGACAAAAGACCTGTGCTTCCCGCCCTTTGGGCTGCTGAAAAGAGGTCTTTGGTCCCGGTTGGTGGCACCGACCGGGACTAAAGGGAGGCATTGGTCCCGGTTGGTCTCACGAACCGGGACCAATGCTTTGCCTATATAAGAAGCACTCATGAAAATTTGGTTCAGCTCGTTCTTCCCCGCCCGCCCGACGCCGCCAGGCTGCTCGCCGTCCCCGCCTCGCCGTCGCCGTCGTCGCCCCGCGCCGCCCCACGCCGACCGGACGCGTCCCGCGCCGTCGCCGCCCCCCGCCCCGCGACGCTGCCGGCCCCTCCCGTCGCCGCGTCGCCCCTCTCACCATCGACCGTCGCTGCGCCGCCCTCACGCACCGTCGTCGTCGCCGTCCCCTGCCCGTCGCCCTCGTCGCGCCCCTCACGCCGTCGCCATCCCGTGAGCAAAGGCCTTGCTAATTTAATTTGATGTAGTAGTTAATTTAGATGTGTAGTTAATTGATTTAGATTTTGTTAGATCTTTTTATTAGATTTTTTTGTAGTCCATAGATTTTTTTGTTAGATGTGTAGTTCATAGATTTTTCTGTTAGATTTTTTTTCATATTGTGTAATTTGTTCATATTGTGTTAGATTTTTTTTCTGTTAATAGATATTTTTGGTGATATTATTGTTGAATATGCATGTTTGTATGTTCATATATATGCAAAGATCGAATATGTCAATTTTTTATGATTTTTTTTCTGTTCATAGAATTTTTATGATTTTTTTTCTGTTGTAATTTTGTTCATAGAATTTTAATGATTTTTTTCGTTCATAGTATTTTCTTTGTCAATTTATTGTGTATGTATAGGAAAATTGTGAATGATAGAAGTCATTTATGAATATGTTCATATTTAGAATAGAGGAAAAAGGAAAAAATAAGAAGAGAAAGTGTTTAATATAATTAGTTAGAAAAATAATAGAACTATAGTTAAACTAGTTTATTTTTAGTAAGTACTACTTTATTTTATTTATAGTAAGTGCTTAATATATAGTTGAACTAGCTAGTTCATTTAATAAACTACTTTATTTTACTATATATAGAAGTAGTTTATTTTTAGTAAGTACTACTTTATTTATTTATAGTAAGTGCTTTAGTATAGTTGAACTAGTTGATTTAATTAATAAAACTACTTTATTTTACTATATATAGAAGTAGTTCCCGCATCGACGTTGACGATGCCTATCCCGCATCCTCGTCGTCGACTCGGCGGTGGAGGCCTGCTTGATCAGGGCCATGTCCGGGACTGGGCTCTGCCGGGCTGGTATTGGGAGGTGCTACCTTCTGGGGGACGTAGGTTGGTGAGGAGGCAGCCCGTTGTTGACCCGATCCTTGTTTGGTGGCGGTCGCGTGAGCCAGCGACGGTGCCGAGGCTTCCGGACACCGTGGAGGTGGTATGTCACCGTGTCAGCGAGGAGGACGGGCACGTCCGTCACTACATGGTTGCGTTGGAGGGCAGGTTCGACAATACCTGGCAGGTTCTTCAGGGATCTCACTGGAGCTATGATCCTGTGATGGTTCCTTATCTTTGGGTGTCCACTGCCCGCGACGATACCTGTCGGGCGCTACGGTTCTAGCTGTATTCGCGATGCTATATGTATGATAGTATTCGAGGAGTATTAATTAGTGATAATATTCGACGATGTACGGACACAAGAGAAGATGTACTTTTGGTTATAATTGAATGCATGCTAATTTGAATACTACTTTATTTTACGATTTGGTTTTGCTTATTGAATGCTCATATTGGAAAAGTACTCCTACTTTGAATGCTAAAATTGAAGAGCACTCTATGCAGAAATCTAGGAGCCCCCTCCATCATCCACGCCGTCGTGGGGGTAGCTTCTCCTTCATTCCCGTGTGCTAGACAATTTGGTGTAATAATGCACTCGGGAATGAAAGGAGGAGCTACCATCACCGATAGTCAACCCGTGATTAATAATAATGATCTAATTTAGGTTTTTTAGTACATATATTTAATTATACAAGTTTAATATTTGAATTATGAACATAGGACGGAAATGTCGTACTCGGACGACGAAAACCGCCCGGGGGAGTGCGACCGGTGCCACGACGACCGAGGTATGTGCGACAGGTTCCTTGAGCTGGACGAAGATCGGTGCTTCAGCATTAAGCTCGAGGAGACCTTCGATGTTCATACGGTATACAACGACGACAATAGATTTTTTCATAATTAAGCATGACTTCAACTATTTTAACGTGTATTTTTCATCTTTTCCAATTCGACTAGCTTATCCCATGCTATGCAAGACGCTATGTCTTGGAGAGGATGAGTTTTAAAGACGATGAAAGTATGGAAACCAAAAAAATTCACCTGAGGACCCATCATGGTGTGGATTTTGAAGTAAAATTGTACAATGCTTAGAGTGTAACCCATTTTGGTTGCAAAAATTGGGAAGCACTTTGCAATATGTATGGTTTTGATGAGGGCATGCTTTTCACCATGGATCTTGATGATCCTACAATCGAGCAAGAGAATATGGACATTTCGGTCCTTGTGGGTACACTTCCAATTCTTCCCACATGTGAGCTTCTCAAAAATAGTTATTAAGTAATTTATATTGTTTATTTCAAAATAGTTGACAGCTTATTTTCATTCTTCAAAGAATGTGCGGAAGATGGTAGACAAACCCAATACACCGATGGCTCCGAATTAACTTATAAGGAGAAAAATCATCTGATTGCATTTTGTACTGATCTTGAGAATTAAAATATCTACAATCGAACTCCTCAACATTATGGTCAATACGTGTCACTAGTGCACGTGTTGAACTACGGTAACTTCTATGGAGATACCCTGGTAAGATTTTTTACTATTACGACATCCGTGCATCTTTTTCATACTTCTAAAACTAGTACATCATTGCTAACTACGAAGTTATTACTATGTTTTTCAACAGATAATCCCGAATGATTGTGTGCCTCATCTGATGTATACGCACGGTCGCCTTGATGTTTTGAACATACAACCAGGTCGTCCTACGAATCTCAACTGTCCATACCGGATTTCTAAAATAAGTGGAGACATGACAATCAAAGAATGGAAAAAATGTATGGACAGTCGTAAGGAGCTTCTTGGAAGCAAAAGGAAGCGAAGCGCAAGAATTAGAGACAGGATGATCTCCATTCTTCGTAATGAAGAGTCAGGGTCTATATTGTTTTATGCTATTTTAGCTTAAGGGTGTTTAGGTCCTACCTGATACCGATGATCATGTGCTAAGAACAATTATGTAGGGTTGGGTTCGATGACTATGAGGATGATGATCGTATGACTTGTTATTAATAACGAGTAGAAGTTGTATGATGATGCATGATTAGTAGGACTTGTTATTATATATGATGATGTATGATGCGAGCATGAGTTATTATATATCAGCGGGTGAAATGAACATAGCAGTAGCGTTGGTAAACCAAGGACGAAGATATAAGAGAGGACACTTCTCTTTATTAGCTAGCTAATAAGAACGTAAATTAACTCCCAAAATCCCTAAACCAGCCACTTTGTTTTATATAAAAAAAAGAAAAACCTCAGCTCCAGCCAGCTGCTGACGCGTGGTGGCCTTTTGGTCCCGGTTCATGTCAACAACCGGGACCAAAGGCCCCCTTGCCTGGGCTGCCCGCAGTGGCCACGTGGAGACACATCTGTCCCGGTTCGTGTAAGAACCGGGACTAAAGGAGGAGGGCATTAGTACCGACTTTTTTGTCCCGGTTCAAGGCCCTCATGAACCAGGACAAATGCCCTGTTTTCCATTAGTGCATAGCGCAGATACTAGGAACTTGCATGAACACAGTGAGAAACACTAGAACAAGAAAATCTGGACATACATAAAGAAGCAAAGCATTATAAATCAAAGAATCGGAATAATAATCATTGTCCCACAAGAAAAAGCTCTTACCAAGTGTCACAACATGAACATAGACAGGTCAGCATGAAACCCTTCATAAGTCTAACTGTGTAGTCTAGTATACATATCAAGATTGTCGAGAAGACTAGATGGTGGCTGAGAATAAATGGCAAGGCATGAAAATTAACCTATAGCGGGTCAAATATGTTACGCATCATACATTACAGTGGAGCAAACCAAAAAGACCATATAATTAAAGAGCTATCATCACAATGAGTGACTTGAAGTATGCAATCAATTATAAACTGCAGTCTCTCCGCGACCACATATAAAGAGCTTATCACATATATAGAGCTACCAGCCTATCACAACCAGCAACAATAAGAAGAACATGAACTCGACAACTCGTAACGCATACCTCAATATGCTGTCTCTCAGCGTTGGGAAAGCATTTGAGGAAGGTGGGCACCATCTTGACGTCATTGCGAACCCCGAAATGCACATTCAAATTCAGAATCTTCACGCTTGTGAGCATGGCACTTGCGCTCGCATTAATCCCAGGCTGAAATTCCACGAATTCAGGAAGGAACATCACACAATCGTGTCATCAGCTGGACATATTTGCTAACTGAACAAATGGAAAGACTGGAGTCGGGAGATGTACCATGATGACTGTTTCTCCGGCCTCTAGGACCTGCCCTGGCTCCAAGTACACAAACGTGTGCAGCTTGGGAGCATCCACAATCCTGAGCCTGGTACACAAGTCACGGGCGGTTTTGCAAGATTCAATCAGGATGAGCCTCTCCAGGCGCGGAGCCTTGACCACGGCGATGTCCTCCAGAACAGAGCCGCAGATTTGCATGCACCGCAGGCTCTGGCTGACGAGACGTAGACGCTGGCCGCCATTGATGCATCCCACGATGTTGAGGACCTCCAGGATGGGGCTCCTGGCGACGAGGGAGTCGACGACGCCGTGCTCCATTTCGACGAAATAGAGGCCGAGCTCACGGAGGCGGGGAAAGGAAGCGCCACGCAGGGCGGCCGTGCCCGGCAGCTTCCAGACGCCAACGTAGAGGCGGGTGAGGGTTGTGATGGTGAAGAGGGTGGCGGGGAGGGGCACGTCGAGCGGCCACGGGCGGCTGACGAGGACGAGGTCCTGGACGCCCTTGGCGGCGAGGAGCTGGCGCCAGCGCGCGAGCTGGGCGGGTACCCGTCCATCTGGCTGCAGACGAGGTGGACGCAGCCGAAGGGGCCAGGGTGCGCTTCGAGGATGCGGGAGACGGCGGCGATGACGGCCGGTGAGTCGGCCGGCGTGGGGCGAAAGGCCCGGGCTTTGGGGAGGAGGTGGATGTCGACGAGGACGAGGGGCGTGGAGCGCCAGAGCGCGCGCCAGCGGGAGGAGAGCAGGGCGGTGCGCGCAGCGTCGTTGACGGGGAGGCGGGCGAGGATGTTGCGCAGGAGGTCGAGGGGGAGGCGGCGAGGGCGGTGAACCGCGCGCCGTTGTAGAGGGGGTAGTTGGGGAGGTTGTGGTAGATGTACGCTAGCATCAGCTCCGCGCATCGTTCCCTCTCCTGCGGGTCGGCCGCCGTCGCTGGGTCGACGTTGTTGAACGGTGGCTGCAGGTGCTCGGCCATGGCCGACGACGGCACCGGTGAGGGTTTCTTGATTCCAGGCTTCTGGAAGAGTGGCGAGCGTGGATGCGAGTGGTCGGCCGTCGGCTGTGTGGTGTGGTGTGGTGTGGTGGCCCTATTTGGCTGGGCCGGCTTCCGACACAGGTTTGCTAACGGGCCCATGAGTTTGGCCCTTTTTCTCGGATCTCAATTTGGTCACTCCCCTCAAATAACTCCCCTCAAAAGAAAAAAACTTGGTCAAAATAACTTTATCTCAAAAAAAACTTAAAATTACTAAACTTGGTTAAAATTACTTTGTCTCAAAAGAAAACTTGGCTAAATCTTAAAATTACTAAACTTGTGTACTACTATTTTGATCACTCTCTCTTAGTCAAAATGACTACTTAAGTTGTTGAACTTTTTTGTCAAACTGAATGTGTTGATGGTTTACTCACAAAAGGCTGTGTGGTTGTACAATCATTTGTATTTTTCTACACCTGATGGTTTGGTGCAGTGCAACCTTTAATTGAGAAGCTAATTGCCAGCTTGCTTTTAAAGAAACTACTCGTTCCATCCTATAATCTAAGACATTTTTTTACACTACACTAGTGCCAAAAAACATCCTACATTATGGCACGGGCACGGAGGGAGTACTTCATAAGCTCTCCTGTTTGGTCTAAATAAATGATCTTATATAGGGGACCATCTTATATTTGATGCAAATCACTCGATGACAACACTGGTGATGGTGATTATGGTGAAAATCACGATGGTGAGAATTCCAATGGGAATATCGGCGCAACGCACCAAACAACATTAGTGTTGGAGGTGGCAACACTAGCTCTAGCAACCGGGAAAGGGAGACTTAGAACAAAAGGTGGTGGTGGTAACATGGGCAATGCATTTTGTTCAATTAGACCATGGTAACAACAGATTAGAACTAATGGTGGTGTTGGTAACATAGCAGCATTTTGGTAGTTGCATAGACTTTAGAGTCAGGTTATCTCCTGTTGTTGTGGATTGTGATACATTTTGATTGTAGTTCATTGGATGAGCAAAACTGAAGCTTCTGGTGCTTTGGATGTGCAAAACTAATTCTTACCCTTCCAATTTATGAGTATTGTGTTGATTTGGAACATCATATATATGTATGCCAGTGGCTTACACACATGGATTTGATGAAAGTATAGTTTGTATTGATGATTAGAGTAATGTAAATATAAATTGAATATGAAGCCGAAATTTGTACTGCTGACGGTTTAGGACCAACATAAGGACAATTTCCTCATGGGCGGCCACAAATCCCACCCTGCCCACGAAATCTTGAAACTGGCGATGAGCTCTCAATTGAGTGGATCGGCTGACAAACCAGTTACAATAGGAAGGAGGTGGGAAGGGACGGCAACGCCCATGGGTGGAGGCCAGTGGCATCGGGGCAAGGAGAGGATATCAGTGTCGGCAGGAGCTTCAGATGAAATTCAAATAAAACATTAACAAAGTTCAATCTAGGAACATTGGAAACTTGTAAACTAATTTATCGATATATGAATAATTTGATGCCAATAAATTTAAAGTGTAAAATGATAATATATTGTTACTCCCATATTTGATAATGTATTGCATATTAGGATTCACTAAGATAAGCTCTTGACGACCAACATTTATTTCATGCACAACACACGTTTTAGAAAAGGCACAATCTGCTTGGACAACTCCTTCAAACAAGCAAAATTCTAAAAGAGAAATGCTCTAACTTACCATGGTCCAGCTGCTCTATATATATATATAACTCACAGCCGCATAAAATTCTAAAATGTGACAACAGGCAATATTTCACAGTTACTCCCTCCGTTCTATATTAGTTGTCTCTGAATAGATGTATCTAGACGTATTTCAGTGCTAGATACATCCGTTTGAGCGACATCTAATATGGAACGGAGGGAGTACATGGCAAGAGCTCTTCATTTCACATAACTATAGAGAAGGCCTAAAAGGAAATGCTGAAGTTCGGAGGGTGCCTAACCGAAGATGGCCATCCACAAGGCTTTGCTTCTTGCAATCCTTGGTTGCATCTGCCTAGGTGGTACTGTCATTTCAGCTCGTGAGCTGAACGATGACTTCTCGATGGTGGCAAAGCATGAGAACTGGATGGCTCAGTATGGCCGTGTGTACAAGGACACCACTGAGAAGGCGCGCCGGTTCGAGGTTTTCAAAGCCAACGTTGAATTCATTGATACATTCAATGCCCAGAATCACAAGTTCTGGCTCGGCGTCAACCAGTTCGCTGATATCACCAATGATGAGTTCAGGACAACAAACACAAACAAGGGGTTGAAAGCAAACCCCATGCGAGTTCTTTCTACAGGATTCAGGTATGAGAATTTGAGTTTTGATGCTCT
>LR880967.1:31880769-31896339 GCA_904067115.1 Aegilops sharonensis
TTATATATTTCTGTTGAATGTTTTTTGATTTATTAATGACTTAGAATTTTGATAAAAATAGTTCAAATAATTGAATATTTCTTTAGAATCTTAAATGTTTTATTCAAATTGTGCACATTTTAGAAAATACGTGGCAATATTTTCATATTCATGAACATTTATCAAATTACAACCTTTTTTACAAATCTGTGAATATATTTAAAATATGAGACAGTTAATTTTTTTAAACATTTTCTAGAATCCATGAATATTTTCGTATTCATGAAGAATTTCTAAATTTACGAACATATTTTAAACTCATGAATGTTTTTAAAGATTTATGAACTTTTTTTAATCCATAAAAAATATATAAAATTTGCATGCTTTAGGTCGACGTTGGTGAACAGCGTACGGCCGGCCATGGTCGGCGGCAAGGGTTTGCCGATTTTTGGGGGTTTCCGAGCGGAGCGAGCGACTAGTGTTGTGTAGTGGAGGCTCCCCTTTGTAGTTTAGTTGGGTCAAAATATGGGCCCATGGCTGAATTTCGAGCGAGCGACCAGTGTAGTGAAGACCCCCGTGTGGCTGCTGACTCATTTGTTTTCTGTTGATAATAACTCCCTTGATAATATCACTACAATCCAGAAAAATCAGGATCGTATTATGATATAAAAAATAATACTCCCAATGACAACGAATATGGATTAGACGGCATATTATTAATATTATTTTGGTTTTTTTAAATCTCAACCGACTTAAGTCAATGCTATATCCGTCAGAGTTTACACAGAGGATCGTGCAAATTTTATCTTTATATAGCACTACTAAAAGTTGCTAAATTGTCAAATTTTTACTTGATTTCTATAGTTTCATTTGAATTTTGTTTCCTTTAAAAAGAATGCCTAATTGCCATTTTTGAGAAACACATTGTCTTTTTTAACAAAGGATGGATTTTATTGGCTCAAAATTGAGTATCAAGAGTATATATACAATGAGCACACATTCGGCGTCTGCATGGTTAGAATGCACACAACCACCAATACATGCACACACAAAAGACATGTCAGCTAATAGTAAAGTCATATAAGACCAACGCTATGCGTAGGCGAGGAAAAAAGAAAAAACACCGGAGTGGTCAGATCTGGTATTGGTAAACTATACAATAATGACCATATCCACACCGACCATCTTGTGACACCACACGGACAACGAGGTTCTTCAACAACAACGCCTTCGGATAGAGTGTGACACTCTAACCCGCCGTCACCGGATCTAACCACCAAAGGCCAGAATCTAGGTTTTCACCTCGAAGAACTAGTCTGAGTATATCCAAGCAATGCCTTCAACGAGGTAATTAATGACGTAAAAACATCATGACTGCTAGGTATAACCAACTCGGGTCAGACCTAAGCTTTCACCCATAGCCCAAGACCGGGTGCCCGAGTAGCACTATCATCGACATCATTTAATGTTGTCGCCGCCACTTTTTCGTGATCTCAGCAGCTTCATGCGATGTGAGATCGCCGGCGCTGCACAACCATCCCACCACGTCAATCCGCCATTTTGTAGTATGCATCTCCCCATTGAATTCAACCACCAGATTTGGAGAGAGGAACCCTCACGAAGATCTTTCGATGATCTTCGCAATCCGCAGTGGGTCCGCCGCCATCGCTGGAGTTGAGGCGTTGGGACGAGCAGAACGGCGATGAGACTTTGGCTTCGTTGGAGGAATTGGGTTATGGGGGGAAGAGGAAGGTTGTGTGCCGACGCCGCCGTCCGCCGTTGGATGGCCTTCTCTGGCGGCTGTGTGGAAAAGGGTTGGCTGAGGTGTGGAGGTTTGGGCGGCGCCGGGGAATCCTCCGGAGTTGCCCGAGAGCGACACAGACGCGGCTAGGTCTCCAAAGCAGGAATCGAAGAGATAGAATCACATTGTATACTAACCTATATTAAATTTACGGAAACACTAACGCCCACACGTGTGGGCATTCCCCAACTCGCCCACATGCATGCATCGTCGTTCACTGTCTTTTGCATGAATCTTGACACGAAAAGATGCATTTGATGTGCCACGTAGGACGGTGCTAGTGTGTGGGGGTTGGAGAGTTTGCCCACACGCCCGCACCACGCTGTTTGCCAGCTGCGCTGTGTGGGCGAACTAGTTTCTGCCCACACAGCCACCACCTAGTTCATGCGCGTCTGGGCGAACTGCTTTTCGCCCACATGACACGCCTACGTTGTGGATGGCAACTGCAGTTACACGAACGTGCCAACTAGGTAAACACACATGGAAACTGTGATTCTTTGCTAGACGGCAACTGCAGTTGCGCGTACGTGGCAACTAGATAAACACACATGACAACTGTGATTAACAATACATGGCAACTATGGTTGGACCACACGTGGCAACTAGGTAAACATGCATGGCAACTACTATTTGACTATATGTGGCAAGTAGTTAATCACACACGGCAACTATGGTTTGATTGCACGCAGCAACTACCATAAATTAGACATGGCAACTATAGTTAACCAAAGCAGATAGAGTTGCCATGTTTTTACAACTGCACTTGCCACCCCGAATAACTACATCTGCCAACCAGGATGGCAACTAAATCGTCATCCCACGGGGTACCTAACGTAGCTGCGCCAGGATGTGTGGGCATTTTTGCTTCGTGCCACACGCGCGGGGTGAAGATGAGTAGTACTTGCTGGGTGTGTGGCACGAAATAGCCGCACCCACACGTGTGGGCAATTCTAATGTCCGCCCACACACAGTCCGTGTGGGGTGCCTCTTGCTCACACCACACATGATGTGTGGGCGCATGTCGAATATACCACACGTGTGGTGAATATCGGCGTCTTAAAGTTATGGTCGGGGATCACACCCGAAATTGGTCCTGATCTCAGGCAACTTAGATTAAGTCTAAGTTTGGTGATGTCAGGATTGATGCAAAGTACGGATCGAGGTACACAGACCCCATTAATTATACATATCCAGGCTATCTTGTGTGATATGTAACTCATGGTGTGAGAGTTCAAGGTCGGGCTTAGGGGTTTAAATTTAGGGGGGAAATAGTTAGGGGTGATCATGAATTCATGGAACAAGTGGATGATGTCAAAGCTGGCTGGCAACATTAAGAGACAGTGGTTGGGATGATTTATTTTGTGATGTTCAAGAATTTTGTGTTGCTCATAGTATTCCAGTGCCAAATATGGATGAAGTAATACTGGTTCCATCTGACCATCTCTATTCTTGTAAGCTTTTTATTTCAAATCTCACAACTAAATTTATTTCATTAGAAATCCATTTTTATATTGTAGTGCCTTCTAGGACTCCGGGAACATGGCGAGTTTGCCGCTACGCAAGGCTGATTGTATGTCTTTCTTTTGGCAAAAATGAACAAGTGAGAGATGCTTCTGATCATGATGGAAGAAATTGCACGATCACATTTGGTGACATATGGTATGTAACTATGTATAGCTTTACTTTTGTTGGCAACATGGCGAGTTTGCCTGTATGCAAGGTTGGCTATGTATCTTTTGTTGTCATGTCTCAAGTTTATTTGGTCTATGAAGTGGATATTGATATAATAACTCACCTTAAAATTAAATTTGGTGTGACTATTATAGTTACGTTTTCACTTCATTATTAATGTGGATTTGTGATTTCGAAGCGTGGCGGTATGGTATATGTTGTGTATTTGAATAACTTATTTTTTTTTCTAGATTATACACTTAGGCTTAATTTGCCCAGGCTCCACAAAAGTTTTGGCTCCGCCACTGCTCGTTTCTAAAACACAAAATAAGTTTTGAGTAGACATGTAGATTCCTTCAAAAACACAAAAAATGAAAAAGTATTCCTACGAAATCCCTGTACTCGTTTCCTACAAACTGAATGCATCTGAAAAAAAATTCTCAAAATATTTTCTTCCAGTGCTTTTTCTGTAAAAAAATCCTTCGAACCGAGTGAGGACTAGGGTCGCTATTGCTGTGGAAGTATCGTAGAATATCAGACGAAGAAAACAAGAAAAAATGAGTTGGAGCTGCCCTCGCTTGACCGACGACTCCAAGTTCCACCAAACCCAAGAATCCTGCTTGGTCTGCTTGACCGACGACCTCCGTCCGTGTACTCTTGGGCTCTTGGCACTCCTTTCTCTATCAAGTCGCTGTTTGCAGTCAACCAGTCCACGCTGCCGTGGTACATCTCGTGATCGATCTTTGCTCAACTCCACGACCGGCCTACGCTGCCAGACAGAGCACCATCACCATGGCGACGATGCCCATCCGGCGCCATGCTACTCTCTCCGCCTACGTCGCCGCCGTACCCGTAATCCTCCTCCTCCTCACCTTCCTCCACCCGCCCCTCGCCGCCGCGCAACCGCTGCCGTGGGAGCTCTGCGACGCCGCCGCTGGTAACTACACGGAGGGCAGCACCTACCAGACCAACCTCCGCGTCCTCGCCGGCAACCTCCCCAAGAACGCCTCCTCCTCGCCGTCGCTCTTCGCCAAGAGCGCCGCTGGCACGGCGCCTGACGTCGTCTACGCCCTTGCTCTCTGCCGCGGCGACACCAACGCCTCCTCCTGCGCGACCTGCGTCGCCGCCGCCCTCCGGAACGCGCAGCAGCTCTGCGCCGTCAACAGGAGCGCCACCCTGTTCGACGACCCCTGACATGACAGCGACCGAATGTCGACGGTGCCTGGACGATATCATTCTTCCGATGACGTCCAAATATATCGCCGGGCGCCGCGGAGGGAGAGTCTTTGGCGTGAGGTGCAGCTTCCGGTTTGAAACATATCCTTTCTTTTCGACGCAGCTTGCGCCATCGCCCGCGCCGGCGCCACCAGGGGAAACAGGTGTGTTGCACAAGCCAACTTTATTTGACAACCCATTTGTTCCTTGGGACGGTAAAGGGCGAAGCAAACAAAAAATTTAATCCTTCAAAGTGAATTTCACCAGGTCAATAATTAAATATAAAGTTTTTAAGCACCCGCTTTATAGTTTCTAGGACATCATCAGTTACGTATGGAGGTATATTTTGGTACTTACAAAGTTGATATACATTTGCAGAAGGACCAAAACACAAGACAAGTACGGTTATAGTAGTAACGATTGCAGTGCTTACGAGTGCTGTGCCAGTCGCTATCATTATAGCATGGTATTACATTTGGAGGAGGAGGAGGACGACGAGGAGACAGAGACAAGAAGCAGAAATATTAGAACCAAGTAAATTCTCTTAACCATTTTGCATTATTTAATTTTAGTACCACAAGTATATGTAATAAATCACTTTACCGGATGGATTTTTAATAACCAAATTCTGCTGAAAAGATTTAGTACCAATATGTGTACCTATAAGAAAAGGGAGATCCCTAGAAATTTTCAGTTAGACCCTACTTATTCCCTAATAACTTGTAATGTTGCCCTCATTGCTTACTTTGTCTCTTCCAACAGAATCAACAAGCCTGGATGACGCTCACAATATGGAGTCTCTCCTCCTTGATCTATCAACACTGAAAGTTGCTACAGATGATTTTGCTGAACATAAAATGCTTGGCGAGGGAGGTTTCGGTGTAGTTTACAAGGTATAGGTCCCACTGTATGATTTGTTTTAGTGGATTGATGTCTCTTCGTTAGAGCGTGTTCAGATGTGTGGTCTTTCATTAAAAGGTGTTAGTATTTAGTTAGTCCTAATGCCGAAAGCATTCAAGAAAATTACACAAGCCAAAAAAGCCCTTGAAATTTCCTTATTAACTGTTGTGCAGGGAGACCTACCTGAAGGCCAAGAAATAGCGGTAAAGAGGCTCTCACAGACTTCCCGACAAGGAATAGAAGAGCTGAAAACCGAGCTGCTTTTGGTTGCCAAGCTGCACCACAAGAATCTTGTCAGGCTAATTGGTGTTTGCTTGGAGGAACATGAGAAAATACTTGTGTATGAGTACATGCCAAATAGAAGTCTTGATACAATTTTGTTTGGTAAAATTTTCTCACTGTGTTTTGTTTTCACAAAGGAAAACATCCGCTACTAGGATAGTGCCTAGTGCTACCAAAGAAAAACTACAACTTTATAATAATTGATGTTTCTTGTTTGAGTAACAGATGCTGAGGAATCCAAGAAGCTAGATTGGGGGAAGAGATCCAAGATTATATGTGGAATAATTCGGGGCTTACAATATCTTCACGAAGATTCACAACTGAAGATAGTTCACCGGGACCTCAAAGCAAGCAATATCCTTTTAGACTCTGATTATAATCCTAAAATCTCTGACTTCGGCTTAGCAAAGATATTTGGAGGGGATCGATCACAAATTGTTACACATCGCATGGCTGGAACATAGTACGTATGGTCTGCAGTAGCATATTAATATGTCAATCATACTTAATTTTTTAAAAACTGTCAATCATGTTTGGTTTGATGCTAAATTTTGTTGTGCCAATGTTTGGCATTGGCTCAAATATTGGCTACTAATTGGTCAGTTACCAAATTGTCTAGCCAAACACACATTAAGTTTCCACAAAAAAAAACTCACATTAACTTTCATTTTTTTAGCAAGTCTTGGTATTGCCAAAATTTGAGAAATAGCCCAATACATACATTGGCTAGCCAAATTCTGATAGCAAACCAAGCATGTCCTTAAAGTTCATCACACTAAAAAGCTACCCTCTTTGTTTCAGTGGGTACATGTCGCCCGAATATGCAATGCGTGGTCAGTATTCCATCAAGTCAGATGTATACAGCCTAGGCGTTCTAATTTTGGAGATCATCACCGGAAGAAGAAGCCATGGACCCTACGACTCGGAGTATGATACTGATCTCATAAACATTGTAAGTAATAGCATGTTCCTGACAGCTAAGCTAGCTCTCACTATTATAGTAGTTTATCAGAAGAGTCAACCTGGATCTCTTGTAGAATTCTGAATGATTGAGTCCCAATTTGGTGCAGACATGGGAACACTGGACCAAGGAAAGAGCGGCGGAGTTGATAGATCCAGCCTTGAGGAATCATTGTCCCACTTACCAGTTGCTGAAGTACATTCACATAGGCCTATTGTGTGTCCAGCAAAAACCCACAGACAGGCCGTTGATGTCGGCGGTGAATGTCATGCTTAGCAGTAGCACTGTGAGTCTTCCTTCTCTGTCCAGGCCAGGCTTCTGCGCCCAGGAGATTGGTGCCAGCTCCACATCGGAAGAAAATCCAGCGAAAGCGTCGTCAAATAAGATGTCCATCACAGAACTTGAGCCCAGATGAGATGGTCTTGATTCAGACCTGACGGAATTGGTGCTACTCCTTGTTGCTGTTCGTGATAATATGGCAAGCCAGGCCTGGACTTAATAATTGGCAAACTCCCTGGCTTTGTGGCTTGGCGTGTTCTTAAAGAAACTAAGGAAACCAATACTAGATGACCAAACAATTGACTTTGTAGTTTGTACTACATAATGATTTTAAACAAATGGCATACAATCTTCCTTTCCAAAAACTCCTTGCGTTCCTTGGCTCCACAGTCCACATGCTCCAGCAAATCAGAATATAAGATGCCTTGAGATCAGGTTTGGGCAGCAGCCACTGTTACATGCTCGAAACTATCTATCACAACATGAACAGGTGGAGCCGTTTTCGGCTACCCGTTGATCCAAAAAACACCAGGAATGGAACATTTAGCCACAATGAAATGGTTCAAGGAGCATAGATTGACAGGGAAACTGGTAACACGGGTTACAGGGCCACGCGCACCAAGCGTCAGGTAGCAATGGATATACCACAACCACTCCATGGCTTGCAACGAAAACACAACACCCCGCTACTCCACAGAGGCTAAGCTCGGAAGACCCCCGCGCGAACGAAAACGGGTCAGGGAAAGAGAAATCCGCCCCGGTTTTGAAGTTCCAGGGAGCACCCCCTGCAGGCCCCTTGTTCACGACCACAAACTGGTAGCTGGACTCGGATGCCATGTTTCTGCAGCTGTCTCTCACCTTGGCGACCGCCTCCTTCGTCGAGTACAGCGTGAAGCGTGGATTGGGCATCACGATGCACGTGTTCCTCAGAGCGCGCGCGCTCCCGAAGAAGAACTCTAGGAAGCCAACCTCGCCAGAGTGCCCTTTGAACTCGCGGAGGCACGTCGTGTGGATGCGCGAGACGACGTTTTCGATGGGACCAGACTCCTCCCCTAACTTGCGGGTGAGGTGGTAGCCAGTGGGTTGATCACATCTTTTTCTCTGCAAAAAAAATGCATCGGATCGGTCAACGGTTGGACGTACCAGAAGTCAAGAGGCAAAGAAAAAGAAATCAAAATAATGGCATTGTAAACTGCTGTGACACGACAAAATTTCAGTAACAAATATCGTAACACAAACAGATGAACATGCAATTCAAAGAATTATAATTGCATACTCTAGTCTGAATGCGTATAGACAACCTGATTGTTGTGAATAAATGGTAAAGCTTGGGTTATTCTTAGCTATATTGGTCAAGAATAAGAATGTACTCCCTCCGTTCCTAAATAATTGTCTTTCTAGAGATTTCAACAAATGACTACATACGGAGCAAAATGAGTGAATCTACAATTTAAAACATGTCTACATACATCCGTATGTTGTAGTCCATTTGAGATGGCTAGAAAAACAAATATTAGGGAACGGAGGGAGTATATGATATTTCGTAAGGTATGCTAGTCATAATGACACAATACATGGCTCACATTTCACAGTAGAAGGCAATAAAAAGACCATAAAGAACATTAATAATAATTGACTTGACAGATCTATTCAAATCAGTGAGAACACTGCAAGCAACAAATCAGTGACAACTCTATATTTCAATGAGTGAAAGTACCAGAATGTACTACTTACTAAATAGCCTAGTAGTGCAGACTGCAGAGAAAAATAGCAATGAATGATTTATATGCTAAACAAGATGTGCTGAGCATAAATCCATCGACGGTAAATTTAGATATATGTGAGGCTGCAAACTTCAGTCCAGAATGGATGACTTAAGTCTTAACAACATTTTGGCAGATATATTTTTTTATACGAACTTCCAGATGTGAGCTACAACAGCCTCTTTCTGTAAAAAAATTAGACAGGATTGATTCTGATATGATCAAATTAGCGTCCTAGCATCCATACAGCTATCATGGTATTACCAATACCGAAACAGCCTCAAGAATGTGCTAGTTTAGTATGTGTATTTTTCATAAGTCAGAAATAAGCATTGCATGCCTCATGTCTGTTGCTGTTTTATTTAATGGCCCGTGAGCAACCTGTGTCGGGCTCTGGCCCAACCAAGTATAGAAAGTGCTCTACAGCCCACCATCCACCACACAGTCCACCCTCACTCACTCGTCCACTCAATCCTCAAAAGATAAAATCAATCCTTGATCTGTTTTTTTAATGCGAAGTGTATTAGGGATCTGGGGCTTTGCAAAGTGCACGGGTTTCTTTTGCTTAGCCTTCTTAATCACCACACCTTTAGTATGAACGCCGTCCACTTAGTACCTGCATGTGGAGTGGATTGTCCCGTTTTTTCACCGTAGGCGATCTGGGTTTGCTTTCACACTTGTTATTTGCGGACGATTCACCGCTATTTATAAAGCGGGGCGAAAGCCTTTTTTGGTAAGCCATAGAACGACAAGCTACTGTGCTGAAAGGTTTGTTGAACACTTATGCGAGGGTTACGGGTAAACTATAAACCCATCAAAGTGTTCCATCCTTTTTTCTAGTAATTGTAATGAAGTGGTATCCTTAGAAGTGAAGAAGATCTTGGATGTTACAAAAGTGAAGTCTTTGATCCTAAATACCTTGGGTTGCCAGTACCGAAAGGAAGAATGCACAAAGGAAGGTTTGAGACTACACAGGAAAGAATTCGTAAGAGGCTAGTTGACTCGAGTGAGCAGTTTATGTCTATTGGTAACAAGGAGATTTACATCAAAGCAGTAGCCCAAGCGATGCCCACTTATACTATAAGTGTTTTCCGATTACCTGTGTCGGTTTGTAATGAACTCACTAAGATGATGAGGCAGTACTGGTGGGGAGTTGACAAGGGCCAAAGGAAATTGGCATCGTTAAGTTGATGTAGATGGGGGAGGTTGCTGTAGATGTACGCTAGCATCAGCTCTGCGTACCGATCCCTCTCTTGCGGGTCGGCACCCTGGCGCCGTGCATCGGCCGCCGTTGCCAATTGGAGGACACTGGATATGTTTGGATATGAGGCTAGCTCAATCCTAGCGTAACATGGGCAAGGCTTTTCGTTTGGTACATGAAAATCCTAGCTTTGAGTGGTAAGCTAGTCGCCGGCGTCACCAAAAAGCTAGCCTCGGTCAGGAGAGCCAACAGCGGCTAGCTCTCATCGGCAAGAAGGAGAGGTCCAGAAAAATCACTCGAGCCACTTCTTCCATAAGTGCAGACAATGCTCGTCGCTCCGAACAACACAACTGACATGGAAAAAAACCTGAGTTGCTAATGGAAACTGATGGTCTCGCCAATGTGGGCAACTCCAATGGGCGACCCCATTTGGTCCGGGAGCATACCCATTTTCTGGCCGGTTTGTGTCCAGTTCCACCCAACTCCAGAGCAAATTTTGGCCAGATTTGCGTCCAGACGGACGCACACGCGTCCCTACTCCCCATCGGCCCCATTTAGTCCACATGGGTGGTCAGGCCCTCCCAACCGCCCTCCAACCCATCCTTTTTCAATGCCGAAACCGTGGACCGGCCAGTCCACTTCTCGCCGCGTCCACACTCTTTCACTGTCCCCTCCACTACCAGAAAAACTGGGGTTGCCGACGGCCAAATCTATGCCGACGGCCCCCGTCGGCATCTATGGACCTATGCCGACGGCCACGGAAAGGCCGTAGGCGTAGAAAAGCCGTCGGCATACATCCATCTATGCCGACGGGGCCGTCGGCATAGACAAGGCCGTCGGGACCGCCCGAGGTACGCCTACGGGGCCCGTCGGCATAGGGCAGGCCGTCGGCATATCCGTGGCCCACCTGCCCGTTCAGCGCTGACCATTTGACGGCGTTGACCCTACGCCGACGGGCAATAACGGCGGCCGTCGGCATATCAGTGGCAGAGGTATGCCTACGGCCAAGCCGTCGGCATAGGCCCCTCTGCCACGTCAGCGATCCGTGTGCCACGCCACGTCAACGATCCGTGGGACAACCTCCGTGTGTGCACAGATATGCCGACGGCCTGGCCGTCGGCATACGTGTATTTTACTTTATTTTTTTATTTTTACTCCGTTTTGTTATTTTTACTTTATTTTAGTTTTTGTTTTTGTATAAGATAATTATGCCTTATCTAAAAAAAACATACCCGATGGTATATCGATTGCCCCCCGTTACGAACATTGCTATCGCCATGTCACGGAGGGGGGAAACGGTCGACGCGGAAGGAATTCTTGTTGGTGGGGGGATTCGGGGTGTAGCTATGTCACCGAAACATCGCACGGGTCCCGATGCATATGTGAAAGTGTTCATGCATGCGTACGCCCGTCTTGGGGCTCCGGGGTGTGCCCCCCCTCACGGACGGCGCCGCCGCCGGCACCTGGAGGGGGGAAACGGACGCGTCGGGTCTACACGGAGGGGATCTTGCCTCTTCAGACATGCCACCACACCACCCCGCATGTATGAGGGCCCGGTACGACGGGCCGACGGCATTGCTACCCCCCCTCCCCCCAGTGCCCCCGTCCCGCCTACCCCTGTAGCGTTTGACCACGCGATCTCGCCCTTTGACTTGGCACGGACGGGCTTTGCCCAGTGGACCTCGCCACCCGGTTGTGTCAGTTCGGCCTATAGGGACACCCGGGAGCAACCTCCGGGCCAAACCCACAGCTACATCCCCTCCGTGTAGACCCGACGCGTCCGTTTCCCCCCTCCAGGTGCCGGCGGCGGCGCCGTCCGTGAGGGGGGCCACACCCCGGAGACGCGTGCCGGGCATTTGCAACCGCCACAACACTTCCAGACTTGTGAGAGGCCGCCTACGCAAGATTTGACGGTATGCTAGCCCCCGGCCGCCGCCGGCCACAGTCGTAGACGCGCGAAGAGCAATCCGCGTAGAGGGAAGTGTTCAGATACTTCTCCATCATGAAAAATTATGAAAAATTACCATCGGTCCTATAGCACATGTGCCCACGTCATGTAAAAAACTCATGATTTTATCGCGCTCCGAGTATTTAATAATATTCACGCCGCATCATTTCCGCAGAACATCTCCTGCCGTGTCATCGCCGTCCGTGAGGGGGGCCACACCCCGGAGACGCGTGCCGGGCATTTGCAACCGCCACAACACTTCCAGACTTGTGAGAGGCCGCCTACGCAAGATTTGACGGTATGCTAGCCCCCGGCCGCCGCCGGCCACAGTCGTAGACGCGCGAAGAGCAATCCGCGTAGAGGGAAGTGTTCAGATACTTCTCCATCATGAAAAATTATGAAAAATTACCATCGGTCCTATAGCACATGTGCCCACGTCATGTAAAAAACTCATGATTTTATCGCGCTCCGAGTATTTAATAATATTCACGCCGCATCATTTCCGCAGAACATCTCCTGCCGTGTCATCGCCGTCCGTGAGGGGGGCCACACCCCGGAGACGCGTGCCGGGCATTTGCAACCGCCACAACACTTCCAGACTTGTGAGAGGCCGCCTACGCAAGATTTGACGGTATGCTAGCCCCCGGAGGCCGCCGGCCACAGTCGTAGACGCGCGAAGAGCAATCCGCGTAGAGGGAAGTGTTCAGATACTTCTCCATCACGAAAAATTATGAAAAATTACCATCGGTCCTATAGCACATGTGCCCACGTCATGTAAAAAACTCATGATTTTATCGCGCTCCGAGTATTTAATAATATTCACGCCGCATCATTTCCGCAGAACATCTACTACCGTGTCATCGCCGTCCGTGAGGGGGGCCACACCCCGGAGACGCGTGCCGCCTCTTCGGACATGCCACCACACCACCCCGCATGTATGAGGGCCCGATGCGACGCTCCGGTGGCATTGCTACCCCCCAGGGCCCCCGTCCCGCCTAATCCTGTAGCGTTTGACCACCGGATCTAGCCCTTTGACTTTGCACGGACGGGATTTGACCAGTGGGCCTCTCCACCCGGTTGTGTTAGGTCAGCCCATAGGAACACTTTGGAGCAAGATCCGGGCCAGGCCCACGGCAAGATCCCCTCCGTGTAGACCCGACGCGTCCGTTTCCCCCCTCCAGGTGCCGGCGGCGGCGCCGTCCGTGAGGGGGGGCACACCCCGGACACGCGTGCCGCCTCTTCAGACATGCCACCACACCATCCCGCATGTATGAGGGCCCGATACGACGGGCCGGCGGCATTGCTACCCCCCCAGTGGCCCCGTCCCGCCTAACCCTGTAGCGTTTGACCACGCGATCTAGCCCTTTGACTTTGCACGGACGGGCTTTGACCAGTGGACCTCTCCACCCGGTTGTGTCAGTTCGGCCCATAGGGACACCCGGGAGCAACATCCGGGCCAAACCCACAGCTACATCCACTCCGTGTAGACCCGACGCGTCCGTTTCCCCCCTCCAGGTGCCGGCGGCGGCGCCGTCCGTGAGGGGGGGGGGGGGACACCCCGGAGACGCGTGCCGGGCATTTGCAACCGCCACAACACTTCCAGACTTGTGAGAGGCCGCCTACGCAAGATTTGACGGTATGCTAGCCCCCGGAGGCCGCCGGCCACAGTCGTAGACGCGCGAAGAGCAATCCGCGTAGAGGGAAGTGTTCAGATACTTCTCCATCATGAAAAATTATGAAAAATTACCATCGGTCCTATAGCACATGTGCCCACATCATGTAAAAAACTCATGATTTTATCGCGCTCCGAGTATTTAATAATATTCACGCCACATCGTTTCCGCAGAACGTCTACTACCGTGTCATCGCCGTCCGTGAGGGGGGCCACACCCCGGAGACGCGTGCCGCCTCTTCGGACATGCCACCACACCACCCCGCATGTATGAGGGCCCGATGCGACGCTCCGGTGGCATTGCTACCCCCCAGGGCCCCCGTCCCGCCTAATCCTGTAGCGTTTGACCACCGGATCTAGCCCTTTGACTTTGCACGGACGGGATTTGACCAGTGGGCCTCTCCACCCGGTTGTGTTAGGTCAGCCCATAGGAACACTTTGGAGCAACATCCGGGCCAGGCCCACGGCAAGATCCCCTCCGTGTAGACCCGACGCGTCCGTTTCCCCCCTCCAGGTGCCGGCGGCGGCGCCGTCCGTGAGGGGGGGCACACCCCGGACACGCGTGCCGCCTCTTCAGACATGCCACCACACCATCCCGCATGTATGAGGGCCCGATACGACGGGCCGGCGGCATTGCTACCCCCCCAGTGGCCCCGTCCCGCCTAACCCTGTAGCGTTTGACCACGCGATCTAGCCCTTTGACTTTGCACGGACGGGCTTTGACCAGTGGACCTCTCCACCCGGTTGTNGCAATCCGCGTAGAGGGAAGTGTTCAGATACTTCTCCATCACGAAAAATTATGAAAAATTACCATCGGTCCTATAGCACATGTGCCCACGTCATGTAAAAAACTCATGATTTTATCGCGCTCCGAGTATTTAATAATATTCACGCCGCATCGTTTCCGCAGAACGTCTACTACCGTGTCATCGCCGTCCGTAAGGGGGGCCACACCCCGGAGACGCGTGCCGCCTCTTCGGACATGCCACCACACCACCCCGCATGTATGAGGGCCCGATGCGACGCTCCGGTGGCATTGCTACCCCCCAGGGCCCCCGTCCCGCCTAACCCTGTAGCGTTTGACCACCAGATCTAGCCCTTTGACTTTGCACGGACGGGATTTGACCAGTGGGCCTCTCCACCCGGTTGTGTTAGGTCAGCCCATAGGAACACTTTGGAGCAACATACGGGCCAGACCCACAGCAAGATCCCCTCTGTGTAGACCCGACGCGTCCGTTTCCCCCCTCCAGGTGCCGGCGGCGGCGCCGTCCGTGAGGGGGGGCACACCCCGGACACGCGTGCCGCCTCTTCAGACATGCCACCACACCATCCCGCATGTATGAGGGCCCGATACGACGGGGCGGCGGCATTGCTACCCCCCAGTGGCCCCGTCCCGCCTAACCCTGTAGCGTTTGACCACGCGATCTAGCCCTTTGACTTTGCACGGACGGGCTTTGACCAGTGGACCTCTCCACCCGGTTGTGTCAGTTCGGCCCATAGGGACACCCGGGAGCAACATCCGGGCCAAACCCACAGCTACATCCACACCGTGTAGACCCGACGCGTCCGTTTCCCCCCTCTAGGTGCCGGCGGCGGCGCCGTCCGTGAGGGGGGGGGGGGGCACACCCCGGAGACGCGTGCCGGGCATTTGCAACCGCCACAACACTTCCAGACTTGTGAGAGGCCGCCTACGCAAGATTTGACGGTATGCTAGCCCCCGGAGGCCGCCGGCCACAGTCGTAGACGCGCGAAGAGCAATCCGCGTAGAGGGAAGTGTTCAGATACTTCTCCATCACGAAAAATTATGAAAAATTACCATCGGTCCTATAGCACATGTGCCCACGTCATGTAAAAAACTCATGATTTATCGCGCTCCGAGTATTTAATAATATTCACGC
>LR880967.1:31931100-31949001 GCA_904067115.1 Aegilops sharonensis
AAAAAGTGCATGTGCACATTGTTGTAGGGAGAACAACATAAATATAGCTTCCCCCCTTACTTACCTATTAAAACAAGGTAATTTAACCACTTAATTTGAATGAATCTATGGTGGAAATGAGGTGAAAAAGAGGAGGCACCCGAGACAAGGAGGAGGTGGAGAGAATGAAGTGGGGAGAAAGTGAGTGTGGGTAGGAGAGGCTGTCCAAAATATCTTGTTGCTGCCCACTTACTAATGGCGCACCAGCACTAAATGCGCCATTAGTAATCCAGGTAACTAATGGCGCACCTCCTGGCGGTGCGCCATTAGTAGATTTGCAAAAATAAAAAAAAATACTAATGGCGCACCCCTTGCATGGTGCGCCATTAGTAGTTACAACTACTAATGGCGCACCTCGCCGGGATGCGCCATTAGTATGTTTGGACAGGCGCACTAGTTCAAAAAAAAATTCCTATACTAATGGCGCACCCACTGCCTGGTGCGCCATTAGTAGTTACAACTACTAATGGCGCACTTGAGCAGGATGCGCCATTAGTATGTTTGGACAGGCGCACTAGTTCAAAAAGAAAGTTTCATACTAATGGCGCACCCTTTGCATGGTGCGCCATTTGTAGTTTCAACTCTAATGGCGCATTAGCATCTGGTGCGCCATTAGTATATACTAATGGCGCACCAACTTTCTGGTGTGCCATTAGTGTCAATCCCATCTATAGCCCTTTTTCTAGTAGTGCGTGGGAGATCGCCCATACGCGGAAGGACCCCAAGCCTGGCGAGCCCAAGTACTACGGCAAGAAGACCGCGTGGAGGAAGGAGGCCTACTCCGCAGCGTATCTGAAGTTACATCCTGACACACCTGACCCCATTGCGGCGGATCTGGACGACAGGGCGGTGGTGAGCATGGGGCCCAAGGAGCACGGTCGGGAGGCGGTTCTCGATGCTGTGGTCACTCCGACTATCTCCTACACACAGCTTCGTCGGATCGACCCTGAGCCAGCGCATGAGCCAGCCAGTGTCCAGTTCACAGTCCCTCTTTCAGGAGCAACAATCTGTAAGTATTTTCCCTCTTATCTTCATTGCTCACTTTATTTTCCGCATCTAGTAGTTTTATGAGTTCCATCATGTCATACCGTAGGCCTACCTGGAGTACACACGCCAGGAGACCATGACGTGGCATCAGAGGCTTCATGAACACCAAGTGCAGAGGGATCGCCAGCTGGAGCAGGCTTTTCAGGAAATGGCGGCCGGCAGGTGTCCTCAGTTGCAGCCAGCACCATGCCCTCCAGCACAACCAGTGCTGCTGACCTTTGAGGAGTTTGTGGCACAGAACGCTGGCCCCTCGCCGGTTAGTTCATCCCCAATCTATTCACCCAAAGCATGTCATGCCTTTCAACACACTCCTATATCCCATTAATATGTCTTTTCAACATCCAGGGAACAGGTGGATCTACCGTTGGCGGTGGTCTTCGCAGCACTCCGGAGACACGGAGCCCGACCACTCTGATCCACGGAGGCGGAGGCGGAGGTGGAGGCGGTCTTGGCGGTAGCGCCGGCGGAAGCACTGACGACCTGGGCTTCGGCGCTCTTGGCGGTGACGACCTCCGCGGTGCTCGACGTCCTGGTGCTTAAGCCATTCGGGGACTTGTGTGCTTATGCTTATGTTTTTTTAGATGACTTATGTGTGGTGATGATCTTTTAGATGACTTGTGTCCTTCTCTATATGCTTATGCCTTATGATTGTGCTTATGTCTTATGATTGTGCTTATGCTTATGATTGTGATGATGCTTATGCATATATTGTTGTGCTATGCTGCTCCTTACTGTTACGTTATGCTGCTTCTTATATATGCTGCTTCTTATATATCCTGTTGATATTCAAATGAATTGAGCTGAAAAGAAACAGAAAAAAGAAAAAAAAATCTGGACAGAAACTATGCCGACGGCCTAGCCGTCGGCATAGGCCTGGCGTGAGCTCCCAGTGGCTGACACGTGGCCGCCTATGCCGACGGCCTGGCCGTCGGCTTAGTTCTGCCCCAGGGGTGCCCAGTTGCCGACACGTGGCACGTCTATGCCGACGGCCTAGCCGTCGGCATCGTTCTAAACTAAGTCGACGGCCTGGCCGTCGGCATAGGCAAGCACCCAGGAGCAACGGCGGCTCGCCACGTGGCACCTCTATGCCGACGGCCAGGCCGTCGGCATAGGCAAGCACCCAGGAGCAACGGCGGCTCACCACGTGGCACCTCTATGCCGACGGCCTGGCCGTCGGCATAGGCAAGCACCCAGGAGCAACGGCGGCTCACCACGTGGCACCTCTATGCCGACGGCCAGGCCGTCGGCATAGTTCTAAACTATGCCGACGGCCAGGCCGTCGGCATAGAGGTTCCACGTGGCGAGCCGCCGTTGCTCATCAGTTGACGGCAGCCGCCGTTAGGCGGTGGCTTTGCCGACGGCCAGTGCCGTCGGCATAGATGTACGGCCACCGTCGGGATATGATCTACGCCGACGGCCGTTCTATGCCGACGGTCATCCTGGCTACGCCGACGGATATGTTGCCGACGGCCCTATGCCGACGGGGGCCGTCGGCATAGGCCTGTCCCGACGGCTAGTCAGGGCTTTGCCGACGGCCCTGGCCGTCGGCATAGGGTGCGTTTCCCGTAGTGCTCGTCGCGTCCACACACTTCCACTTTTGTAAGTTCTTAGTTGAGAGTTAAAGATCTGAGTCCCTCAGATCAATCCCGGGCGGGTGAGGCGCACCGGCTGTTCTCCACCACTGCGCCAGCGTGCGGTCCTTAACTTGGCAGTTATTATTTCTGAACAATCCTGGTCCATGCTGGCTGGTTGGCTCCTGAAGCTAGCACAAGAAGTGCATATGGAAAGGTGCGTTGCATATGATTGGAGTAGATGAAAATGTGCTCCATGTACAGATCGATCGTTGACGATGCTAGCCGGCAGTGATTTAAAACTCGCCCTGGTAAACCATTACTGCTGTCCTTGCATCTTTTATGGATCCAGGGAATGCAGACGGAGATAAACAAGTGTCTGTGTCACCTCTTACAACAACAAAGCAACTTACATTAGTAGTAGCAAGTCTCTGTGAAGATGTACATACAATAATGAACCTGCACATAGTCCCATAGTATCTGCTTTCTTTACTCCTCCTAGTCGCCGGCTGCCAGAGTAATTGAACTTGCTCATCTGCTTCTTAACCTCCAACCGATTGTCTATACAGCTCATGCGGCTTCGGTTACATGAAAGGATTTGTTTCGAGTAAACTTCCAATATATTCATCAAGTGTCATGGTAGTACTACAAATAACACAATAAGTAAAAAAAAATACATCAAGGTCCGTAGACCACCTAGCGACGATTACAAGCACTCGAGCGAGCCGAAAACGCGCCGCCATCTTCGCCCCTCCCTCCTCGGAGCCGGGCAAATATTGTTGTAATGGGCAGTCTGGAAGTCGTTGTGCTAAGGCCCATAGGACCAATGCACCAGAAGAACAACCGTCGCCGATGAAGAGAAACATAGATTGAAAGGATCTAATCTGTAGACATACGAACATAGATGAATGAAAACATGTGGATCCACCAAAGAAATACGCTGCCCGAGTCCCCCGAGCTCCGCGGGATACAAACCTCCATATGCCCTCCGACGATGCTAGATACGACACAAGGACGGGGACTAGGCGATGAGAACTTTATTCCATCTTCAGAGAGCCGCCGTCGCCTCGCCTCTCTAAGAAGGACACAAACCCTAACAAAACTCGAAAAAAGCATGAAAGAGTAAATTTAAACACAAGACTTAAAAGAACTACATCTCTATTTCTAACACCCCACACTGGCCCTTCCAAAGAGTAATACTCTAGCATTAGTTCGAGGTTCAAAGTAGCGCACAAACACGATATAAATAATGAAACTAAGATATTCCTTTTTTTAATAGAAAAACTAAGATATTCATGAACAACTTCCCAACACCTCTATTCAGAAAAAAGAAATACAAATGTATTGGGTGGCAGTTGTCACAATCACCTGTCCAAGTAAATTAGTTGTTTAGATGGAAAACTATGCAAAAACCCACAGTAAAAGGAGAAAATAAAGAGAGAAACATAAAGTTTTCCACAAGATTGCAATGCCTATAAAGCCCACTCTGCTTGAACCCAATCAATAAATAGTTGTCCACCCCTGCATGAGCAAGCAACCTGACAGGTGTGGATCACTAGCTAGACATGGCCCATGCAAGAGGCATCCTCCTCCCCGCGTACTACCACCTGATGATCAGCTGCTACCTGTTTCTAGCCGCCTACACGGCTCGACAGGCCGCCGCGCTGTCCTTCGACTACGACTTCACCATCCCGACGGACCGCGAGCAGCTCAACTTCATCAACGCGTCCTACCCCGGCAGGGACCGCGTCATCCTCACAGACGACATCTCCAACCTCACCGGCGGCGTCACGCACCGGCAGCCAGTGCGCCTGTGGGACGGCGCCGGCAGGAGGGCCAGCTTCACCACCAGCTTCCACTTCGCCATCGTCCATGGCGGCAACACAACAGATAACTCCAAACGGGGGGGCGGCACTATGTCCTTCTTCATCGGGCCTTTCCCGCCGCCGGGCTGGGAGGTCGGCCTCCTCGGGCTCTTCAGCGACCACAACAGCACCGGCGCCGGCGACTCGCGGCACACCCTCGGCGTGGAGTTCGACACGCGCCGGGACGACGACGACGGCTGGGACCCCTCGAGCGAGGAGGGCACCGCCAGCAGAGGCGACCACATCGGCATCGACGTCAACGGCACCAGGTGTAACCTGACCAGAAGCCTGTCGCCGTTGAGCCTCCGTGGCACCTTGTGGGCGAGCATCACGTACCACGCCGAGTCCAAGGTGATGAAAGTGGTGCTTCGGAAAAGCGAGCTAGCGGCGGAGTCGAGCATGACCTACGAGTTCAACGCGACGATGGATCTCAGGGACGACGCCGGCCTTGCACAGGATGCCACCGTCGGGTTCACGGCGGCCACGGGACTCCTCAGCCAGTCGCACCAGCTGCTCGCTTGGTCCTTCCACTCAACAGGTAACTACGTATAGCATGTGTGTGTTTTTCTGGCCTACGTATGTGTACTAGCTAGTTTCCTTCTAGTCCATGCGAAAATGTACCACCCTACCAACGTTGCATGGCAACATCATGCCATCATGTGCACGTGGCCGACTTTCACATCATTGTTACTTTGTGAGTCCACATCGCTCGAGTCCAACCGATCCTTCCCTAAGATCTTAGAGCTGAGAGTGGGAGGGCCATGTTGAAATCCGTATATGTTTTCATACTGAAATACTTCCTCCGTTCCTAAATATAAGTCTTTCTACAGTTTTCAATATGGACTACATACGGACGTATATAGACATAGTATAGAGTTTAGATTCACTCATTTTGCTCCGTATGTAGTCCATATTGTAATCTCTAGAAAGACTTAGTATTTAAGAACGGAGGGAGTTTTCCGATTAATTTCAATTATGTGACAAAGAAATATATTTTCTAGAAAAAAGGAATGAAATTCGCCCCCGGTAAGCTCCTGGCTTGGCTCACAATCTTTGGCTTTTAACCTCTGAATGTATCGATGTAATCGACACCTCTATGTTTTGATACCATATGCACCAATCAATTCACCAAAAAATCCGAACTTGACCGAGAAGGGTGAGCAATAAACTTCAACATCTTCCGTTCACCCACACATCAAATTGTTGATTTGCAGATAAAATTATATATGTAATTTACGAGATAATGTATATGTGTGCACATATTAGTTAAAAACATGAAAATTTGAGATGAATGCAAAAATAAAGTAAATCTCTTACCTTTTCTTTCAACAGTTTGTACTTTTAACAAAAAAGTTGACTATATGATTGTTTTCCATATTTTAAAGTTTACAGCCGTAACTTTTTGTTTGCCAAAATTGACAAGGGAGCAAAGTCTCCAGAACAAGATGATTTAGAGAGTTTAGTGAGACTAAATAAAAATAGAGGAAAATATGAGCCAAGCTGATGTTTCAGGAGGAAGAAAATTGGAATTTTTATATTATTTCGAAATTTGTGGAGGATAAATTGTTCGAATTATGATAAATTGTTAGAATTATAATTATATTGAACTGGTATGTTTATGTGAAAAGACTTAGCCAATTAGCACCATGAACTGATTCTTATTTTGCTTACAGATCCATCCCCTGCCAATAGAAAAATGTGGCTGGTATTCTTATGTATCGCGACAGTTTTGTTTGCCGGTCTCCTATCAAGTGTTCTCGTTCTTCTCTATAGTACTGTTATGCACCGTGGAAGACGGTGTCTCGATGAAACAATTTTGCAAGGTAAACATATATATCATGATTTGATTTAACTGTTCAACTAAACTGAAAAATGCCACTTGATCTAATCCTTTCTATTAATTAATCATGTTTTCCAATCACCGGAAAAAATCCAAGTTGCAAGGAAATTCTCGTACTCTGAGCTAGTAGTGGCGACGGATAACTTCTCCAAAGATAGGAAAATCGGCAAGGGATCCTTTGGCGATGTGTACAGAGGGCGGCTAACAATGCCGGACCTACGGGCGGTGGCGGTGAAGGAGATGCGTCAGCCGACGTCAAGGAGGAACCAGAAGAACTATGTGCACGAGATCGAAACCTTGTGCCAGCTGCGCCACAAGAACCTCTTGTCACTCATTGGTTGGTGCGACGACAATGGTCGGTTGTTGCTTGTCTATGAGCTCGAACCCAACGGTAGCCTCAGCGACCATCTCCACCGCAGTGACGATAGTGGGGGGACATTGACATGGCCACAGAGGTACAATATCCTTCTCGGTGTCGCAACCGCCATCGACTACCTCCACAATGGCGCCTACGACTCAGCCAGGAGGTACGTGCTACACCGGGACATCAAGCCTAGCAACGTCATGCTAGGAGAGGGCTTCGAGGCCAAGCTTGGTGACTTTGGGCTCGTGCGGCAAGTCAGCTGCCACGATGGCGTATGTACTCCTTGTACCACCGTGATTGGGAGCATGGACTACATGGACCCCATGTACATTGAGACCGGCACGCTGAGCCCAGCCTCTGATATATATAGCTTTGGGTTGGTTCTGCTGGAGGTAGCCACCAGCGTGAGACCAGTCGTCCCGGGAAGGGCATCACACCGAAACAACCTCATCGCCGCCATCAGGGAGTCTTATAGCAGGAACGCCATCCTTGAGATGCTAGATGAGCGGATGAGAGGGGAGTTGGAGCAGTGGCGGTGGCAGATGGAGCGTGTCATGGTAACCGGGCTGATGTGTGTCGAGCAAGAGCGTGACAAGAGGCCATCCATCAAAGATGTCATCAACTTGCTCTCCAAGCATGAACAATCTCTGACATCTGTTTGGGACATGAAAGATTCTTCAATGAGGACGAAGGATCGATTTCGTTCCATACTAGCTAGCAAGGTTGGCTTCGCAAATGCAAGGGCATCATCTTTAGCGTATTGAACAGTTCCATGAAATAAATTTATGGTCTCAGAGATACTAAATATGTGGAACTTTAATCATATGGCTGTATAGCCATGGAAAGTTTTATACTTGTCATTGCTATGTCATTGTAACAATAAGTCTTTGTATTTTTTTTTTTCTTGAATAGAGTTCCAAGACCTACCTGATGAAACTAGTTGCCTAAAATAATTGGTTGCTTGATGATGCTCACCGTAAAGCCATTATTTTCACCTACATGGATTTTGGTCTTCCCATGCACGATCGTCTCGCTAGTTACCTCCTAGATGATGTGTGTTCCTCTTCGGCATCACTATGAGCCTTACAGTGAGGCAATGTTCCTTGCCATTCTCAAGCAGATTCAGTTGTTGCATGATGGTGTCCAGGACTAGAGGGTACTTATTCGCAAAAAAGGACCGGTGGTACTTACCATGTTGACTCCTAGCTAGGTGGTCCGGGTGAGGACCCCCTTTGTCGGTTTCGTCCTGGGTCACTTCGGGCAACCCATGATGCATGCAAGGGGATTCCACAAGACTTGGCATACAAGACAAGGACTCCTCTCCATCGACGTAGCCGACTAGGAGTCTTGTTGCCCTAGGCTTACGATACATTATATAAGCCGAGGCTTGGCTAGTCGATAGATCATTAGAGTCTCAACACATCCTAGAGATGAAACTACTCTCGTAGACAAACAATCTCGTGGTACATCAACATGTAATCTATACCCCCTCAATCAATACAATCAAAGCATGACTTAGGGTATTATCTCTTCGAGAGAGCCCAAACCTAGGTGAAATTTGTGTCGCTGTTACCATCGCACCAAGGCTACCAACTCCGGACCCCCTACCCGTGATCTGTTGGATTTGACTTCATCATGGGTGGCCCATAAATGTTCCTCTGTGTAGTCGTAGCTGTGTGATGAAAGATTAGATCGGTTCCGGCGTGATCTACACGCCGGAACAAATTTTCATCTTCGGCACCAACTCGGCTGGTTACCTAGGCCAAGTCGAGGACTACACCCCAGGTCGGATCTGTCAGAGATTAGTGTGCGTCTGTACCAAAGTCATCTTTGATATCATTGAAGATCATGGAGAAATTCTTCCATGGAGCTCGGGGGCTCAACGTCGACATTGCCCTCGCGCGACTGTGCAAAATATTTTGGGCATCGGATTCATTTTCGCCCTCTCCTACACCTTGAGCGTTTCTTTGACAATTCCTTTGGTCAAATTGTGCGGAATTGAGTCTACGACGACCCATAAAATTTTATTGCATTCCTATGACAGAATCTCCGGCAATCGCCGAATATACCGGAGGCATAATCAAATCTGCGCAGAAATCCGCGGGGGTTCGGAGCGAGGAGTCCAGCTGTCAGCTCACACATCCTTTGGAAGATCTGATAGTTCATATCATGCGGGATTGTTAAGTCGACAAGCCCTCAAAATTTCAGCTCAATCCGTTAGTTCAAACTCTGAGGGCGGCTCGAGCAGTGCATCAAATTTATGCTTTTAAGATATTGTGTTTTGTCCTAAAAAACGTGCCTACAAATCTGGAGCCTTTTCCGAGGTGCTCTTCACCACACACCATTGTCAAACCGGTTTGATGTTGCTCCACAGATGTCGACCTGCGCCAGCATCTCTGGGCCGTCCCTTCGTCGAGACGAGATCAATCACGTCGCATTGCCACCTTGGAAAATGCTCACAGCGTGCGTGGGTCGGGCGCACCGGCATCGCTGCGCCGTTACTTCTTCAAGCCGACGACGATTGCGTTACGAATTCCAGTCTGCATCGGCATCACCACGTCGTCGGTCCAAACTCCATGTATCAACAGTTGATAGATGGCGTTGTGGGAGAAACTGAAAACTAAGGTGACTTTTCTTTTCTGCCAATCTTATTTAGTTCTTAATGCTCCCGTTTGGCTGAACAAATAAGGAAAATACTAAGCATACCGAAATAAATACCAGATGATTTCCCACGGGAAAGTCATTAACTGTTTAAGAACATATTATGTGCCAAGGTTTTCATTTAAAGTTCCTTGCCGCAATGTTTCTGTTTAGGCTCAAATAATTGTTAATGAAACAACTAGAAAGTACAAGGGGCAACCAATAGTTGTATGAATAGTCCATCTGAAAGATGAGAATCTATAGGTAGCTTTAGCCGATGAAACTGAGGTGTACTCATTCTAAACTAATTATATCAAGTTCATGCATTTCATTCTCTATTGACTTGCGGGTGACCCCGTGCACCCGGACCCGACCAAACCTAGCGGCCATCTCTTTGGTGCCTCCGGGCACCCAGACAGTGGGAGCCCCGGGCACCCGGACTACTAGTAAGGGAAAAAAAAATGGAGTCTTCTTCTTCCAATGAAACCTAACACGGATTGGGATAATGGTGTATGGAAAAGTTTCCCGTTCTCCAAATCTGAAGTCACAACAACCCATCTTAATAGTACGAATGTTCCTAGGACTCAAAAAGAAACCGAAAATCTTTCCTAGTTGCCGAAGAAAACCGTCTATTTCCCTTTTTGTATCGATAGGGCTGCTGACGTCTGTAGACACAGTAGAGAAGCCAATGTCCTAAGATAAACTTAGCAACCGACATTAGTCCTTGCAAATCGTATTGTGATCAGCACCAAAATTATAATTGAGTGGCAATTGCACTTTCACCTAGGTTTTCACCCCAGAGCTCGGAACCGGGTGCTCGGTTAGCACTGCCATTGATATCCTTTATGTGTTGTCGCCATCTGTTTTGCACGATCCTAGCAGCTACACGCGATGCATATCTGCCGCCGCTGCACAATCATTTCTCTGCGTCAAGCCGTTGTCCATAGTTCACATCTTCATGCCGAAGACAACCACCAGATTCCAAAGAGAAACTCTCACATGGACCACTCGGCTGTAGTGGTCAACAAGGACCAATCCCAATGGCGTCCCCCTACTGTCCGTCCAGCTGCCGCATGAGCAGCCGCCAGGCAACCCGCAGACATCATTAGCTTCCTGAAAGACGACCTCCATAGCCATTCTTTTCTACGGAGCCATAGCCAATTTAACGTGCTGGCTGCGAAGTACAATTAAACTACTCACGCTGGTTATAGTTAGTTGGCTTAAAATATACATCCACACGCTACTACGTATACGATACATCCTGCGATGCACCGTGAGAATCCTTTGACCCCGAGAGATAAAAAACCATGGATGCATGTCCGGCTGTTACTCTAGCTAGCAGCCTTGATGATTGTTTTCCTCCAACATGTCTTACATGGTATAAAATTTTCCTTGCTCAAGATCCAGTGCTTACAGAGTTGTTCATGTACACACGTACATAGATATATACATGACGGCGGCTACAAGCTAGCAGCCGCAGTTTTATTTTCATTGGATTCGTGGGACCATGAATGCATCCCCGTGGGGACCGTAGAATGTTTATTTCCCCACTCTGGCGACCATGAATAGAAGATATACATGCATACCTACGATATATATCATGCAATGCAGCGAGAGAGATTCCTCTGACCCAAGAATTGAAGGATTAAAAACCATGGATGTCCGGCTGTCATTCTAGCATCCGTGATGATTGTTTTCCTTCAAGTTGGTTACTCTATATGTCAGTGTATTCCCTCCTTCCATCTATATAGGGTCTAATGTGTTTTTCAAGACCACCTTTGACTATTGATAGATTAATAATACATGAGATGTATAATGTGAAAATTACATTATTGAAAGCTCCTTTCACGTACGAATTTGACGGTATGTTTTGTATAACTTGCATGTCATATATTATTGCTCTAACACTTGGTCAAAGTTAACCTCGAAAAACGCATTAGGCCCTATATAGATAGAAGGAGGGAGTAAGTATAATTTGGTGTTCGTTCAGGGTCCAGTAGTTGCAGAGTTGTCTATGTTTGCGTGTAAGTACGTACGTACATATAAAAAAAATGTATGTATACACGCCGGCGGCTACAACAGATACTAAGAGCAGCCGCAGTTGTATTTCCATTTGATTCGTGGTTACATGTATGCACATGGGGTAGACGTCCCTTTACAAATGCATGCACATGGGGTAGACGCAGTGGCGGAGCTTGAAACGAAAAACTGGGCGGTCTGGGAAGGCTAATCTGAAGGGAATTGCTCTTGAGCTGGCCATCACTTCTTGCACAGTGTGAGCGTTTGCTCTTAGGCTGGGCGGGCCATGGCCACCTTTTGCCCTAACGTAGCTCCGCCACTGGGTAGACGTCTCTCTCATAGTCTCATGCCATATGCCATGCATGTCTCCTCAGCACCAGTGTATTCAGCAAATATAACTATGAATGAACGGTGCATGTTCTCCAGATGTATTTACCTTAGGGAATACATACGAGCAACAAACATATAGTCCCTCCATTCCAAAATAGATCTCACGACGCACGCTCGGGTCGCCCCCCCGCTCGGGCGACTCGGGCTCCCCAACCCTAGCCACCGCCGGGGCCTAGCCCATCCTCCTCCCCTCCTCCCGCCGCCGCCGAAGGACGCCGTCGGCTTGCGCCCGGAGGCCGACGGCGGTGGCGGGGGCTCTTCCTTCCTCCCGCGTCTTAGGGGTGGCGGGACCCCAACATGCGTGGAGGTGCGGCCGATCTAGAAGCAACGGCGTTGGCTTCCACGACGGCGGCGGTCGGCCCTGCCTCGGGCCACGGGCGGCTGGCCTGGATCGGGCGGCGGCGCGATGCGGTCTTCGGTGGCATGTCATCTGGCTTTAGATCGGCGGCGGCTTCGAGGGCCTGGTGGATTGCTTGGCGGCACCCATGGCAGATCTGTTCTGGCCGGTGTAGCCAGTGGTGGTGGTCATCTTCTTCGTCGGCAGTGGCCGACCAGAAGCTTGGTGATCGGATCTCGAGATCCATCATCTAGCCCCGGCTGCGTGTTGGGGAGACATGGTTGCCGGTGAAAACCGAGCTGATGGCTGGCGATGGCGGCGTTCTACACCGTTACCTTGATGAAGGCACCGTCGTGTAACTACTGTCGACCCACTCGTGTTGCTCTGGGGGAAACCCTAGGATCTGGAGTTCCAGATCGGAGCATGGCGGCACTGCGGTGTCGTTTCTCTCTTGGGAGCATCGTTTGTGGAGCCGCGCTGGAAGTCAGAGGCAGGAGGTGGAGCGGCTTCGTCTTGCATGGAGCTTCGGTGGAGATGTCAAGTAGTGCTGGACCGACAGGTGCTACGCTTGGTCATGCTTGGTCGGCAGGTGCTACGCACGACAGATCCTCCAAGGACTTCAAGCTGTGTCAGCTGGTGATGCTTGGCAGCATGGCGCTGAGGTGTATCAGTGGCGACCGTGACGTGTTCAGCTGTTTGCGCGCAGGGAGGAGGTGCCGTTGGGCGCCGTGGTGGCGTCGACGATAGCTGGACCGAGCAAGGTTGATGCATCAGTACAGTTCTAAAGATGGAGCGGTGGCAGTTGGCGGCGGTGGCCTCTGAGAGCACGCCGGACCAGTGTGTGCCCCATACCCGGCAAGTGGCTAGGTTGGGGTCTCAGATCTTAGATGTTAGGCTTGGCTGCGATGTCTGTTTGGTATTAGGCCCAGGCTATCTGCGCCCCTTCATCAACTGGATAGGGGTAGCGACAGTTTATTGCTTAGATGGCGGCTTTAGTCTTACTGTTATATTGATTTTGTAAGGTCTTATGAGAATAATTAATAAATTGGTTGTATGCATCGCCCAGATGCAGAGGCCGGGGGTCATCCTCCTTTTTTTAAAAAAGTACAAAGTTGAGTCATCTATTTTGGAACAGAGGGAGTATTTTTTAAAGGGCGGTTATTGTCATCTATGCCAACGGTTAACTGAAATTTTGTATTACGTGCAATGGGTTTAAATTTTAGATTCATAAATATTGTAGCGTTTGTCAAAATCACTGAATTTCAGTCAAATTCAGTCAGTTCGGCCAAAGGACCGAATTTTTCAGTTGATTTTGACTGAAATCCAACCAGATCCTTTAAAAAAATGAACATGTGTGTAACACTGGTTGCTGAAATATTTTGACCGCAAGTCAAAAATTTCAGTGTACACCGAGATTAATACGAGAGTACACTAAAAGTGAAAACCATTCTATGTGCGCAAGGATAGACCAATGGAAGATTTATAATACAGCAATACAACATGCAGCGCACACAGATTTCTGTGACTGCAAGAATGATAAAAACGTTCCATGTCCCAAAGTCGTCACTCTAACAGCCATGAGGGTGAAGCTGCTATTATGCTTGTTTCGGGTTGCTTCTCCATCTTGGTAATTGTAATATGGACCTTTTTTTTTTTTTGCGGGGAATTGTAATATGGACCTTGAACGTCGTTTCTTTTCTTGTCCGGCAACTTGAATAGATAGAAGCTCGATATCGATGCCTCGTCGAACAGCCGCTCGTCATGACCATGCATGTCTAATTGGCACGAGTGGTTGCACCAAGTTGCTTTACATACGATGGTTCAACCACTCAATATTCATCTGTTTTTATTGATACGATCGATGTCACCGCAATATGCGGATAATGAGGTTGATAGGGAGCCACTGTCAGGTACGAGATCCCAGTTAATAGGCTGTGTGCAACACTCATGCAAAGGCTGAGGCTTTTTCGACTTTTCGAAAAAGGTTGGATCATACACTACCAGAAAAACTGGGGTTGCCGACGGCCAAATCTATGCCGACGGCCCCCGTCGGCATCTATTGACCTATGCCGACGGTGAAGGAAAGGCCGTAGGCGTAGAAAAGCCGTCGGCATACATCCATCTATGCCGACGAGGCCGTCGGCATAGACCAGGCCGTCGGGACCGCCCGAGGTAAGCCTACGGGGCCCGTCGGCATAGGGCAGGCCGTCGGCATAGCCGTGGCCCACCTGCCCGGTCAGCGCTGACCATTTGACGGCATTGACCCTACGCCGACGGGCAGTAACGGCGGCCGTCGGCATATCAGTGGCAGAGGTATGCGTACGGCGAAGCTGTCGGCATAGGCCCCTCTGCCACGTCAGCGATCCGTGTGCCACGCCACGTCAACGATCCGTGGGACAACCTCCGTGTGTGCACAGATATGCCGACGGCCTAGCCGTCGGCATACGTGTATTTTACTTTATTTTTTATTTTTACTCTGTTTTGTTATTTTTACTTTATTTTAGTTTTTGTTTTTGTATAAGATAATTATGCCTTATCTAAAAAAACATACCCGATGGTATATCGATTGCCCCCCGTTACGAACGTCGCTATCGCCGTGTCACGGAGGGGGGAAACGGTCGACACGGAAGGAATTCTGGTTGGTGAGGGGATTCGGGGTGTAGCTATGTCACCGAAACATCGCACGGGTCCCGATGCATATGTGAAAGTGTTCATGCATGCGTAGACGCCCGTCTTGGGGCTCCGGTGTGTGCCCCCCCTCACGAACGGCGCTGCCGCCGGCTCCTGGAGGGGGGAAACGGACGAGTCGGGTCTACACGGAGGGGATCTTGCTGTGGGTCAGGCCCGGATGTCGCTCCAGAGTGTTCCTATGGGCTGACCTAACACAACCGGGTGGGGAGGTCCACTGGTCAAAGCCCGTCCGTGCAAAGTCAAAGGGCTAGATCGCGTGGTCAAATGCTACAGGGTTAGGCGGGACGGGGGCACTGGGGGGTAGCAATGCCACCGGAGCGTCGTACCGGGCCCTCATACATGCGGGGTGGTGTGGTGGCATGTCTGAAAAGGCGGCACGCGTGTCCGGGGTGTGCCCCCCCTCACGGACGGCGCCGCCGTCGGCACCTGGAGGGGGGAAACGGACGCGTCGGGTCTACACGGAGGGGATCTTGCTGTGGGTCTGGCCCGGATGTTGCTCCAGAGTGTTCCTATAGGGACACCCGGGAGCAACATCCGGGCCAAACCCACAGCTACATCCACTCCGTGTAGACCCGACGCGTCCGTTTCCCCCCTCCAGGTGCCGGCGGCGGCGCCGTCCGTGAGTATATTGTTAATGTTTTTAGTTTTTTTGCCTACATGATGCAAAAATAAATGAATGCATGTTTAAATGTTTTAAATATGCTCTATGAGTTGTGATGTTCTAAATTTTTTGTCCCGATGGAATTTGCAGGCTTTGTGGTGTTGCATTTCATCAAAGTGACCGTCGTCCGACGCGTTGTTCCCTGAGCATCCCTCTGTTGTTCGACTCCTTCCCCTACAACCGAGGGTGAGCTACAAGTCCATCTCCTCCATTTTTTGATGTCACTAGATTTCATTCTCAAGTCAACTGGCGTAACCTAGGCGTCTCCCGTCCGAAAGGGTTGCATCGATAAATATGCATTCAATTGCATATTTATCATCGCAGCTGTTTCGGATTGTCCAGCGTTTTCCACGGACAGCCCAAGGATGTGTAGATTGGGTATGTTCTCCATGTTCTACCCCGTTCCGAGATAGGATTTCAGCGGCGCCTCCCCATTGTTCTCCGGAGCACATTCTCTCGGCTATTTGACGAGACGTGTATCTGGAGAACAGCGGGGAGGTGCTGCCGAAATTTTGTCTCGGAACGGGGTAGAATGGAGAACGTACTCAATCTACACATCCTCGGGTGGGATTAGGACCCATCTTTACCTATTAGAGATGTAGGTGGATTCAACGCGGTAGAAACTGAAAATTTGATGTGATTAATTTAAGTGAATCCTTAATTATGTTGTGTGGTTTGCAAAATAGCAGAGGATGGCAGATAATCAGTGGATGTACAGTGGTTTTATCTGTCGGAATCGAGTAACATCAGACTGGATCGCGAAAACCGATGTGTATTTGAAGGAGATATTCCGTCGTCCAATGATAATTATCCCACCATGCCCCTGTGCGAGATGTGCCAGACGTCACCGTAGAAATCAGACGGACATGAGTGAGCACCTTCGCACGCACGGATATATGCCAAACTTTGACATGCCGCCGATAAACATAGCCGGTCAGGACCGTGGTAGAGAGGAGGTGATGCGACAACGCATCGATGGATATGAGGACGACGGGGTCAGGGACATGCTAGATGATGTCATTGTTGCAGAAACGGCAAATGCGACACCTTCAGAGAATGAACCGGAGGAGCCGGAGGCAACCGCAAAGGCCTTCTTGGAGGTCTTGGCCTCGTCGAAGAAACCTCTTTATGCGGGTGCGAAAATATCTCAGCTGGATGCCATCTCGCAACTAATTGCAGTCAAGGCTGAGTACGGCTGTAGCCAGAAATGCTTCGAAGCATTCCTGGGAATATGGGCTAACAGCCTCCCTGAGGGTCATGAACTGCCGAAAAGCATGTACGATACAAAGAAAATCATGAAGGCACTCTCTATGGATTATGAGAAAATAGATGTTTGCCCGAAGAATTGGTTTTTGTTTAGGCACGAGTATGCGGATGACAAGTACTGTAGGAAGTGCGGTTCGTCTCGGTACATTGAGGTGGTCGGTGAGGATGGTGAGAAAAAGCAGCTAACCATCCCCGTTAAGGTTCTTCGGTATCTTGATTTTATAAAGACTGCAGCGCCTTTTCATCACGAATTAGTCTGCCAAAATGATGAAGTGGCACAAGGAAGGTATAAGGTACAATCCAAAAAAATCGTACATCCATCGGGAGGAGAAGCATGGAAGTCATTCGATGAAGAATACCCCGAGGAAGCAGCCGAGGCTGGGAATGTCAGAATAGCCATATCAGGTGATGGGTTGAATCCATATGGTATGTCGTCCAATCCATACAGCTGCTGGCCTGTGTTTGTAATTCTGGTCAATCTTCCTCCCGGTGCCCTAATGCAACGGAAGACCATGTTCTTGTCGCTCATCATTCCGGGGCCTGACTACCCGGGGAAGCAATTGAGTGTGTTTATGCAGCCGCTTGTGGATGCTTTGCACCATTCTTGGTACTTTCCAAGGTTGACATACGACCGGGATCTGCAGAGAAATTTCTTGATGAAAGTTTGCTTGCACTATTACATGCATGACTTTCCCGGCTATGCTCTATTCTGCGAATTGTGTACAAGTGGTAAGATGCCATGCCCAGTGTGCATGCAGGCTCTGCGAATGATTTGGCTGAGTAAGGGTGGCAAGTATGTAGCCTTTGACCTGCATCGACAGTTCCTCCCTCCAGACCATCCAGACAGGGAAGACAAGAAGAACTTCACGAAAGGCCGGGTTGTTCATGAAGTAACCGAGATTCCAACATTTTCGGGGGCAGATGTTCTTGCTCAGCTAAAAGCTCTGAAGCCTAAAGTCAAAGGCAAAGGCAAAGCCAAAGACAAAGGCTTCGAGGGATATGGTGAGACGCACAACTGGACTCACATTACCCCCTTCTCGCAGCTTCCCTATTTCAAGGACCTCAAACTTCCTTACAATATTGATGTGATGCACACCGAAAAGAATGTGGCAGAGTCCCTTTTCCACACGATCCTCAACATTCCTGATAAGACGAAGGATAACGTAAAAGC
>LR880967.1:31949322-31970565 GCA_904067115.1 Aegilops sharonensis
TTGGCTGAGTAAGGGTGGCAAGTATGTAGCCTTTGACCTGCATCGACAGTTCCTCCCTCCAGACCATCCAGACAGGGAAGACAAGAAGAACTTCACGAAAGGCCGGGTTGTTCATGAAGTAACCGAGATTCCAACATTTTCGGGGGCAGATGTTCTTGCTCAGCTAAAAGCTCTGAAGCCTAAAGTCAAAGGCAAAGGCAAAGCCAAAGACAAAGGCTTCGAGGGATATGGTGAGACGCACAACTGGACTCACATTACCCCCTTCTCGCAGCTTCCCTATTTCAAGGACCTCAAACTTCCTTACAATATTGATGTGATGCACACCGAAAAGAATGTGGCAGAGTCCCTTCTCCACACGATCCTCAACATTCCTGATAAGACGAAGGATAACGTAAAAGCTAGAGCCGATCAACAGAGAATTTGTGATAGACCACGCCTGAACATGAAGCCTCCCACAGGCGGTCGAAAAAACTGGTTCAAGCCAGATGCTGACTTTGTCCTTAAACCGCCAGAAAAAAAGAAGTACTTATCTGGCTGAAACAAAGTTTTAAGTTCACCGATGGTTATGCATCGAATATAAGTAAGGGAGTCAATCTTTCAACGGGCAAAGTGACCGGCCTGAAGAGTCATGACTACCATGTATGGATTGAGCGGATAATGTCGGTGGTGGTTCGAGGCTATGTCCCCAAGCATGTCTGGCGAGTGCTTGCCGAGCTTAGCCATTTCTTCCGCACGCTCTGTGCTAAAGAAGTAAGTAAAGAGGTGATTGAAAAATTGCATAAGAAGGCACCGGAGTTGATAGTCAAGCTAGAGAAGATCTTTCCGCCAGGCTTCTTTACTCCGATGACACATCTCATTCTGCACCTCGCGAACGAGGTATTGTTGGGGGGCCCTGTGCAAAATCGGTGGCAGTACGGCCCTGAGAGGCAGAACAAGCATCTCCGACGGAAATGTGGAAACNGCTTCTTTACTCCGATGACACATCTCATTCTGCACCTCGCGAACGAGGTATTGTTGGGGGGCCCTGTGCAAAATCGGTGGCAGTACGGCCCTGAGAGGCAGAACAAGCATCTCCGACGGAAATGTGGAAACAAAGCTAAGATTGAAGCTTCCATAGCTGAGGCAGTTATCCTAGAGGAGGTGTCAGACCTCAGGACATCATACTATCCAGACCACGTTCCCCATCTTCATAACAAGGTGCCTCGATACAATATAGAAGAGCCCAAGTATCAACCCAGGCTCGATCTATTCAACGCGCAAGGTGGGAGGGCTGGGGCCTCGAAATCTTATAACATGCCACGACAAGAGTGGGAGGACCTCATGTTCTATATCATGCACAACATCAAGGAAGTTGAGGAAGTGTGGATGAGGTAATACCACTACACCATTCCTTTATGTCTTCCACATCATCATGTTTCATGTTCACTTAGTCCCGGTCTAACACCGCTTATCTTTTTTTAGTGATTTCGTTCAAGAGGAATGGACGGGAGTGAATCCTCCTACTGAGGCGGAGGCACTTACTCTTCTCCGTCATGGAAACCCTGGACGTAAAATTTTTGTTGCTTGGTTCATGGAGAAAGTAAATTTCCACACTCCCCTATTAAATACCTACTTCAACATTTATTAGTTAACCGAACCAATGCACGCAACAATTTCCATTATACTTGTAGGGAAAAGATCCGAACATATCTATGGATGATGAATTGAGATGGGTTTCCGTGGGTTTTGACCCTGCCGTCATGAAATGTACAAAGTATGATGTGAATGGGTATCGCTTCCATACAGAGGAGCACCAAAACAGCCGCCCCGATCCGAAAACTATAAATACTGGAGTGTACACCCCCGGTCAAAATTCAGTAGACTACTACGGAAGGGTACAAAATATATACGAGGTTAAATTCCGCCAGGGGCGTGAGACCCTAAGTCTGCATGTGTTCAAATGCCGATGGTTCGATCCGCGGGAGGGGGTAAAACATACGCCTTCCATTGGTTTGGTCGAAGTTAAACCATCAACCGTCTATGCCGGAGCCGATCTCTTCATTGCGGCTACCCAAGCTACACAAGTATATTATCTGCGTTACCCATGCCAGAAAGTGTATCTAAAGGGTTGGGAAGTTGTGTTCAAGGTGTCGCCACATGGTAAGCTACCAGACCCGAATGAAGACGATTACTACAACATTAACCCCATGACGTACGAGGGAGTGTTCTATCAAGAGCAACCTGATGATGATGATGATGATGTGGTTAGAAACGATGACGCTAGACCATTGGGTGATGATGATGTGGACCCAAACGTCGACGATGCACGGAATGATGGTGAGACCATTGTCAATGAAAATGACATACTTATGCTAGAAAAGTTAAACGAAGACGCTGACGAGGAGGAAGAGCCTCCACCTCCGTCGGACAATGAAGATGATATGATTGATAGTGATGATGAGACGGACCGAGAAAGAGGTTACAACAGTGATGATTCATATGGNCAAGAGCAACCTGATGATGATGATGATGATGTGGTTAGAAACGATGACGCTAGACCATTGGGTGATGATGATGTGGACCCAAACGTCGACGATGCACGGAATGATGGTGAGACCATTGTCAATGAAAATGACATACTTATGCTAGAAAAGTTAAACGAAGACGCTGACGAGGAGGAAGAGCCTCCACCTCCGTCGGACAATGAAGATGATATGATTGATAGTGATGATGAGACGGACCGAGAAAGAGGTTACAACAGTGATGATTCATATGGGTTCTAGCAGATGTACGTTTCAAGTTTAGGAATATGCCTTTTTATGCATTTTTATTAATGTGTTTATTATCATGCCTTTTTCTTCATTTCATTAATTTACTAATTGCTTTTTCTCTTTTCAATGCAGGTTCATGGAACATGGGCCAGGGGAAGGCCGACGGCGTGGGTTTCCTACGCAAGGTCGTCGGCCTGCCTAGTCGGAGTGGTCGAGCACGTAATCCTCCCCCTCGGCTACTTGACGATGACTCCTCACAGGGAGGTCGAGGGAGAGGTGCCCCTAGAGGAGGAGGGGGCGGGGGGAGAGCCTCTAGAGGACGAGGTGCTGGGGGGAGAGCCACTACAGGGGGTCGCGGCCAGAAAGAGCGCACCCTCACCGACTTAGGGGTGTTGTCTTCGAGGCCCTCCTCTAGTGAGGTACACTCTAGGGAGGAGGAGGAGGAGGAGGAGGAGGAGGTGGAGGAGGAGGCACGCGAGGAGGAGGAGGAGGAGGAGGTTGGGGAGGGAGAGGCAGGCGAGGAGGGGGGTGGTGGCGGGGATGATGGTGGTGACGGGAAGGGGGTTGACAACAAGGGATGGCTGCGTGGCAACGCAAAGCTACCAAAGCAGGTTCTTGCTACTGAGGAGCAGAAGTGGCTCATTGAGCCCACGGGAAAAGAGTAAGCGGTTCATTATTTTGCTTGTCACATGCATATTCCGGTTGTTATTTATTTTGCTTGTCACATGCTAATAGTTCATTCTTTTGCAGCAACTGGATATATTCCAAAGGGGTCCGTATTCCCAACGGCCTCATCACCGTCTTGTTGAAGTTATACTGGCCGGGGTTGTACTGTCCGGATCCAGTCAGGCAGCCGGACCGTCGGGTTTTGGCCACGAGCTGGGACCACTGGGAAGCGGCCCTCCACGCGGACCATGAGACCCATGCCAAGGCCGTGACCACTACTTTCTGGGTGAGTTCTCTTCAGAAGCACAAGTCCATTCTAGTTTCATGAATAATTTAATTCATGGCTTCTTCCATTCTTGTTTCATGCATGATTGTAGAAATTCTATCGAGTTCTTCCGGAGCACAGGGCTAGAGCGGACCAGATCGTGTTGCGCCAATGCAAGAAGAAGGCCCGCCAGATGCAGTACGAGGTGCGCTATGTGGCCATCTCGACATACTACCACGACGTTCTTGGTGTGAAGATGACCAAGGAAGAAGCGCGGAGGATGGGCATTACCTTGGAGAGGCACGAGTACTTGGTGGTAAGTATAAAAGATTTTTCATAATGCTTTCATTACCATGTGGTACATTTCACCGTTTCATGTTGACATGCCATTATGCTTTTATTATGTAGGTGTGTCCAAATTGGTGTTATGGAAAAGACGAGTCCTGGTCGGCATTGGTCGATCTTTGGTGTGATGGGGCTGGAGCCTGGGCGGCTATGAGAATCAAAAATAAGGCTAACCGAGGGAATGAGGGAGTACATGCTCAGGGAAACCGAAACCACTATCTCCACAAGGCAGTTAATGTATGACTAACCCCATTAAACATTCTTCTTCTTCTATTTACCATCACTTTCTTATGTATGACTAACATATGTTTGGTGGTGCAGGAGGAGAAACTGAAGTGGCCGCTCTCACACATGCAGGCGTGGGAGATCGCCCATACGCGGAAGGACCCCAAGCCTGGCGAGCCCAAGTACTACGGCAAGAAGACCGCGTGGAGGAAGGAGGCCTACTCCGCAGTGTATCTGAAGTTACATCCTGACACACCTGACCCCATTGCGGCGGATCTGGACGACAGGGCGGTTGTGAGCATGGGGCCCAAGGAGCACGGTCGGGAGGCGGTTCTCGATGCTGTGGTCACTCCGACTATCTCCTACACACAGCTTCGTCGGATCGACCCGAGCCTGAGCCAGCGCATGAGCCAGCCAGTGTCCAGTTCACAGTCCCTCTTTCAGGAGCAACAATCTGTAAGTATTTTCCCTCTTATCTTCATTGCTCACTTTATTTTCCGCATCTAGTAGTTTTATGAGTTCCATCATGTCATACAGTAGGCCTACCTGGAGTACACACGCCAGGAGACCATGGCGTGGCATCAGAGGCTTCATGAACACCAAGTGCAGAGGGATCGCCAGCTGGAGCAGGCTTTTCAGGAAATGGCGGCCGGCAGGTGTCCTCAGTTGCAGCCAGCACAATGCCCTCCAGCACAACCAGTGCTGCTGACCTTTGAGGAGTTTGTGGCACAGAACGCTGGCCCCTCGCCGGTTAGTTCATCCCCAATCTATTCACCCCAAGCATGTCATGCCTTTCAACACAGTCATATATCCCATTAATATGTCTTTTCAACATCCAGGGAACAGGTGGATCTACCGTTGGCGGTGGTCTTCGCAGCACTCCGGAGACACGGAGCCCGACCACTCCGATCCACGGAGGCGGAGGTGGAGGCGGTCTTGGCGGTAGCGCTGCCGCTAGCAGTGACGACCTGGGCTTCGGCGGTCTTGGCGGTGACGACCTCCGCGGTGCTCAACGTCCTGGCGCTTAAGCCTAGTGTGTGGTGATGATGCTTGAGATGACTTGTGTGTGGTGATGATCATTTAGAGACTTGTGTGTGGTGCTTTTCTATATGCTTATGCTTATGTTGGTTGTGATGATGATCATTTAGAGACTTGTGTGTGTGATGATGCTTATGCTTACGTTCTTTGATATGTGCTGCTGATATGTGCTGTTATATATGTGCTGTTATTTGAATTGAACTGATTTGAAAACAAACAGAAAAAAGAAAAAAAAATCAGAAGCAAATATGCCGACGGCTATGCCGTTGGCATAGGACTGGCGTGAGCTCCCAGTTGCTGACGCGTGGCACCTATGCCGACGGGGTAGCCGTCGGCATAGCTTTCAAACTAAGCCGACGGCTAAGCCGTCGGCATATGGTGCCACGCGTCAGCAACTGGGAGCTCTGTGGCGCACCTATGCCGACGGCCTGGCCGTCGGCGTACGTTTCGACTAAGCCGACGGCCGGGCCGTCGGCATAGGTGTGCCACGTGGCGTCCTGCGGCTGGGTTAACTGCTCGCCACGTGGCACCCCTATGCCGACGGCCTGGCCGTCGGCGTACGTTTTGACTAAGCCGACGGCCAGGCCGTCGGCATAGGGGTGCCACGTGGCGAGCCGCCGTTGCTCAGCAGTTGACGGCAACCGCCGTTAGGCGATGGCGTTGCCGACGGCCAGTGCCGTTGGCATAGATGTACGGCCACCGTCGGGATAGGGTCTATGCCGACGGCCGTTCTATGCCGACGGTCATCCTGGCTACGCCGACGGATATGTTGCCGACGGCCCTATGCCGACGGGGGCCGTCGGCATAGGCCTGTCCCGACGGCTAGTCAGGGCTATGCCGACGGCCCTGGCCGTCGGCATAGGGTGCGATTCCTGTAGTGATACACTACTACAGAATTGTTTACAAGTGGTGCGCCAGAACGCCTACTAAAGGCATGTCACTGGTGATGATTATTCTTGGTGACGTGGGATAAGAACCATCGATGCATGTCCGGCTGTCATTCTAGCAGCCTTGATGATTGTTTTCCACCAACTTGGTTGCATGCCTTACATAGTATAAAATTTTCCTTGCTCAAGATCCAGTGCTTACAGAGTTGTCCATGTACACACGTACATAGATATATAGTACATGTCAACGGCTCCAGCAATGCTACAAGCTAGCAGCCGCCGTTTTATTTCCATTGGATTCATGGGAATGCACGTGGAGACCGTAGACGTCTCCTTCAGCTTGAATTTTTCTTTCCCCTCTCCGGCGACCTTGAATAGAAGATATCTCTACTGCGGTGATGGCGCACGTAGCTTGGTTCATCAACCAGCGGAATTTTTTTCTATGAGACCTGGTCTATTTCTTCGTGAGGTTAGACCCATCTCACCTCATGCCACCGTTTCCGTAGCTCTCATAGCATCCTTATTCTCCAAAGTATACTCGTTCAATCATTGCCATGTCAAAACAGAGAAGAAACTTCTCCCAAGAGGTTGAACGCACAACTTCTATCTCCACAAGATCAACATCGGCCTAGATCTCCACAAGAATTTATAATTAGTTACAATTTACACCAACTTTTAAACACACCAACCTAGAGAGTTCAAACAAATCATCCGCCAAAAAAAGGAGTTCAAACCAATGAAAAAAAATACTGCCACCCTTAAAATACGTTATTAGCATATGCTAGTGTGCAATTAGCGAGAAATTGTATATTAGTTTATTTAGTGAGCGCGCACTATTTTTTCGGTGGTCCAAACAAAAGTATACATGCATGCATGTGTACCTGCTCGGACATTGGACTTTGGAATCATCCGCATCGGATTAATTTGACTATATAACTGCAAGCTGAACATTCCTTAGGCCACGAGCACCCCCTAATCAAGCACAGTACGTACTTACAATGACATCTTCTTCTTCTTCTTCTGGGTCATCCACGGCGAACCAGATAATTCCACCAATCAACAACGATGACAGTGAGATAGGAGCTGCCGGCATGGCAGCGCCAACGCCTACCATGAACAAGGTCATGTTGAGCGTCGCGAACCTTGCGCAGCTCCTGCCCACGGGCACGGTGCTAACTTACCAGGCGTTGGCTCCGTCCTTCACCAACTACGGCAACTGCGAGACCTCCAACCGGTGGCTTACCACGGCGCTGGTTGCCGTCCTCGCCTGCGCCTGCCTCTTCTTCTCCTTCACCGACAGCATCGTGGGGCGCCGTGACGGAAAGCTATATTACGGATTCGCCACATTGCGTGGCTTCAACGTGTTCAACTTCTCCAGCGAGGAGGAGAAGCAGGAGTGGAATGATCTCGACCAATTCCGGAGGCTCCGCCTTCAGCCGCTGGACTTCATGCATGCCTTCTTCACGGCGGTAGTTTTCCTCACAATGGCGTTCAGCGATGTGGGGCTGCAAAACTGCTTCTTCCCGGATGGCAGCAAGAACACACAGCAGCTGCTCAAGAACCTGCCACTGGGAATGGCATTTCTGTCCAGCTTTGTGTTCATCATCTTCCCCACCAAAAGGAAGGGCATCGGATTCAATGACACGACTCCTCGCCAGAAAGTCGTCCATCCCTTGAACAAAGTTTGATACCAAGAATTTGAAGAACAAAAGATCAGCGAAGGCGTACATAGTTGCCATCCATGTTGGACTAGGTGTTCATAATTTTTATGCTGCCATGTAATATGATGGGTGGATGTTTCTATCGTTTGTTTTTGTTGGGGTAGGGTTTCCTATCAACTTTTTCGCTCCATAGTGTGTGTGTGTGTCGGTTGCAGACATACACGACGTTGGTTTCATAATATTGCATCAATTCACTATTCTCTTCCGGTATCATCATGAGTGTTCAACTTGCAGTATCTTGTTTGTTGTAATCAGACAATTTAGTTCTATTATGTCATAGTAGTGAAAATGGGAGTAGACCAGTTCAAAAAAAATGAATTAATTGAAAATAATGGAATGTGTAATAAATGTTGCTTGACTGTACATTATATCACCAGAGAAACACATGAAGTTTTCCAAGTATATATATTGTATGTTATAGTTTCCTATAAACAAAGGGTTTTTCTGCCAAAACAAATCAATTTTACAAGTAAGTACTAAGCATTCCAACCTCCTAGGATAATCACAGCCATACATTCACTTTGTTTGCATTAAGATAGATGTTGTTATTTACAAAAATGTCATGAACTAAATCCAGTTTGCCTCAAGATTTCTCTCCTATTTGCGACACAACACCTCTTTCTTACCCCTCTTCATCATACCCCCACTTCATTTTACAATTATTAACGTAATTGTATAAACTAATTAGTACATTAATTTATGACAAATATTTAAATTAATTGGGACAAACATCTAAATATGGATAACTACACAAAAATAATAATTGTATACGCAAATACATGTTTCGCTCGTGTAAAACAACAAAATTGAATATGTGTACTTTTAGTACATATGTAACAACCAACCTCCAACCTCTGATTGGATGGTTAGGAGAATGGATGTGCCCCAACGTTGTGGTTTCTTATTAATGTGCATATACCCCAACGTTGAGCTTCGCGACTCCAATCTGACAGACATTGTTTGAGTGCGTGCAAGTGATGGTATGGTGTGAGTGCGTCTGTTTTGTACTTGGTGCTTCTAGAAAAATTATATCCTTGTCATCACAAGTTCTACGGTTCCAAAATTTTCACAGACCTGTGGTTCCTCACGGGAAATACACTTTGGAACCTGGTTGTATATACACCCTATATGGGGATTTTTTTAGAATTAAATAAAAAGTAAAATTGTTTAGAAGTTTTTCTAGAATAAACTTGACTTTCTTTTGCACTAGCATATAAATTTTCACGAAAAAACCAATGTTGACTTCAGGGCAAAAAAGACGAAATTTATTTGCTATTATAGGTCACTATTTACACTATTTTAGCCAAAAAAATGTCTTTTTTAAAAAGAAGTCAAAGGGGGCTTTTCTTTTTGTGGAATTTTCTCACAAGTACAATGAAAGGTCAAGTTTATTTCAAGAACATGTAGAATGTTTGCGTTTTTGTTTGGGTATGAAAAATGTGTTTACAGTTTCAGTTCATGGCAAGGGAGGAGGACTTGCCCTATTCTGGGATGATCTCTATACGCTGGAGCTGAACAAGTTTGGCGAGCATTTTATTGATATGTACATCAGTTCTGGCAATGGTACAAAATAGAGGAGTACATTCATTTATGGGGAGCCAAAGGCAAGTCAAGGGTACGTTATGTGGGAACTTTTACGTAGAATAAAACCTCTAGGCTTTTGCCCCTGGTTTATGGTTGGGGGTTGTAACGAAGCGATGTGGCAAAATGAAAATTTTTCTCGCCATAAGAGGCCGGCTTCGCTGATGGCTAATTTCAGGAGTGTCCTTTCTGACTGTAATCTATTCGATTTGGGTTTTCATGGTATCCCTTGGACTTATAATAACAAGCAAGAGGGTAACAAAAATGTCAAGGTGAGACTGGACCGTGTAGTGGCATGCCCCCAATGGTCTTCTCTGTTTCCAGACTGTAAGATTTCTCATGTTATAATCAAGGTCTGATCATTGTCCTTTGCTTATTCAATTACTAGGAATTCCTCGTGTGGGTTAAAAAAATAAATTCAGATTTTTTTGTTTTTCTAGCCTTTTTCGAATTTACTATTCATAAAGGATGCACGCGCACCCATGTTCACCAAATCTGCATCCCTTTCTTTGCATGTGATAATTGCGCCTTTTCCAGTCCAATCAATATTAGAAGTGTTGAGAAATATTCAGCAGAAGAAATAATGTTATTATTTTTAACCCAATGTTTATGTTATGTATTTCGTTGTCATTTCTCATCTGTTTGTTTATTATACCCTGGGAAGAAATATTTCTATTAAAATAGAAATACTTGATAAAAGAGATCGTTTTTTAATGTTACGTAAACAAACAGATGAGAAAATATAAAAGTATAGCCACACCGGCCACATGGATGAGAAAAGGCAAAAAATAAAAATATAAATTGGGAGATGAGAGACCAAACGGCAGGAGGAGCACGCAGCAGTTTGTTGCTATTTTCTGTTTCCTGCAAATGGGTCGGTCCCATGATAGCAGGCAACAGTACACTCCTATTTATCTTTCTCTACTGCACAGACGAGCCCCAAGAATACATCTATATTTTCCATGCAGATAAGTTATTGGGCATGAAGACTACAAGCCTGTGCATATACACGTTACACCAGTACATGTTGAAAAGGGAACGACTAAGAAAACAAACATGTATCAAAATTCATAAAACAATAGTACTATTGGCGATTACAAACTGAGGTAATTTTGTTTTTGTTAGGCATCAAGTAAACGGCTCGTGCCCTCACAAATCGTCTTCTTATCATTGGAGGTTTTGAGCTCTAATTTTGTTTATTTAATTCATTCCAAATAGGTGTCGTGTTAAATATATTGGAGAAATAAATAATTGTTTCTCCAAAAAACTTCCTATAAAAAGGTCATATTTGCGTAGATTTAGATACCAAAATAACTAGCCCGTGCAATTGCACGGGTTGTCGACTAGTGTTGGTTAATTAATATATGAGTTAGTTTTCAAAAAAAATCTTTAATTTTTTTGACTTTTTGTTGAATTACAATTTTTTCTCACAAGTACGCCCAGGAATCAAACGTCCGCGCGCGTCCGGTTCCTCACTTCCAAAATGCATGGTCTCTTTTGTTCTGTTATGCTTTGAGCAGCAATAACTTTTTCGTATAAATTTTATGTGCAATGTAATTTGGAACGCGGTAGATCTAAGGAGGAAATTAACTTGAGTAAAAAGTGGCGTACTTGCGTACAAACCGTTGACTAGCATATATTACAATTAAATTCACGTGCTGGCTGCTAACTACACATGTCATACGAGTTGGTTGTAAGTTGATTATCAATTGATCAAAACTAGCTAGAGGGTTGAAGTCCAGTTACATGCACTCATGTAGAGCCCTTCAGCATGCAGCAATACCAAGTAAGACTAATCCACCCGCCAACCTAGCTAACTTGGACATTGGAATCATTCGCATAGGATTTCTGTGTCTATATAAACAGCTACTTGTCGATCAGCATGGAGTATTCCTACTCTCCTAGCTAGCACAGTAAGTACAATGGCCTCTTCTTTTTCATCGTCGTCCATGGCAGTCCAGATACATCCACTGACCAAAGAGGACGACGGTGAGATAACAGCCGCCGGCACAGCACCGCCAATGAGTACCAAGGGGCATGCACCGGCCACGGTCATGTCGAGTGTCGCGAACCTGGCGCAGCTCCTGCCGACAGGCACAGTGCTAGCCTACCAGGCATTGTCCCCGTCCTTCACCAACCATGGCAAATGCGAGACCTCCAACCAATGGCTCACTGGGACGCTGGTCGCTGTCCTTGCCTCTGCGTGCCTCTTCTTCTCCTTCACAGATAGCATCGTCGGTCGCCGCGATGGAAAGCTATATTACGGCTTTGCCACACCGCGCGGCTTCAATGTGTTCAACTTCTCCAGCGAGGAGGAGAGGCAGGAGTGGCATGATCTTGATCAGTTCCGGACGCTCCGCATCCGGCCGCTGGACTTCATGCACGCCTTCTTCGCGGCTGTAGTTTTCCTCACGGTGGCGTTCAGCGACGTTGGGCTGCAGAAGTGCTTCTTCCCGGACGCCAACAGGAACACCGAAGAGCTGCTCAAGAATCTGCCAATGGGCATGGCATTTCTGTCCAGCTTTGTGTTCATCATCTTCCCCACCAAGAGGAAGGGCATTGGATTCTCTGAGAACGCTTCTGCCCAGAAGGTCGTCCATCCCTTAAATTGATTAAGTTTGATTACCCATCATTCGAATTTGCTAGGCATGTTTATGAATACTTCCGGAAATTGATTGAAAAAATTTAAATTCTTCAGGAAATTTGTACTCAATCGGATTTGACGACGCCGCTCCTCGCAGGAGTAGAATGGGCTTGATTGTATCTTAATCGGAGAAAATCATGTAATTTGTGAAGTATACATGTTCAGTGTCTGCCATGGTTGTCTTGTAAACAAAGAAATATTTTATGTCCGAAGCAAGTGTAAAATTACGTAGTGCAGTGCGTCCCTTTTTTTGCTTTAAGATCAATGTTCTTATTTGTTCTATCTGAGTGGAAATAATACAAGGACTAAACTCATCAAGTAATGTTTGTATCCACATCACATCTGCCATGCATGGCATTGGCTATATACCTGCATTTTACTTCTGTGCTAGACCTTGAGAGAGTGGCATGTTTGAGCGACATGCATCACATGTTTGATTAATTGGGAACTCACAAAATAAGTGTGTTTATTGTTGCTAATGTCTTGCTTAATCATGGTTAATGAAGAATGTGCTAGGCTGTCGTGTCAATGCACCGAAGATGGGTTAATTGCACTAAATGCGAACTTCTTGATCGAACGGAAAGAGGTGGACACGTTTGATAGACGCTCATCGGTTGGTGCAACGAGAATGGTCGGCTGTTGCTTGTCTATCAGCTCGAACCCAATGATAGCATCAGCGACCATCTCCACGGCAGCAACGGTAGTGGTGGGGCATCGCAACCGCCATCGACTACCTCCACAATGGCGCCAATGACTCGGCCAGGAGGTACGTGCTACACCGGGGCATCAAGCCTAGCAACCTGATGCTGGGTGAGGGCTTCGAGGCCAAGCTCAGTGACTTCAGGCTCGTATGGCAAGTCAGCTACCACGACGGCGTATGTACTTTTTGTACCACCATGATTGGGAGCATGGACTACATGGACCACCTGGTACACACACACACACACACACACACACACACACACACACACACACACACACACACATATATATATATATATATATATATATATATGTATGTATGTATGTATGTATATATAGGTAAATTGTTTGGGGCACCTAGGTGCCTGGGCACCTTGCTCAGGTCCAACCCGTTAGTACATCCTTTGATTTGTATCCTTTTATTTGCATGCAAGACTTTCCATGTATAAAATAGCAGGACATAATTAGCATTATCTAGTTTAATACCTTCCTTTTATTGCTTTCTATCTATCATACCTTTTCATGCCGAAGTTTTAGATCGCGTATTTGTGACTATATACAAAAAAACATATCGTTCCAATATATATGTGTGGACGTATATTTATAAATCAATTCGGTATGATACCAAAAATTTTATAACTACGTATTTAAAAAATAAATAGGTATGATACCTACATATTTTTGGGGTATGTACACATGCATTTCACCTTGAGGTATGTAGTTGTTGAGAAATATGATGAGTATGCACATACCTACAAATATATTTAGTACTTTCAATTTAGCGTATCCATAAATATTCCGGGTATGTAGTTGTTGGGTATTGTACCTAACAAAAATATTTATGTGCGGGTGTAATTCCTAATCAAAATATACACATACTCGGGTATTATACCTAATAAAATTGTGCACATATATACTCAAGATACCAATGTGTATGTGTTTGTAATTTAATCAAAATACGAAATGTGCACACCATCGTCCTAATTACCACATGCTTTTCTCTATTCGCAATGAGTATCATATACCTTTCATCTATGAAACAAGTCAAGACATATTAGACAATTAATCCTGATGCATTAGTTCCTGATTTCTCTCTCTCCTATTATGTCTATCAACATGGAACGATGCCATGCAAAGAAGTCTTGCCATGCATGGTGCATGGGGCCATATTTATGGCTTTAAACTAGTAATTATGTCATACTTATTTTGACCAGCAATTTATAAGGGTTAACCCATTAACAAATATACCCGTTATAACAGCACATATCTAAATGCAATCTAGTGGTGGAAAGGCAAGGAGCCTGGGCACCTAGGTGTCCCAAATGGCCGTCCTATATATATATAGAGGTGGCCATCGGTGTGAGGCCGTTCGTCCCAAGAAGGGCAGCGCACCGAAACACCCTTAGCGCCACCATCAGGGAGTCTTATAGCAGGAATCCCATCCTTGAGATGGTAGATGAGCGGATGAGAGGGGAGTTGAAGTAGTGGCGGTGGCAGATGGAGCATGTCATGATAACTGGGCTGATGTGTGTCATGCAAGAGTGGGAGAAGCGCCCATCCATCAAAGATGTCATCAACTTGCTCTCCAAGCTTGAACAATCTCTGACATCCATTTGGTACAAGAAATATTCTTCATTGAGGGCAAAGGATCGATTTTGTTCCGTACTAACTAGCAAGGTTTGCTTCGCAAATGCAAGGGCATCGTCATTAGCATATTGAACAATTCCGTGAAATAAATTAATGTACTCAGAGATGCTAAAGATTTGGAACTTTAAATCTAATGCTCTATAGCCATGTAAAATTTTATACTTTCCATTGCCATGTTACTGTAGCAATAAGTCTTTTTTTTCTTGAATAAAGTTCCAAGACCTACCATATGAAACTAGTTGCCGACAGTAACTGGTTGCTTGATGATGCTCACGGTAAGGTCATTATTTTCACCTACATGGATTTTGGTCTTTTGATGCACGTCGTCTCTCTTGTTACCTCCTAGCTGATCTGTGTTAGTCTTCGGCATCAGTACGAGCCTTACAGTGAGGCAATGTTCCTTACCATTCTAAGCATGATGGTGTCCTGCACCAGGGGGTACTTATTCACAAAAAAAGGACGAGGGGGTACTTACCATGTTGACTCCCGGCTAGGTGGGCCGGGCATGGACCCCATTTGTCGGTTCTATCCTGGGTCACTTCGGGCAACCTATGACACATGCAAGGGGGATTCCATAAGACTTTCCATATAAGACAAGGACTCCTCTCCACCGACGTAGCCGACTAGGACTCCTATCATCCTAGGCCTAGGATACATTATATAAGCCGAGGTTAGACTGGTTGATAGATCATTATAATCTCAACACATACCAGAGATGAAACAACTCTCATCGACAGACGATCTCGTGCTACATCAACATGTACTCTATACCCCCTCAATCAATACAATCAAAGCAGGATGAAGGGTATTATGTCTTCGATAGAGCCCGAACCTAGGTAAAAAATGTGTCTCCGTTATCATATCACCAAGGCTACCAGCTCAGGACCCCCTACCCTAGATCTGCTGGATTTGACTCCATCATGGCGGGCCCATACAGGTCCCTCTGTGTAGTCGCAGCGGTGTGATGGATGATGAGATTGGTTCCGGCGTGATCTACGTGCCGGAACGGATTTTCATCTTCGACGGGAGCATATTTGGCACCAACTCAGCTGGTTACCTCGGCCAAGTCGAGGACTACACCCCATGTCAGATCTGTCATAGATCAGTGCGTGTCTTCATCAACATCTACTTTGATCTCAACGAAGATCATGGAGAAATTCGTCCATCGAGCTCATAGGCTCAATGTCAACATTGCCCTCGCGTGACTGTACACAAATTTTTTGGTAGCGAATTTGTTTTCGCCCTTCCCTCCTCCTCGAGCATCGCTTTGACAATTTCTTTGATCGAATTGTGCAGAATTGAGTTTACAACGGCTCATAAAAGTTCATCGCATTCGTATGGAAGAATCTCCGGCAACCGCCGAATATACTGTGGCCCTATCCTATCTGGGCGGAAATCAGCACATGTTTGGGGCGAGGATTCCAGCGGTCAGCTCAGAAAACTACTTGAAGATCCGACCATTCGTATCATGCGGAATTACTATGTCGACAACCCCACAAAATTTCGGCTCTATCAGACAATTCAAACTCCGGGGGTGGCTCAATCAGTGCATCATGTTTCGAATCAGATTCTGCATGCAAACATTTTCGGAGAATTTTTTCTAAGGTATTGTGTTTACTTCTCAAACATGTGCCTACCAATTTGGAGCCTTTTCCAAGGTTCTCTTCACCGCGCACTGGTGTCAAACCGGTCCGACCTTATTGCTCCATGGATGCCGACCTGCGCCAACATCTCCATGCCGTCACTTCATCGAGCCGAGATCAATCACGTCACATTGCCACCTCGGACTAGCCAACCGGAAGTTCGGCATCGCCAAGACCACATCATGGACTGACAGAGTGCACGGGTCATGCATGCCGGCATCGCCGCGCCGTTTCTTCTTCAAGATGACGTCGAGCGCATTAGAAACTCTGGCCTGCATCGGCGTCAATGCGCCGTCGGTTCAAACTCCATGTATCAACAGATGACAGATGACATGTGGGAGAAACTAAAAACTAAGGTGACTTTTTTCTGCCATTCTTCTTTGGTTCTTAATGGGGGGAACTGAAAACTAAAGGTGACTTTTCTTTTCTATCATTCTTCTTTGGTTGGTAATGCTACCGTTCGGCTGAACAAATAAGTAAAATATAAGCAGACCAACATAAATACCGGATGATTTCCCCGGGATAGTCATTAACTATTTAACAACATAATACTTGCCAAGATTTTCAATTGAAGTTCCTTGCCTCAATGTTTCCGTTTAGACTCAAATTATTCTTAATTAAACAACTAGGAAGTAACGGGCATCCAATAGTTGTATGTGTAGTCCATTTGAAACATTAGAATCTGTAGGTAGTTTTAGCTGATGAAACCGAGGTGCACTCATTCTAAACTATTTATATCAACTTTATACATTTCATTCTCTCTTGACTTTCGGGTGACCCCGGGCGCCCGGGCATTGGGGACCCTGGGCACCCGGACCCGGCCGAACCTAGCGACCATCTCTCTTGTGCCTTCGGGCACCCGGACCATGGCAGCCCCGGGCACCCGGACTACTAGCAAGAAAAAAATTGGTGTCTTCTTCTTCTAGCGAAACCTAACACGGATTGGGAGAAAGGTGTATGGAAAAGATTTCAGTTCCACAATTCCAAAATCACAGCAACCCTTGTTAATAGTACGGATGTTCATAGGACACAAAAAGAAACCGAAAACTTTCCGAGTCGCCGAAGAACATCGTCATTTTCCGTTTTTGTATCAATGGGGCTACCAACGTCCATATACACAATAGACAACCAATGCCCTGAGATAAACTTAGCAACCAATTCACATTAGTCCTCGCAAATCATATTGTGATCAACACCAAAATCATAGCTCAGTGGCAATTGCACTTTCACTTAGGTTTTCACCCTAGAGCTCGAAACAGAGTACTCAAGTAGCACCACTGTTAGAAGATTAATAGGAAGTATATGATAGACTAGGATTTTGTCCTGCCTTGTTTTGTACTCCAAGTTGACCTTTGTACTCCTATTTATATGCCCATGAGGCTCAAGCAACTATTCCACCAATCCTATCTCTCTTCTAACATGGTATCAGCCTAATCTCGATCCAAACCCTAGCCGCCGCCGCTTCCACACCGCGCCGCCCCCGGAGCGGTCGATCTCCATGACCGCCGTTGGGGGCCGTGCTGCCCGTACCTAGGGTTCGTCCCCCAGCCGTGTTGGCCGCCTTCCCTAGAGAGTCTTTTTCCCGAGCCCTTGCTCCGGGTTTTTTCGCTCTCTCTCCGGTCGTTTTGATCGGCGTTTTTCTTTTTGGTTTTCCGATCAATGCTTGATCAGTTTGCGTCGCCCGCCGCCGCTGTCGACACCCCGCGCCTTTACTCCGAAACCGGCGCGACCGGCCAGCTAATTCACCGACCCGGCGGCCTCGCGCGACAGGAAGCCCTCAAGGCCGTCGTCCGCACGCCGGCCCGCCCGTCGCCCTGCGCTGGCCGTCGCCCCCTGCTCCGATCGGGACACCTGCATCGCCTACACCCGACGGTCTCGCGCCATGCGGCAGCCAATCATAGCCGCTGCTCGCGCGTCGGCCCGCCAATCGATCCACGCCACCCGCCTCCGCCGGTGTTCTACCTCGCCGGCCTCGTCCTCGGCTGCGTCGGGACGGCTGCGTCCGCCTCGNCGGCCCGCCAATCGATCCACGCCACCCGCCTCCGCCGGTGTTCTACCTCGCCGGCCTCGTCCTCGGCTGCGTCGGGACGGCTGCGTCCGCCTCGTCGGCTGCCTCAACTCGGGCGCCGCTGCTCCGTTGCTCGCTCGGGTCTCGCTGCCCGGCGCCGGCGATGCTTTGGCAGCCCGGGTGCCGGTGCTGACAAGCTCGTCCGCACGACGTGCCACGCCGTCCGTCGTCGCCAGCCTCATCTCGGACTCCGCCGCCACCCCGCCACCACCGAGCGGCGTCCCCGACCTCGCGCGCGATCGGCTTGATCACCCGCTCACCGCCGTGATCCGCCTCATCTACGCCGCTCGACCGACCTGGCCCGTCGGTTACGCGCGCCTCCGTGATGACCCACAAGTGTAGGTGATCTATCATAGTCCTTTCGATAAGTAAGAGTGTCGAACCCAACGAGGAGCAGAAGGAAATGACAAGCGGTTTTCAGTAAGGTATTCTCTGCAAGCACTGAAAATATTGGTGGCAGATAGTTTTGTGATAAGGTAATTTGTAACGGGTAACAAGCAATGAAAGTAAATAAGGTGCAGCAAGGTGGCCCAATCCCTTTTGTAGCAAAGGACGAGCCTCGACAANCTAATTCACCGACCCGGCGGCCTCGCGCGACAGGAAGCCCTCAAGGCCGTCGTCCGCACGCCGGCCCGCCCGTCGCCCTGCGCTGGCCGTCGCCCCCTGCTCCGATCGGGACACCTGCATCGCCTACACCCGACGGTCTCGCGCCATGCGGCAGCCAATCATAGCCGCTGCTCGCGCGTCGGCCCGCCAATCGATCCACGCCACCCGCCTCCGCCGGTGTTCTACCTCGCCGGCCTCGTCCTCGGCTGCGTCGGGACGGCTGCGTCCGCCTCGTCGGCTGCCTCAACTCGGGCGCCGCTGCTCCGTTGCTCGCTCGGGTCTCGCTGCCCGGCGCCGGCGATGCTTTGGCAGCCCGGGTGCCGGTGCTGACAAGCTCGTCCGCACGACGTGCCACGCCGTCTGTCGTCGCCAGCCTCATCTCGGACTCCGCCGCCACCCCGCCACCACCGAGCGGCGTCCCCGACCTCGCGCGCGATCGGCTTGATCACCCGCTCACCGCCGTGATCCGCCTCATCTACGCCGCTCGACCGACCTGGCCCGTCGGTTACGCGCGCCTCCGTGATGACCCACAAGTGTAGGGGATCTATCATAGTCCTTTCGATAAGTAAGAGTGTCGAACCCAACNGGATCTATCATAGTCCTTTCGATAAGTAAGAGTGTCGAACCCAACGAGGAGCAGAAGGAAATGACAAGCGGTTTTCAGTAAGGTATTCTCTGCAAGCACTGAAAATATTGGTGGCAGATAGTTTTGTGATAAGGTAATTTGTAACGGGTAACAAGCAATGAAAGTAAATAAGGTGCAGCAAGGTGGCCCAATCCCTTTTGTAGCAAAGGACGAGCCTCGACAAGTTCTTATATAGAGAAAAGCGCTCCAGAGGACACATGGGAATTATCGTCAAGCTAGTTTTCATCATGCTCATATGATTCGTGTTAGTTACTTTGATAATTTGATATGTGGGTGGACCGGTGCTTGGGTACTGCCCTTTCTTGAACAAGCATCCCACTTATGATTAACCCCTATTGCAAGCATCCGCAACTACAAAAGAAGTATTAAGGTAAATGATACGTCTCCAACGTATCTATAATTTTTTATTGCTCCATGCTACTTTATTTACTGTTTTGGAGTATATTGTGCTTTATTTTCCACTTTTATAATATTTTTGGGACTAACCTATTAACCGGAGGCCCAGCCCAGAATTGCTGTTTTTTGCCTATTTCAGTGTTTCGAAGAAACGGAGTATCAAACGGAGTCCAAACGGAATGAAACCTTCGGGAACGTGATTTTCTCACTGAACGTCATCCAGGAGACTTGGACCCTACTCCAAGGAACAAAAGAGGCGGTCACGAGGGTGGGGGCGCCCCCCTAGGGCGCGCCCCCTGCCTCGTGGGCCCCCTGTTGCTCCACCGACGTACTCTTTCCTCCAATATAAACCTACGTACCCCCAAACGATCAGAACAGGAGCCAAAAACCTAATTCCACCGCCGCAACTTCCTGTATCCACGAGATCCCATCTTGGGGCCTGTTCCGGAGCTCCGCCGGAGAGGGCATCCACCACGGAGGGCTTCTACATCATCACCATAGCCCCTCCGATGAAGTGTGAGTAGTTTACTTCAGACCTTCGGGTACTTAGCTAGTAGCTAGATGGCTTCTTCTCTCTTTTTGGATCTCAATACAATGTTCTCCCCCTCTCTCGTGGAGATCNATGGGGTTTTTATCATATTGCATGAATTTATCCCTCTACATCATGTCATCTTGCTTAAGGCGTTAATCTGTTTTAACTTAGTACTCTAGATGCATGCTGGATAGCGGTCGATGTGGAGTAATAGTAGTTGATGCAGGCAAGAGTCGGTCTACTTGTCTTGGACGTGATGCCTATATACATGATCATACCTAGATATACTCATAACTATGCTCAATTCTGTCAATTGATCAACAGTAATTTGTTCACCCAACGTAGAATACTTATGCTCTTGAGAGAAGCCACTAGTGAAACCTATGGCCGCCGGGTCTATTCTCATCATATCAATCTCCATCACTTTAATACTTGCTTAGTTTTTACTTTTCCTTTTACTTTTTACTTTGCATCTCTATATCAAAAATACCAAAAATATTATTTATCATCTCTATCAGATCTCACTCTCGTAAGTGACCTTGAAAGGATTGACAACCCCTAATCGCGTTGGTTGCGAGGAGCTATTGTTTTGTGCAGGTACGAGGGACTTGTGCATGGCCTCCTACTGGATTGATACCTTAGTTCTCAAAAGCTGATGGAAATACTTACGCTACTTTGGTGCATCATCCTCTCCTCTTCGGGGAAATCCAACGCAGTGCTCAAGAGGTAGCAAGAAGAATTTATGGCGCCGTTGCCGGGGAGGCTCACGCAAGAGCAAGTCAAGCACCATACCAAGTACCCATCACAATCCCTATCTCCCGCATTACATTATTTGCCATTTGCCTCTCGTTTTCCTCTCCCCCACTTCACCCTTGCCGTTT
>LR880967.1:32077676-32103428 GCA_904067115.1 Aegilops sharonensis
TCATCACAGAATGTGCGGAAGATGGTAGACGAAACCCACTACACCGATGGCTCCGAATTAACTTATAAGGAGAAAAATCATCTGATCGCATTTTGTACTGATCTTGAGAATTACAATATCTACAATCGAACTCCTCAACATTATGGTCAATACGTGCCACTAGTGCACGTGTTGAACTTCGGTAACTACCATGAAGATACCCTGGTAAGATTTTTTACTATTACGACAACCGTGCATCTTTTTGCATACTTCTAAAACTAGTACATCATTGCTAACTACGAAGTTATTACTATGTTTTTCAACAGATAATCCCGAATGATTGTGTGCCTCATCTGATGTATACGCACGGCCGCCTTGATGTTTTGAACATACAACCAGGTCGTCCTATGAATCTCAACTGTCCATACCGGATTTTTAAAATAAGTGGAGACATGACAATCAAAGAATGGAAAAAATGTATGGACAGTCGTAAGGAATTTCTTGGAAGCAAAAGGAAGCGAAGCGCAAGAATTAGAGACAGGATGATCTCCATTCTTTATAATGGAGAGTCAAGGTCTATATTGTTTTATGCTATTTTACCTGAAGGGTGTTTAGGTCCTACCTGATACTGATGATCATGTGCTAAGAACAATTATGTAGGATTGGGTTCGATGACTATGAGGATGATGATCGTATGACTTGTTATTAATAACGAGTAGAAGTTGTATGATGATGCATGATTAGTATGACTTGTTATTATATATGATGATGTATGATGCGAGCATGAGTTATTATATATCAGCGGGTGAAATGAACACAGCAGTAGCGTTGGTAAACCAAGGACGAAGATATAAGAGAGGACACTTCTCTCTATTAGCTAGCTAAACAACCTAAATTAACCCCCAAAACCCCTACACCCCTAAACCAGCCACTTTTTTTTAAAGAAAAACCTCAGCTCCAGCCAGCTGCTGACACGTGGAAGCCTTTTGGTCCCGGTTCATGTCATCAACCGAGACCAAAGACCCCCTTGCCTGGGCTGCCCGCAGTGGCCACGTGGAGGCCCATCTGTCCCGGTTCGTGTAAGAACCGGGACTAAAAGGGGAGGGCATTAGTACCGACTTTTTTGTCCCGGTTTTTAAACCGGGACAAAAGGTCCTTACGAACTGGGACAAATGCCCTGTTTTCTACTAGTGTAGCTTGACACTGGACTTCGGAATCGTCCGCATCGGATTAATTTGCCTATATAACTGCAAGTTGAACATTCCTTAGGACACGAGCACCCCCTAATCAAGCACAGTACGTACTTACAATGGCATCTTCTTCTCCTTCTTCTGGGTCATCATCCACGGCGAACCAGATAATTCCACCAATCAACAACGATGACAGTGAGATAGGAACTGCCGGCACGGCAGTGCCAGCGCCTACCATGAAGAAGGTCATGTCGAGAGTCGCGAACCTTGCGCAGCTCCTGCCCACGGGCACGGTGCTGACTTACCAGGTGTTGGCCCCGTCCTTCACCAACTACAGCAAGTGCGAGACCTCCAACCAGTGGCTCGCCACGGCGCTGGTTGCTGTCCTAGCCTCCGCCTGCCTCTTCTTCTCCTTCACCGACAGTGTCGTGGGTCACCGTGACGGAAAGCTATATTACGGCTTCGCCACATTGCGTGGCTTCAACGTGTTCAACTTCTCCAGCGAGGAGGAGAAGTAGGAGTGGATTGATCTCGACCAATTCCGGAGGCTCCGCCTTCAGCCGCTGGACTTCATGCATGCCTTCTTCACAGCGGTGGTTTTCCTCACAATGGCATTCAGCGATGTGGGGCTGCAAAACTGCTTCTTCCCGGATGGCAGCTGGAACACACAGCAGCTTCTCAAGAACCTGCCACTGGGAATGGCATTTCTGTCCAGCTTTGTGTTCATCATCTTCCCCACCAAAAGGAAGGGCATCGGATTCAATGACACGACTCCTCGCCAGAAAGTCGTCCATCCCTTGAACAAAGTTTGATACCAAGAATTTGAAGCACAAAAGATCAGTGAAAGCGTACATAGTTGCCACCCTTGTTAGACTAAGTGTTCATAAATTTTATGCTGCCATGTAATATGATGGGGTGGATGTTTCTATCGTTTGTTTTTGTTCGATAGGGTTTCCTATCAACTTTTTCGCTCCATAGTGTGTGTGTGTCGATGGCAGACATTCACGATGTTGGTTTCTTAATATTACATCAATTCACTATTCTCTTCCGGTATCATCATGAGTGTTCAACTTCCAGTAACTTGTTTGTTGTAATCAGACAATTTAGTTCTATTATGTCATAGTAGTGAAAACGGGAGTAGACCAGTTCAAAAAAAATGAATTAATTGAAAATAATGGAATGTGTAATAAATGTTGCTTGACTGTATATCATATCACCAGAAAAACACGTGAAATTTTCAAAGTATATATATTGTATGTTATAGTTTCCTATAAACAAAGAGTTTTTCTGCCAAAAGAAATCAATTGTACAAGTACATACTCCCTCCGTTCCAAAATAGATGACCCAACTTTATACTAACTTTACTACAAAGTTGAGTCATCTATTTTGGAACGGAGGGAGTAGTAATTAAGCATCCCAACCTCCTACGACAATCACAGCCATCCATACACTTTGTTTGCTTTAAGATAGATGTTGTTATTTTTCAAAAATGTCATGAACTAAATCAAGTTCGCCTCAAGAGTTCACTCCTATTTTGCGACACAACACCTCTTTCTTACCCCTCTTCATCATACCCCCACTTCATTTTACAAGTATTAACGTAATTGTATAAACTAATTATTACATAAATTTACGATAAGTATTTAAATTAATTGGGACAAACATCTAAATATGGATAACTACACAAAAATAATAATTGTATATGCAAATACATGTTTCGCTCGTGTAAAACAACAAAATTGAATATGTCTATTTATAGTACATATGTAACAACCAACCTCCAACCTCTGATTGGATGGTTAGCAGAATGGATGTACCCCAACCCAGCAAGAGCGAACTCCAGATTTGCCACTGTGGTTTCTTATTAATGTGGATGTAACCCAACGTTGAGCTTCGTGACTCCAATCTGACAGACATTGTGTGAGTGCGTGCAAGATGGTATGGTGTGAGTGCGTCTGTGTTGTACTTGATGTTTCTAGAAAAATTATATCCTTGTCGTCACAAGTTCTACGGTTCCAAAATTTTCACAGACCTGTGGATCCTCACGGGAAGTACACTTTGGAACCTGGTTGTATATACACCCTATATGGGGATTTTTTATAATTAAACAAAAAGTCAAATTTGTTTAGAAGTTTTTCTATAATAAACTTGACTTTTTTTGCACTAGCATATAACTTTTCATGAAAAAACCAATGTTGACTTCAGGTTAAAAAAGACGAAGTTTATTTGCTATTATAGGTCACTATTTACACTATTTTGGCCAATAAATGACTTTTTTAAATAGAAGTCAAGGGGGGGTTTTCTTTTTGTAGAATTTTTCTCAGAAGTACAATGAAAGGTCAAGTTTATTTCAAAAATATCTTTAAATTTTTTGACTTTTTGTTGAATTACTAATGTTTCTCACAAGTACGCCCAGGAACCAAACGTCCGCGTCCGATTCCTCACTTCCAAATGCATGGCCTCTTTTGTTCTATTATGCTTTGAGCAGTAATAACTTTATTCGTACAAATTTTATGTGCAATGTAATTTGGAACACGGTAGATCTAAGGAGGAAATTAACTTGAGTAAAAAGTGGCGTACTTGCGTACAAGCCGTTGACTAGCATATATTACCAATTAAATTCACGTGCTGGCTGCTAACTACACAGGTCATACGAGTTCGTTATAAGTTGATTAACCATTAATCAAAACTAGCTAGAGAGTTGAAGTCCAGGTACATGTCAGGCTGGACGGAGCGAGCGGGCTTTTCGGCCCGCTCGTGGCCCGTTCTGGACCGGACCGATCGGTCCTGGCCCGATGAAGAAATTGGCCGGTCCGGTTACCAAATTTGAGCCCGAAATTTACTCGGTCCGGTCCGGTCTTTAACCTGTCCGACCGAGCGGACCGAGGCTGCAGATTGTTCCTCGACGTCGCAGTCGCCGGCGACGCCCCGACCATGCCCCGCCCCGGCGCTTGTTCACTGGAATTTACTGTAACTCAGTCAATTGACACAGAGACAAGGGGCAAGAGGTAGAAGAAGACTTAGGTCACGCGCTGTTATTCATTCAGTTAAACAGAAAATCGAAAGAACGAGAGATGGGATTAGATCCGATAATCACGGCAGCATCCCACGATCTACTCCACGCTGCCGTTTCCTTTTATTCGCGACTAAACAGTTCGATCCAATTATCACGCGCTATCCCACGCTGATGTTTCCCTTTATTCAATCGAACAGAAAACAAAAGGAAACATCTATTCCTACATAAGAGGCTTTACCAAATCTTTACGTGCAAGTTTTGTTTGGATTGTGACAGCCCCACTATTTTAGGGAACTGCAATCAAATTCAACCACGTACATAAGGTTTACATCAAAATTGTTCGTTGAAATATATAGCACTGCTTGAAACAGAAAGAACGAGGGAAAGTGGGAAACATGGTTCGATCCGATAATTATGGCGCCATCCCATGATTAACTCCACGTCCAATTTGTTCCAATAATCACGGCAAGGCCCGCAGACAGCCAATCGTGGGCTCATGCACCCATTACATTACTTGCATGCAAGAGAAAAAACTGCTAAGGAAGAAAATGCACAGGTTCATGGCTAACAGTCGTGCGCGCCGCCACATCTCGTCTCTGCCGATGTGCATCATCGCCGATCTCGACCTGGGAGTCCCCTGTCCCTCTTCCTGATCCGTCCGGCAAGCCACCGTCCGTGCTCTACCCTCAACGGTGGTGACCACGGCCGGTCTTCTCGGTCCGGCCCGGGCTTGAGCGCCGGCGGACCGGTCCCTGAAATCAAGACCGCCCAGCTGGTCGGTCCGGTCCGGCCCGGCTCGCCGGCGGCCGGTCAAAACAGCGGCTCGGTCAGGGCCCGGACCGGCCCGGACCGTGTCCACCCTGAGGTACATGCACTAATGTAGAGCCCTTCAGCATGCAGCAATACCAAGTAAAACTAATCAACGCGCCAACCTAGCTAATTTGGACATTGGAATCATTCCCATAGGATTTCTGTGTCTATATAAGAGAGTTTTTACGGTACCCTATACTGCTAACAGGGAAGGGAGCGGTATATTAAAATTCGACCACTGATTTTGTGAGGGTAGGATAGCGATAGACATAGATTTCTGCATGAACCTTAGCGACGTCGTTGATCGGTGGATAATGGTGACGGGAAACCAAGACGGGAAGCCCCGCCGCCATGTCCCACGACTCCTCCATGGTCTCCTTCGACCTCCTGCTCCGGTAGCTGGACGGAGGCACCCCCCGAGCCGTCGTCCTCGACCACGACCTCCGCCTTGAGATCATCTTATTCGACGCACCCGAGGATCACCGCCGGCACCAGTGCGCTCCCTCGCCGTCTTCACTGCGCCCTGGCTATCACGTCGCGTCCATCGTGCCCGTGCTGAGCTGCCGCTCCTCCGCGCCTCTTTCCTGTCGTTTTCGTCTACAGTAGCATCGTCTCTGTAAGAGAAGATAGCATGTCACGTTTAACATCTAGCCATCTATCTGTAATTCTGTATACACGGTTTGAATGTAATTCTGTAGTAATCTTAAACCGTGAACTAGACCTTCTACTAGTAGGCTAGGACTCTTGTACATACGTGTATGTATACACACCGAACCAGAGTCTCGCTGAAGCCGGTGCCCTGTCCGCCATGGATGAGCCCCTGGAGCTCGTCCCGTATGCACACACCCAGGCCACGCGCGCCCGTTCACCTCCACACACATTGGCATCAACAGCCGCCGTGCACACGCCGCAGCACAGCAGTGGCTACTCGTCCGCTCCCGCCTCCGCGCAGTCCGCGCGATCCGAGAGGGCAGGTCGGGGCAGCCCGCAGCCAGCCGCCATGGTTGCCGGCCCAGCCGGCATCGTCGCGGAGGTCGAGACCCTGGCCGTAGGTCGATATACGGGCAGGCTGTTACTTCCCAAAATGCCCTCAGGATTTGATACTGGAGGACCTGAGTGAAGGAGCGCAAGCTATACTGCTCGCCCTTCTTTTGGCAAATTGGAGCAGTATAGAACGATCGCCACCATTAGATTTCACGATTGGACGGCCAATATTCGACGCAGGGTACCGTAAAAGAGCTCATATATAAACAGCTACTTGTCGATCAGCATTGAGACGTATTCCTACTTTCCTAGCTAGCACAGTAAGTACAATGGCCTCTTCTTCTTCGTTGTCGTCGGCAGCGATCCAGATACATCCACTGACCAACGAGGACGACACTGAGATAACAGCTGCGCGCACAGCACCGCCAATGACTACCAAGGGGCCTGCACCGGCCACGGTCATGTCGAGCGTCGCGAACCTGGCGCAGCTCCAGCCGACGGGCACGGTGCTAGCCTACCAGGCAATGTTCCCGTCCTTCACCAACCACGGCAAGTGCGAGACCTCCAACCAGTGGCTCACTGGGACGCTGGTCGCTGTCCTTGCCTCCGCGTGCCTCTTCTTCTCCTTCACAGATAGCATCGTCGGTCGCCGTGATGGAAAGCTATATTACGGCTTTGCCACACCGCGCGGCTTCAATGTGTTCAACTTCTCCAGCGAGGAGGAGAGGCAGGAGTGGCATGATCTTGATCAGTTCCGGACGCTCCGCATCCGGCCGCTAGACTTCATGCACGCCTTCTTCGCGGCTGTAGTTTTCCTCACGTGGCGTTCAGCGACGTTGGGCTGCAGAACTGCTTCTTCCCGGACGCCAACAGGAACACCGAAGAGCTGCTCAAGAATCTGCCAATGGGCATGGCATTTCTGTCCAGCTTTGTGTTCATCATCTTCCCCACCAACAGGAAGGGCATTGGATTATCTGACAACGCTTCTGCCCAGAAGGTCGTCCATCCCTTAAATTGATTAAGTTTGATTACCCATCATTCGAATTTGCTAGGCATGTTTATGAATACTTCCGGAAATTGATTGAAAAAATTTAAATTCTTCAGGAAATTTGTACTCAATCGGATTTGACGACACCGCTCCTCGCAGGAGTAGAATGGGCTTGATAGTATCTTAATCAGAGAAAATCATGTAATTTGTGAAGTATACATGTTCAGTGTCTGCCATGGTTGTCTTGTAAACAAAGAAATATTTTATGTCCGAAGCAAGTGTAAAATTACGTAGTGCAGTGCGTCCCTTTTTTTGCTTTAAGATCAATGTTCTTATTTGTTCTATTTGAGTGGAAATAATACAAGGACTAAACTCATCAAGTAATATTTGTATCCACATCACATCTGCCATGCATTGCATTGGCTATATACCTGCATTTTACTTCTGTGCTAGACCTTGAGAGAGTGGCATGTTTGAGCGACATGCATCACATGTTTGATTAATTGGGAACTCACAAAATAAGTGTGTTTATTGTTGCTATTGTCTTGCTTAATCATGGTTAATGAAGAATGTGCTAGGCTGTCGTGTCAATGCACCGAAGATGGGTTAATTGCACTAAATGCGCACTTCTTGATCGAACGGAAAGAGGTGGACACGTTTGATAGACGCTAAAGCACAATGTTATTTATTTATTTTTGCAACCGAAGCACAATACTATTCTTCATCGGAAAAAAGGTTCCTGTGCAATGCCAAATCTCTGTGTTGCAAAGTTAATGTGCATTATCTCGCAACAAAAAGAAGCTGATGTGCATTTCGCTGCTCAGGGTAACGATGCCATGCTCACTAGTACAGAAATGGCTAGCCAGAACTTTAGTTGTTGGCACCCCATTTCCAATCAGTGCCACCACTATATTTTTCAAATAGTGGTGGTGTTTGCATATTTGGAAGGACAACTTTGTAAGGATAGTGCTGGTGTTGGTTTTTTTAACACGCCATAAATTGGTGGGCCTAGCTGTACTAACAAGTTAGTAGATAGTGGTGCCGTTAGATTTGTATGAACACCGTAGGTAATTAGTCTAGTGCTGGCGTTTATTTAATTGGAACGCCATCACTATATATATGAGTGTTATCAGCACTAAGTTTGTCCCACTGCTGCAGACGCGTCCTATACAAACGATTTTTACCCCCTTTCTGTGACAGACTTTTAAACCATTGTCGTGCTTGTGTGTGCAATAGGAAGGGGGGGGGGGGGTCCATCCCACACGACTCAGAAATCGTCGGCGATAGGTCCTCCGGTCACTCATGCAGGGCAAAAAGAGCACGTGTGCGATCGGGTGAGTCATTATAAACAATTATACGGGACAAATCATGTGAGATGTTCTTAGCATCACGCACGGTTCCTAGAAGAAATTGTATGGCTTAGGAAAATGTTTGTGCAAGGTGGCCTAACGCAAACATTTGTCGAGTGGAAGTCGTGTGTGATTGTTCATTGATCCAACATGCCTACTTTCTAGAAATTGTGTATCGATGTAATGGAGACCTTTTGGTTTTCATACCACATTGACATGATGCACCAACTAGTTCATCAAAAAATTCAAACTTGACAGAGAATGTCGAGCAATAAATTTCAACTTCTTCCGTTCATCCAATGATCAAATTGTTGATTTAGGGACAAAATCAAGCTAACAAATCTAAATAAATAATACATGTAATTTATGAGATAATGTATATGTGTGCATATATTAGTTACAAAATATGAAAATGTGAGATGAATGCGAAAATAAATAAAATATCATACCTTTTCTTTCCAATGTTTTTACTTTTAACAAAAAAAAATGTGCATAAATTACATATTCTTTTCCATATTTTAAAATTTACAGCGCTAACATTTTGTTCGCCGAAATTGACAAGGGAGCAAAGTCCTCCGAAACATGATGATTTAGAGGGTTTAGTGAGACTAATTAAAAATAGAGGAAAATATGAGCCAAGCATGTGTTTCAGGAGGAAATTTTGTGGATTTTTTATATTATTTCGAATTTTGTGGAGGATAAATTTTTAGAATTACAATTATATTGAACTGGTATGTTTCTGTCAAAAGACTTAACCAATTGGCACCATTCACTGATTCCTATTTTCCTAACAGANACTTTTAAACCATTGTCGTGCTTGTGTGTGCAATAGGAAGGGGGGGGGGGGGGTCCATCCCACACGACTCAGAAATCGTCGGCGATAGGTCCTCCGGTCACTCATGCAGGGCAAAAAGAGCACGTGTGCGATCGGGTGAGTCATTATAAACAATTATACGGGACAAATCATGTGAGATGTTCTTAGCATCACGCACGGTTCCTAGAAGAAATTGTATGGCTTAGGAAAATGTTTGTGCAAGGTGGCCTAACGCAAACATTTGTCGAGTGGAAGTCGTGTGTGATTGTTCATTGATCCAACATGCCTACTTTCTAGAAATTGTGTATCGATGTAATGGAGACCTTTTGGTTTTCATACCACATTGACATGATGCACCAACTAGTTCATCAAAAAATTCAAACTTGACAGAGAATGTCGAGCAATAAATTTCAACTTCTTCCGTTCATCCAATGATCAAATTGTTGATTTAGGGACAAAATCAAGCTAACAAATCTAAATAAATAATACATGTAATTTATGAGATAATGTATATGTGTGCATATATTAGTTACAAAATATGAAAATGTGAGATGAATGCGAAAATAAATAAAATATCATACCTTTTCTTTCCAATGTTTTTACTTTTAACAAAAAAAAATGTGCATAAATTACATATTCTTTTCCATATTTTAAAATTTACAGCGCTAACATTTTGTTCGCCGAAATTGACAAGGGAGCAAAGTCCTCCGAAACATGATGATTTAGAGGGTTTAGTGAGACTAATTAAAAATAGAGGAAAATATGAGCCAAGCATGTGTTTCAGGAGGAAATTTTGTGGATTTTTTATATTATTTCGAATTTTGTGGAGGATAAATTTTTAGAATTACAATTATATTGAACTGGTATGTTTCTGTCAAAAGACTTAACCAATTGGCACCATTCACTGATTCCTATTTTCCTAACAGATCCATCCGCTGCCAAGACAAAAATGTGGGTGATATTCTTATGTATCGCGGTTGTTTTGTTTGCCGGTCTCGTGTCCACTGTTCACGTTCTTCTCTATAGTACTTCTATGCACAGAGCAAGACCGTGTGCCGATGAAATTTTTTGCAGGGTAAACACATAATCATGATTTGATTTAACTATTCAATTAAACTGAAAAATGCCACTTGGTTTAATCCTTTCTGTTAATTAATCATGTTTTCCAATCACCGGGAGGAATAAAAGTAGGAAGGAAATTCTCGTACTCTGAGCTAATAGTGGCAACAGATAACTTCTCCAAGGATAGGAAAACCGGCAAAGGATCCTTTGGCGATGTGTACAAAGAGTGGCTAACACTGACGGACCTACCGGAGGTGGCGGTGATGGAGATGTGGCAGCCAACGTCGAGGTGGAACCAGAAGAACTGTGTGCCGAATATCGAGACCTTGTGTCAGCTGCGCCACATGAACCTCTTGTCTCTCATCGGTTGGTGCAACGAGAATGGTCGGCTGTTGCTTGTCTATCAGCTCGAACCCAATGATAGCATCAGCGACCATCTCCACGGCAGCAACGGTAGTGGTGGGGCTAGGGCGTTGACACTGCCAGAGGTACAATATCTTTCTTGGCATCGCAACCGCCATCGACTACCTCCAAAATGGCGCCTATGACTCGGCCAGAAGGTACGTGCTACACCGGGGCATCAAGCCTAGCAACCTGATGCTGGGTGAGGGCTTCGAGGCCAAGCTCGGTGACTTCAGGCTCATATGGCAAGTCAGCTACCACGATGGCGGATGTACTTTTTGTACCACCATGATTGGGAGCATGGACTACATGGACCGCCTGGTATATACATACGTACATACATACGTATATGGGCTGATGTGTGTCGTGCAAGAGTGGGACAAGCGCCCATCCATCAAAGATGTCATCAACTTGCTCTCCAAGCTTGAACAATCTCGGACATCCATTTGGTACAAGAAAGATTCTTCAATGAGGACAAATGATCGATTTTGTTCTGTACTAACTAGCAAGGTTTGCTTCGCAAATGAAAGGGCATCGTCAATAGCATATTGAACAATCCCGTGAAATAAATTAATGTACTCACAGATGCTAAAGATTTGGAACTTTAAATCTAATGGCTCTATAGCCATGTAAAGTTTTATACTTTCCATTGCCATGTCACTGTAGCAATAAGTCTTTTTTTTCTTCAATAAAGTTCCAAGACCTACCATATGAAACTAGTTGCCGACAGTAACTTGTTGCTTGATGATGCTCACGGTAAGGTCATTATTTTCACCTACATGGATTTTGGTCTTTTGATGCACGTCATCTCTCTTGTTACCTCCTAGCTGATCTGTGTTTGTCTTCGGCATCAGTACGAGCCTTACAGTGAGGCAATGTTCCTTACCATTCTAAGCATGATGGTGTCCTGCACCAGAGGGTACTTATTCGCAAAAAAAGGACGAGGGGGTACTTACCATGTTGACTCCCGGCTAGGTGGGCCGGGCATGGACCCCATTTGTCGGTTCCATCCTGGGTCACTTCAGGCAACCTATGACGCATGCAAGGGGGATTCCACAAGACTTTCCATATAAGACAAGGACTCCTCTCCACCGACGTAGCCGACTAGGACTCCTATTATCCTAGGCCTAGGATACATTATATAAGCCGAGGTTAGACTGGTTGATCTCAACACATACCAGAGATGAAACAACAGATGATCTCGTGGTAGATTAACATGTACTCTATACCCCCTCAATCAATACAACCAAAGCAGGATGAAGGGTACTATATCTTCGATAGAACCCGAACCTAGGTAAAATATGTGTCTCCGTTATCATATCATCAAGGCTACCAGCTCAGGACCCCCTACCCTAGATCTGCTGGATTTGACTCCATCATGGCGGGCCTATACAGGTCACTCTGTGTAGTCGCAGCGGTGTGATGGATGATGAGATTGGTTCCGGCGTGATCTACGTGCCGGAACGGATTTTCATCTTCGATAGGAGCATATTTGGCACCCACTCAGCTGGTTACCTCGGCCAAGTCGAGGACTACACCCCATGTCATATTTGTCATAGATCAGTGCGCGTCTTCATCAACATCTACTTTGATCTCAACGAAGATCATGGAGAAATTCGTCCATCGAGCTCAGAGGCTCAATGTCAACATTGCCCTCACGTGACTGTACACAAATTTTTTGGTAGCGAATTTGTTTTCGCCCTTCCCTCCTCCTTGAGCATCGCTTTGACAATTTCTTTGATCGAATTGTGCAGAATTGAGTTTACAACGGCTCATAAAAGTTCATCGCATTCGTATGGAAGAATCTCCGGCAACCACCGAATATACTGAGGCCCTATCCTATCTGGGCGGAAATCCGCACATGTTGGGGGCGAGGATTCCAGCGGTCCGCTCACAAAACTACTTGAAGATCCGACCATTCGTATCATGCGGAATTACTATGTCGACAACCCCACAAAATTTAGGCTCTATCAGACAATTCAAACTCCGGGGGCGGCTCAATCAGTGCATCATGTTTCGAATCAGATTCTGCACGCAAACATTTTTGGAGAATTTTTTCGAAGGTATTGTGTTTTCTTCTCAAACATGTGCCTACCAATTTGGAGCCTTTTCCAAGGTTCTCTTCACCATGCACTGGTGTCAAACCGGTCCGACCTTATTGCTCCATGGATGCCGACCTGCGCCAACATCTCCATGCCGTCGCTTCATGGAGCCGAGATCAATCACGTCGAATTGCAAACTCGGACTAGCCAACCGGAAGTTCGGCATCGCCAAGACCACATCATGGACTGACAGAGTGCGCGGGTCTTGCAGGCCGGCATCGCCGCACCGTTTCTTCTTCAAGATGACGTCGAGCGCATTAGAAACTCTGGCCTGCATCGGCATCAATGCGCCGTCGGTTCAAACTCCATGTATCAACAGATGACAGATGACATGTGGGAGAAACTAAAAACTAAGGTGGCTTTTTTTCTGCCATTCTTCTTTGGTTCTTAATGGGGGGAACTGAAAACTAAAGGTGACTTTTCTTTTCTATCATTCTTTTTTTTGAAGGTTAAACAGTAGGAAAGGCTCCTACTGCAAATATATTAAAGCATCACACAAGTCTTACAAGCTGGAGGGGGGAGATGAAGAGTTACAACAGAACTACATGTTACAAGTGTAGGTTACATGGGGCTAAGGTAAGAATTTACAGAGGTTAGGCTACAGTGGTAAGGAAGTCAGCAATCAGGTGCTTCTTGTGCTCAGGCAACCTGTGTACAAAGTTTGAGAAATCTGCCACAAATCTGGCTTTCCAAGATGAGAGGGAGGGGGTCACCTTTCTAAAGTAGTTATTATTTCGTTCCTTCCAGAGGCTCCACGCGGCCACCAGGAAAATGTCCATAACCATCTTCTGTTGATGCCTAGACTCGAGGTTGGTCATCATATCCAATCGGTTGCCGCGGCCGGCCAACGGATTTTAAGTTTATCCCAGCATCGCTTACTGAATGTGCAACGGAAGAAAAGATGTTCCACTGTTTCTTCCACATGGGTCCCACAGATAAGGCAGTCCAGATTAGTCCCGATGTTATAATGCCTTCTTTTCAACATATTGCGTGTGTTAAGGCGATCGACCAGGAGGAACCATCCAAACACCTTGATCTTAGGCACACATTTGGCATTCCACAGCCAATGAAAGGCCGCATGGGTGGTGACCTCTCGAAAGAAGAATTTGTAATAGTCCGAAGTTTTGAATATCTTTGCCCCCCATGTGCAAACCCAGACATCATTACCCTCAGATAGAGCGATGGAACTGACATCTTCTTGGAGCGATCGGAGCTCTGCATGGGCCTGTACCGAAAGAGGAAGGTGAAATGCCTCTCTCNAACTCATCACAGAGTCGATAGAAATCTTCTTTAATTATGAACCAACAAGCTTTGAGGAATGCACCGTTAAATCCATCAGGACCTGGAGCACGGTCAGGAGGCAAATCTTTGACAACATCATCGATTTCATTGTGCATGAAGGGGACAGTTAGACTATCAAAGTCTACTTGCGAGCGAAGCAAGCTGGAAAGATTAAACCTCATGTGTGGCTTGCTCGTAGTACCCATGCGCCTTTTGAATGCTTTAAACAAAACCGATGCCTTACTTGAGTGGTCATCCACGACAGTTCCATCATCCGTTTTCAGAGTAGAGATGCCATTTTTTCTATATCTTTCCGTAGCTACTGCTTGAAAAAATTTCGAGTTCTCATCACCAAATTTGATACAACGAATAGTACATCGTTTTTTCCAGTACTCTTTTTGATATCTTAAGAGCCGAAGGAGGTGAACTCGTAATATGCGCTGAAAGTTCCCCTCTGGTATGGTCAGGTTTCGCTTATCGGCAATATGGTCCAACTCCAGAAGTGTTTTATTGGTATTCTCAATAGCAATTTTTAACCTAGAAATATTCTTGCTCCAAACGGTGAGGTCGTGCCTGAGGTTTTTAAGTTTATGANCCCCCCTTTAGTCCCGGTTCAATCCAGAACCGGGACTAAAGGCCGCGGCCACGTGGAGCTCCACTTTTAGTCCCGGTTGGTAACACCAACCGGGACTAAAGGAAATTTCATGATTTTTTTTGAAATTTTTTTTTTGAATTTTTTTTGAATAATTTTTTATTTTCAAATTTCTGAATTATTTTAACCTCTAATCTCTAATCAGCACCCCTCATCACTGCTCAATTTATCCTCTAATCTCTAATCACCCTCATCATTCGAAATCATCTAACTTCCCGAACGGTCACCCATCCTCCCACTCCCCCAGCCTGAGTACGCTTAACTTACGGGTTCTATTCTCCCTCGTTTCCAAGTCTGCACTTGTTGCTTTCCTGACAATAGTAAGATGTCAATCCTATTAACCCTCAGGAATTTTGCTTGAGCATGAAGTGACACATTTCACTGTTTGAGTTTCAAATTATTGTTTTAAAAAACAATAATTATTTAGAAAACAATAGTTATTTTGAATAACTAGTTTGACCATTATTTGACCATAGTTTGACCATAGTTTGACCACAGTTTGACCAGATTTGACCAAAATTCAAAATAACTGAACAAATTATTTAGTAACACTAATATTCTAGAATAATTAGTTTGACCATAGTTTGACCACAATTTGACCATAGTTTGACCACAGTTTGACCACAGTTTGACCAGATTTGACCAAAATTCAAAATAACTAAACAAATTATTTAGTAACACTAATATTCTAGAATAATTAGTTTGACCATTGTTTGACAACAGTTTGAAATTTTTTTGATTTTTTCCACTCTAGATCTTAAAAGCCCCGTAACTTTTCGAGTAGATGATTTTTCATATAAAAAACTTTTTTCATCCGAGTTAGTATGCAAAAGTTATGCCCATATTTATAAATTCCAGAGAGATTTTGCAAATAAAGTCGAAATTCACATTTGCAAATTTTCCCAACAACTAGACCACATATCACATGGGAAACTTATTTTCTTTTATTTTTTTGACATTTCCATCATTTTCTTTTATTTTTTTAACTGAAAAGGTGATCCACGAGGGGGGGGGGGGTAGAGTTTGAAAATGGGACCTTTAGTACCGGTTCGTGGCATGAACCGGGACTAAAGGTCTCAACCCCATTAGCACCGGTTCGTGCCTCAAACTGGGACTAAAGGTCTAATCTTTAGTCCCGGATTGAGGCATGAACCGGCACTAATGGGCATCGCACCCTTTAGTCCCAGTTTGAGGCACAAACCGGGACTAAAGGGCACAGGTGAACCGGGACTAATGCCTTAGCCGCACGAACCGGGATAAATGCTCACATTAGTCCCGGTTCGTGATTGAACCGGGACTAATGTAAATATTGGCCCGGAACCATAGCCCTGTTTTCTACTAGTGAAGGGGCCGAANGTCCCGGATTGAGGCATGAACCGGCACTAATGGGCATCGCACCCTTTAGTCCCAGTTTGAGGCACAAACCGGGACTAAAGGGCACAGGTGAACCGGGACTAATGCCTTAGCCGCACGAACCGGGATAAATGCTCACATTAGTCCCGGTTCGTGATTGAACCGGGACTAATGTAAATATTGGCCCGGAACCATAGCCCTGTTTTCTACTAGTGAAGGGGCCGAAGCATGCGGGATCACATCCGAGTAGTAGGTGTCCCAGACCAGTTTCACCCATGGTATATCCAGTTGGTTGTAGAACTTGTGGAGCATTTTGAGCAACATGGCATCATTTTGAACGTTAAGATTCACCACCCCCAATCCTCCCTGCTTCTTTGGGCGACAGACCATAACCCAAGCAGCCAGCGGGTTAGATTTATCACCAGATTCGGTTTTCTTTTTCCAGAGCCCATGTTTTCGAATCTTATCAATTTGCTCGATGATTTTAGGTGGAAGACGGAGAACTCCCATGGGATAAATTGCCAGTAAAGTAACTAGGGAGTTCATGAGAGCCAATTTTCCAGCATACGACATGGGAGACATGGCCGTCGTGATTCNTTTGGGCGACAGACCATAACCCAAGCAGCCAGCGGGTTAGATTTATCACCAGATTCGGTTTTCTTTTTCCAGAGCCCATGTTTTCGAATCTTATCAATTTGCTCGATGATTTTAGGTGGAAGACGGAGAACTCCCATGGGATAAATTGCCAGTAAAGTAACTAGGGAGTTCATGAGAGCCAATTTTCCAGCATACGACATGGGAGACATGGCCGTCGTGATTCTGCCTTCTGCTTTGCACACCCAAGGTGTCAGATCCAGCACCGAAGGTTTGGTGGTTCCCAGAGGGAGGCCGAGGTACGTGAATGGCATGTCAGCCAAGACACACCCAAAGATAGCGGCCAAGTCTATGCATTTGTCTTGCGGAGTATTGATGGCAAGCAACGTAGACTTGTGAAAGTTGATGTGCAGGCCAACCGAGGCAGCATAATCAGTAAGAATCTTCTTCATGGTTTCTGCTTGAGCGATACAAGCCGACATGACAATAATGGTGTCGTCAGCATATTGTATCACCGGGAAATCGGCCGCATTTGTGAAAGGGATGGGCAGTTGCAAGCCGTTACCATGCAGGGCCTCATTAATAGCTGTCTGAAGTAAATCCGCAGCCAGAACAAAGATGAGAGGGGAAAGAGGATCCCCCTGCCTCACCCCGCATTTGCACCAAAAATGCTTATCAGGCACTCCGTTGAGCAACACAGAAGATTTTCCTGAAGATGAAAGGCTCATGATCCAGGATAACCATTTATCATTAAACCCCATGCTCCTCATGATCTGGATGATGGCATCATGTTGAACAGTATCGAACGCCTTGGCAAAGTCTAGTATGAGTAAGATAATTTCACGTTTTGAGGCTTGACATTGGTGAATATATTCGAAAGCCCAGGCAAGACAGTCATGAATGNACTAATGCCTTAGCCGCACGAACCGGGATAAATGCTCACATTAGTCCCGGTTCGTGATTGAACCGGGACTAATGTAAATATTGGCCCGGAACCATAGCCCTGTTTTCTACTAGTGAAGGGGCCGAAGCATGCGGGATCACATCCGAGTAGTAGGTGTCCCAGACCAGTTTCACCCATGGTATATCCAGTTGGTTGTAGAACTTGTGGAGCATTTTGAGCAACATGGCATCATTTTGAACGTTAAGATTCACCACCCCCAATCCTCCCTGCTTCTTTGGGCGACAGACCATAACCCAAGCAGCCAGCGGGTTAGATTTATCACCAGATTCGGTTTTCTTTTTCCAGAGCCCATGTTTTCGAATCTTATCAATTTGCTCGATGATTTTAGGTGGAAGACGGAGAACTCCCATGGGATAAATTGCCAGTAAAGTAACTAGGGAGTTCATGAGAGCCAATTTTCCAGCATACGACATGGGAGACATGGCCGTCGTGATTCTGCCTTCTGCTTTGCACACCCAAGGTGTCAGATCCAGCACCGAAGGTTTGGTGGTTCCCAGAGGGAGGCCGAGGTACGTGAATGGCATGTCAGCCAAGACACACCCAAAGATAGCGGCCAAGTCTATGCATTTGTCTTGCGGAGTATTGATGGCAAGCAACGTAGACTTGTGAAAGTTGATGTGCAGGCCAACCGAGGCAGCATAATCAGTAAGAATCTTCTTCATGGTTTCTGCTTGAGCGATACAAGCCGACATGACAATAATGGTGTCGTCAGCATATTGTATCACCGGGAAATCGGCCGCATTTGTGAAAGGGATGGGCAGTTGCAAGCCGTTACCATGCAGGGCCTCATTAATAGCTGTCTGAAGTAAATCCGCAGCCAGAACAAAGATGAGAGGGGAAAGAGGATCCCCCTGCCTCACCCCGCATTTGCACCAAAAATGCTTATCAGGCACTCCGTTGAGCAACACAGAAGATTTTCCTGAAGATGAAAGGCTCATGATCCAGGATAACCATTTATCATTAAACCCCATGCTCCTCATGATCTGGATGATGGCATCATGTTGAACAGTATCGAACGCCTTGGCAAAGTCTAGTATGAGTAAGATAATTTCACGTTTTGAGGCTTGACATTGGTGAATATATTCGAAAGCCCAGGCAAGACAGTCATGAATGTATCTCCCTTTCAAAAAACCATATTGATTCTTGTGTACAATATTAAGGATCACCTTTTGCAGCCGATTAGCTAGGATCTTAGTGATGAGCTTGAGACAACAATTGAGCAGAGTAATGGGTCGGAAGTCATTGACCGTTTCAGGGGCCCTAGTTTTCGGTATTAGCGTGATATACCCATAATTTAGGCTTTCGAGGTTTAGGGTGCCACTGTGGAACTCATCACAGAGTCGATAGAAATCTTCTTTAATTATGAACCAACAAGCTTTGAGGAATGCACCGTTAAATCCATCAGGACCTGGAGCACGGTCAGGAGGCAAATCTTTGACAACATCATCGATTTCATTGTGCATGAAGGGGACAGTTAGACTATCAAAGTCTACTTGCGAGCGAAGCAAGCTGGAAAGATTAAACCTCATGTGTGGCTTGCTCGTAGTACCCATGCGCCTTTTGAATGCTTCAAACAAAACCGATGCCTTACTTGAGTGGTCATCCACGACAGTTCCATCATCCGTTTTCAGAGTAGAGATGCCATTTTTTCTATATCTTTCCGTAGCTACTGCTTGAAAAAATTTCGAGTTCTCATCACCAAATTTGATACAACGAATAGTACATCGTTTTTTCCAGTACTCTTTTTGATATCTTAAGAGCCGAAGGAGGTGAACTCGTAATATGCGCTGAAAGTTCCCCTCTGGTATGGTCAGGTTTCGCTTATCGGCAATATGGTCCAACTCCAGAAGTGTTTTATTGGTATTCTCAATAGCAATTTTTAACCTAGAAATATTCTTGCTCCAAACGGTGAGGTCGTGCCTGAGGTTTTTAAGTTTATGACAGAGACTGGCAGCAGCATTTTTATGTTTAGCATGACGTACGGGTTTGTTCCAAGTTGTGTGCACGACGTCGAAGAAACCAGGATGTGCAATCCAATATGTTTCAAAATGAAACAGTTTGCATTTGGGGATGGAAGTTTGAATGACAACATTGCAAGGAGTATGGTCTGATATAGGCTTACCAAGCGGGTTGACCATAGTATAAGGGAAAGAGGCAGTCCAGTTAAGCGTCGTAAAAAACCAGTCCAGTTGTTCTAGGTGAGGGTTTTGCTGCATGTTGGACCAGGTGTAGCTTCTGCCTTTAATGGGCAATTTAGTCAGGTTCTGTTCACTGATGAAATCGTTGAACGTAAACATATCAGAAACATCTCCCCCAGGTTTGTTGCAATTTTCTGGCGAATGGATGAAATTAAAATCTCCAAGGAGTCAATCTTCAGAAGAGGGAATATTAACATCAAAGAGCCAATCAGTGAATGAAGCTCTAGCCTCACCTTGGCAAGGGCCATAGATGTTAATCAACTTCCAACGATGAGGGGATTGCCTAGAGGAAAATTCAACCCCTGGAGCAAATTGTTTGGTTAAGAAGACCGTGCCATCAAAAACACTGCTGCACCATATGGTGATGATGCCTCCGGAGGCCCCAATCGCAGGAACAAATGCAAAAGAATCAAAACGTCGTGGGCAAAGCATGTTGGAAATATGCCCTAGAGGCAATAATAGAATGGTTATTATTATATTTCTTTGTTCATGATAATTTTCTGTTATTCATGCTATAACTGTGTTATCCAGAAATCGTAATACACATGTGAATACATAGACCACAACATGTCCCTAGTAAGCCTCTGGTTGACTAGCTCGTTGATCAACAGATAGTCATGGTTTCCTGACTATGGGCATTGGATGTCATTGATAACGGGATCACATCATTAGGAGAATGATGTGATGGACAAGACCCAATCCTAAGCATAGCTCAAAGATCATGTAGTTTGTTTAGCTAGAGCTTTTCCAAATGTCAAGTATCATTTCCTTAGACCATGAGATTGTGCAACTCCCGGACACCGTAGGAATGCTTTGGGTGTGCCAAACGTCACAACGTAACTGGGTGACTATAAAGGTGCACTACGGGTATCTCCGAAAGTATCTGTTGGGTTGGCATGAATCGAGACTGGGATTTGTCACTCCGTATGACGGAGAGGTATCTCTGGGCCCACTCGGTAATGCATGCATCATCATAATGAGCTCAATGTGACCAAGTGTCTGGTCACGGGATCATGCATTACGGTACGAGTAAAGTGACTTGCCGGTAACGAGATTAAACGAGGTATTGGGATACCGACGATCGAGTCTTGGGCAAGTAACGTACCGATTGACAAAGGGAATTGTATACGGGATTGATTGAGTCCTCGACATCGTGGTTCATCCGATGAGATCATCGAGGAGCATGTGGGAGCCAACATGGGTATCCAGATCCCGCTGTTGGTTATTGATCGGAGAGGCGTCTCGGTCATGTCTGCATGTCTCCCGAACCCGTAGGGTCTACACACTTAAGGTTCGGTGATGCTAGGGTTATTAGGAAGACTCGTATGTGATTACCGAATGTTGTTCGGAGTCCCGGATAAGATCCCGGACGTCACGAGGAGTTCCGGAATGGTCCGGATTTATATATGGGAAGTTGTCATACGGTCACCGGAAAGGTTCAGGGGCATATCGGTATTGTACCGGGGCCACCGGAGGGGGGTCCACCGGGAGGGGCCACCTCTCTCGGAGGGCCTCATGGGCCGTAGTGGGCAGGGAACCAGCCCCCTTGAGGGCTGGGCGCATCCCCCCTTGGGCCCATGCGCCTAGGGTTGGGGGGGAAACCCTAGTGGGGGCGCCCCCCTTGCTTGGGGGGCAAGCCCCCTCCCCTTGGCCGCCCCCTCTAGATCTCATCTAGAGGGGGGCGGACCCCTTTCCCCTTCCCCTATAAATAGAGGGGCGAGGGGAGGGCTGCAGACGACATCCAAGGCGCAGCCCCTCCCCTCCCCAACACCTCTCCTCCTCCGTTAAGAGCTTGGCGAAGCCCTGCCGGAGTACTGCCTCTCCACCACCACCACGCCGTCGTGCTGCTGCTGGAGCTCTCTTCCTCAACCTCTTACTCCACCTTGCTGGATCAAGGCGCGGGAGACGTCTCCGCTCCGTACGTGTGTTGAACGCGGAGGTGCTGTCCGTTCAGCACTAGGATCATCAGTGATTTGGATCACGACGAGTACGACTCCCTCAACCCCGTTCTCTTGAACGCTTCCGCTCGCGATCTACAAGGGTATGTAGATGCACTCCTTTCTCTCATTGCTAGATGAACTCATAGATTGATTTTGGTGAAAGCGTATAATTTTTTTTATTTTCTGCAACGTTCCCCAACAAAGCATTCTAAGCGTACTAACGTCAAAAGTCTGCATTTTGGATTCCTGAATGCAAATGACCGTGCAGCCTGACGAGTTAATCGCGTTCGTGAGAGCTAAGTGTTTATCCGGCGAGTTCAAACCACGTACGTTCCAACAAAGTACATTCCAAGTTTGCAAAAGGACCATAGCAAAAGAAGGGGAATAACTTAGGTGGACTCGGAAGGCGAGCCACCATTCTGGTCGGAGAGGAGCGCATCAGTAAGCTCATCCGCAGGAATGGCGCAAAGATGAGTACTAATGTTCTGCATCGTGCTGACAGGAGTAGGAGGTGGCACCATTTCAGAGTTGTCCACATTGTTGGCAGAAGAAGCAGTCGCCGCTTGAACACCAGGAGGGCAGAAGGCACCACGCGGGGCTTCACTTTGGACTTGGTGATCCTCCCTTCAGAGTGCAGGTTAGTGCGAAAGCCATCATACTTATTGGACCTGGCGCTGCGCCTGAGTGAAGCAGTATCAATTGGGGCCTGGGTCTTGCTTTTGCGAAGCGAAGAAGGCAAGGGATCATTGCTGCAGTCACCCGAGAAATCAGTATCAGCAGGCAGGTTAGGAGCAAGAGCAGACTCATTGAAAGACTCTGACGAAGGCAGTATGGCGTCCAACTCAGCAGGAACACTGGGAGCAGGGAGAGCAAGCATATCCAAACATGGCTGAGTAGTCCCAATATCCTCCACCTGATCATAATTGGGAGAAGGCATAGAGAGGTGATCGGCAGGCGCAACAGAAATCTCAGGATTCAGAATGTGGGGGCTGAAGACTGCCAAGGTGGAGTCAACAGGAGGAGCGGGCTCGATCTGCAGAGGAGAGAGCTCAATACTGTTAGAAAGTTCCTGAATACGCACATTGGGGGCAGGTACCACATTCTGATGAACCGATACAAATTGTAGTCCATGATCACCCACAGAAACCTGAACCTCAACTCGAAAATGATCATGTCGCATCCCATAACCTTGAGCCCATGGACCCATGGTGGCCAGAAGAGGGCGCATTGCAAGATAAATGGAGGCATTGAGTTGCTGTCTAGGGATGGGATCAGCGAGCAGAGGATTCATGAGGTTGGTTCCTTGGTTTGAAAGACCGAAGCTCAGACCCTAACGGTGAACATCCACAGTAACTGTCAAAACCTCATTAATAGCAGACTGAATATTAGGTTCACCTTGGACAGCAGCGAGATCATCCACAATTAACAGTGCCAAGCCAGAATCAGCAGTACTATCATCCGAAAGCGTGACAGAGTCATTCCAGGGATCTGCAGCATTATCAGAGATGTTACGCTCAGGAGCGATGCGATCCTCAAAAGTTAGACCATGCGTAGAGAGCCAAGCCTGAAAGTTCATCAGATACGGAGGCATGGCCACTGGCGGAGCAGGCAGGGCAGGTGGAGCAGGTGGAGCTGGGTCCCCGCAGGCCATTCTCCCCAACCATCATTGTCTTGAGCAGGGGGCAGGTGCAGCATTCTGAACTAGCCAATTGTGAACCTGCTACTAGTAACGCTTTGGTTACCGTTCGGCTGAACAAATAAGTAAAATATAAGCAGACCAACATAAATACCGGATGATTTCCCCGGGATAGTCATTAACTATTTAACAACATAATACTTGCCAAGATTTTCAATTGAAGTTCCTTGCCTAAATGTTTCTGTTTAGACTCAAATTATTCTTAATTAAACAACTAGGAAGTAACGGGCATCTAATAGTTGTATGTGTAGTCCATTTGAAACATTAGAATCTGTAGGTAGTTTTAGCTGATGAAACAGAGGTGCACTCATGCTAAACTATTTATATCAACTTTATACATTTCATTCTCTCTTGACTTTCGGGTGACCCCGGGCGCCCGGGCATTGGGGACCCTAGGCACCCGTGATGTAGGGCGGAACCCTAGTCGGAGATCTTTAACGTTTGGAGGGGATCCTACGGGGAGAACACGACGAACGAGCGGAAGAACACAAGGAAAAACACACAAGAGAAACACTAAACCGACAAGTCTCGATCACACAAGGGCTAGATCACCGAACACATAAGGTAGCACAAGATTCAAAATCAACAAAGGAAAGATACACGAGTAGCCGTTCGTCTCCGTGAGGAGGTCTTGATGGGAGGGCCGCCCTAGAGGGGGTCTTGAATCCGCTTGGGGGATCTTCTCCGAAGAGGTCCTGAGCTCCGAGGAGAAGGTAACCAAGTGGATGAGCAAAGCTCTCACACAAATATGAGCTAATCCTTTGCTAACCCTAACTAGGAGGTGGGAGAGGTCTATTTATAGTCTTAGTGCAAAAAGGGGGCGACGTGAAGGGGTACATGGGCTTCGGCCCGAAACTGTGCGCAGACAGGTACCGGACGTCCGCTGGGTTCCGGTCGTCCGGTCGCTCAGGATGGACCGGACGTCCGTAGTCGTCGGACGTCCGCTGGATCAGTTCGGTGAAGGAGGCGCCGGACGTCCGGTATCTTCGGACTTCCGCTAATATCCATTCTGTTGGGGGGTGTCGGACATCCGGTGACGTAGGTCGTCCACTCGCTGGAGGTGACCGGTCGTCCGGTCCGGGCCGGACGTCCGCTCGCTGGGGTCTGCGTTGGTTGGGACTTGGCAGCTGGGGCTTCAGGCACCGGACGTCCGGTCCCAACCGGTCACCCGGTGGCTGGAGTTTTCTCCGGTAGATCTTCTTCTTGTCCTTCGCGGTTGGTAGCCTTTCCGTCTTGTCCGAAGGATGTAGATGCACCATGGCTTCCCTCCAAGTACCTAAGCACACATAGTGTTTCCATTTGAGGTAGTAGCCATGTCTCATGATTTGGAAGAGGGACTTCGGAGAGGAGCGAGTTCACCTTATCTTCAATAGCCTTAGCTCGAGCTCGAGTCATGGGTCCACGTGGTGTTGAGGAAGATGTAGGTGCATCCATGGGGATGAGTGAGGGATGCTCCGCATCATCTCCCCCTCCCCCCGTTGAGAGAGATCCGACCTCGGATCAAAAGCTTCATCTCCATGGTATGGCGCGAGGTACTTGACGTTGAAGATGTCGCTCACATTGTACTTGTCTCGAGGTAGATCGATCTTGTAGGCGTTGTCTTTGTAGCGTGCTAGCACCTTGAAAGGTCCATCAGCTCGAGGGAGAAGCTTGGACTTGCGTTCTTTAGGGAAGCGGTCCTTGCGAAGGTGTAGCCACACTAGATCACCAATGTTGAAGACCATGGGTTGCTTGTTGGCGTTGAGCTTGGTTGCTAGTCGCTGTACTCGGCGCTCGATGGTGTGTCTTCTATCCTCATGCATCTTCTTGATGTAGCTTGCCCGTGCACTCGCATCCATGTTGGTGCGCTCTTGTAGAGGAAGAGGTAGAATGTCCAATGGGGACAACGGGTTGAAGCCATAGACGACCTCGAAGGGGGACTTGCCGGTAGTCGAATGTCTTGCACGGTTGTAGGCGTACTCGGCAATGGGTAGACATGCTTCCCACTCCTTTATGTTCTTCTTGATCAAGACGCGAAGTAGAGTGGAGAGTGTGCGGTTCGTCACCTCCGTTTGGCCGTCGGTTTGAGGATGGTATGCAGATGAGAATAAGAGCTTGATTCCGATCTTGGCGCATAGGGTCTTCCAAAAGTAACTCAATAACTTGACGTCACGATCGGAGACGATTGTCTTTGCTACTCCATGGATTCGCAAGATTTCCCTACAAAAGAGAGTTGCAATGTTTGAAGCATCGTCTATCTTGTTGCAAGGAATGAAATGTGCCATCTTAGAAAATCTATCCACAACAACAAACAGGGAATCCTTTCCATTTTGAGTTCTAGGCAAACCAAGTACAAAATCCATGCTAATGTCTTCCCAAGGTTGATAAGGAATAGGAAG